>CM039479.1:3321104-3711479 GCA_022433065.1 Begonia loranthoides
GTCGGAATTTCCTCACAAGGAAGGGAAATAGCAATATATTAATCTCGTAAAAAGTTGTCTTTCAATGCGTCTAACCATGGAAATTTATAACCTAGGTGATGATGAGTAAGGGTGATGGACGGTCGAGATGAGGCAGATGATGGACGGCCAAGATGAGGCATGTGGGTGGCAATATGCAGGCTCTTGGATGAATGTGGAATGAATGGCCGAGATTAAAGCTGGTGGAAGAACATGCATGGCGTACACGTGGCAGCTCCTTGATGTTTTCTTTGGGCTTGCTCTTTCCTTGGGCTTGAAAAGGATTGGACTTAGCCCATAACTCAATCATCACCATCTAACCTAACCAACAATCTAAATGCATGAATGAGTAAAGCTTATAACCATGCTTTACCCTCACAAAATAGGCGCAATGTTTGCCATGAAAATAAAAATAAGAAATAAATAAAAATATGCAGAATTGAAAGGTTACACGTTTGGGATGCCGGGAAGACAAATTCCCGTCTGATGAAGCTCATAACATTCACGTGTGTCCCAAGTCAAGACATGCACAGGTTGCTCCTTATCCGTTGGGACAACATCCCAAATAGAATCATCCTCGAAGTTAATACCTGCAAAAGAAACAAGATCATCAGTAATTTGGCTAAGTGACAGTAAGGACCTTGTTTGCGATCGAGTAATAGGCCTCGGCCCCCGAGGCATGTCATGAAGACTCGACCAAAATTGGGTTTTGGTCTTTCGGTCGAGTAGCAGTCGAAGGCCGATCTTAGGACTGTCGACCGAAAAGTGTTCTAGAGCTGATTATGGAGATTCGATCGAGTAGCAGTCAATGGCGGTCGAGCTCGGTCGACAAGAGTTTGAATCTGTAATATTTCTGAGGCTTTTTGGTCTACTAGCGGTTAAGGCGCGGTCTTGGATTTGTGTCCAAAAAAGTTGAACAGTGCAGGTCCAAAAGTTTTCGGTACTAGCGGTTGAGGCGCGGTCTTGGATCTAAGTCCAAAAAGTCCAGATTTCGCCAACAGACATATTTCCAACGGTCGGATTTCAATGGCTATTTATTCAAGGGTTTGATGTGGTCAACCGAAACCATTTTAGGACGACCAAAAGTCCGCAGCCTATAAATAAAGGTGTGACGCCCTGCATCAAAACATTTTTTCTTCACTTAACTTTTTTCCTTTTTTAATTATTGTGTAAAAATTTTTCTTTTTATTCATTTAAAATGGGTGGAAATAAAACTTACGGTGAAAAGCATAATCAAATCAGAGTGAAAGCGGAAACATTAGATGCGTTAAAGTTCAGAGTTAAATGCGGAAACATAACTAATATTCAAAACATGCTTTGAAGGTTAGGGTAAGAGTTAATATTTTACAAAATCGTGTCCTTTATCAATCCATTTCAAAATAGTAAATTCTTTCCTGTTTCTGTAGAGCCATAATCCTACTTAGGTCGCTATCAGGTCGCGATTCATCCGGATTAGCCATAGGCTCAACAGGAAATACATCATCTTCTGCTCCTGGGATCATTACTTTTTGACAATTTCCTAAACCACAAGAAAACTGTAAGCCCAAAGGTTTAGTAAGGAGTGGGGTATGCATTATGCTTTATGCCTATCTTTCGTTCTTTTTAGAATGGGTACCGCCCCAAACCAATCTTTTCTTTACGTTTTATTCATTTATTCTTTCTTTCTTTCATTCATAACTCGTATATCGAGCGGGAGATTGAGGAACCTATGTTGGAGGTATAGTCTTGGTCAGCTTCTAACCACCTAGAGTAGCTAGTCCTATTCCCGACAAGGGAGGGGCTTCGTCTAGACTACCTGATTAGATCCGAACTACCTGTCCGTCCCCTAACTCCCCATTTTCTTTTTCTTTCATTCATTTCATTTATTTATTTTTCTCATGTAATGCATATGAATACCACCCCAGAGGTGGCACTTCCTACTTGTTTCTATTATCGTGATGCATGTTGAAGCAGTATAAAAACAATGATTATCAAATAGCGAATAACAGCAAATAAAAGAATAGGTAAAGTAGTGAAATACACAGCGAATATAAGCGAGCATAACAACGAATTAGCATGCTTATAACAGTGAAATAATATAGCAAACATAACAGCGAATTAGCATGCTTATAACAGCGAACATAACAACGAATTAGGGATGCTTACAAATAGTATGATGACATTAAATAGACGTGGATCTAACAAGTAAAGGGAAACATGTTTAGTAAATTTCTAGAGCAAATGACATGAATCAATTATAAACAAGTGAACTAAAGACAGTGTTCATCAAAAGGCAAAACATGGTTCAATGGGATTAACTTCAACTAGGGTTAACAACTTAATTTATAGTTACAGAATATTAAGCCAGATTAGCTATGCATGTCAAATGTCAGCTTCTAATTAGCACAGAAGAATTAAACAATAGTAATAAAAGGACAATATACTGCACTAGCATTGTTGATCTATTATAATAACAAGTAAGACAATAAACAACACCTTCAACAGAACAGAATCATTATCGATAAAGTAAACCATAGTTCATTCATGCTTAACATAACATAGAGTGAGCTTCAGTTCATCATTCTATACTTCAGAGCTTAATGTCAGTGGTCATTATTCTAGCAGTAAGCATTATCAACTTCTTTAGAAGACTAAACATGTATTTGTAGTAAAGGAAGCAAGAAATATCCATCAAAGAAGCAAATAGACACTACTTGTGGGTAGGGCCTCCACTGGCCAAGACTCTACCCAATCCTTACCTTTGTTGTTAATTTGTTGAAGAATTCCTACACGGACAAAACAAGTAGCAACACCTAGCTCAATCCTTAGCTTACAGAAAATCACTTTCACTCATGTATCCTTCACGAAATTCACACTTCACTCCACATAGAACTCACAGAACACACACAAAGCTCTAGGGAATTTCTCTCTATCGCAGGGAAGCTGAAATGCATGGGAGCAGCAGGGGATAACTGACTTAAAACGTGGAGCTAACCTAGAAGGGATGGTTGCTTCACCGAACAGAGAGGGGAGGCGTGCTTCGGCGTGGGGGAGTTGTCTCCCATGTTGTTTTAGTGGGTTTTAATGGACTACACGACAAACTTTCCATTATTTAAAACCTATTTTATCGTAGAACTGGAACTTTTTGGATGAGTGAAGGCGTCCTAGCTTCGTCCATGTTCGTCCAAAATCCTCAATTCTCTTGTCAGAGCTGCATTTTTAGACGAAGGAAGTCATCCTCGCCTTCATCCACGTGCGTCTGAAACTGTCAAAAAATTGGACAGATTCAAAACCACCATGTTTGCTACCATCTGCCATCGTCCAGGTTTGTCCAAAATCTCGCGTTTACAGGCGACGAACGATTCTGGATGTGGAGCTTTGTCCTGCATCATCCCAAAACTTGGGGACGTCGTTAAATGCATTTTTGGACGCGACCCCTAGTCCGTGTGCATCCGAAATCTCTATTGTACCATTTATCCACTACGTCCGAAATCTCCATTTCTACAATTTATTAACCAAAATTTCATACTTCAATCATTCCACAATATTTACCCCATATATACACGTAATAAATTAAAACGTATCGTCACGCAATGTAATATTTTAATTGTTCCAAAAATTAATTATATCGCATGCACGGGGAAAATATTATTGGGTTGTTACATTCTACCCCCCTTAGAACAATTTTGTCCTCAAAATTTAGCTAACTAAATAGCTCTGGATACTTGGCCCTCATATCGTCTTTCTTCTTGCAGGTGGCCTCTTCGCTGGTATGGTTCTGCCATAAGACTTTGACCAGCAGAATTCGTCGTAGTTCCTTTACTCTGGAGTCTAGGATTTGAATAGGTCTTTCTTTGTAGCTCAAATTAGCTTGAACTTCAATGTCCTCAGCAGGGTTCAATAAAGTTACATTTCCCAGACAGTTCTTGAGCATCGATACAGGAAATACGTTGTGCATGCAGCCATAGAGTCTGGTAGTTGTAACTGATAGGCAACATATCCTATCCTCTTCATGATTACATAGGGGCCCACATATCTCGAGTTGAGCTTGCCCCTTTTTTTGAAGCTCACAACGCCATTAAAAGGAAATATCTTCAGGAATACACGGTCTCATTCATCGCCGATGGTTATCAGCGTAACTCTTTTGACGGCTTTGGGCTGCTAACATCCTTTGCTTGATTATAGTCACAGATTCTGCAGTTTTCTGTACTATTTCAAGGCCGTGGAATGTAGCTTCACCTACCTTGTCCTAGTGCAAGGGAGATCTACACTTCCTCCCATATAGCGTCTTGTATGGTGCCATGCCCATCATGGCCTGAAAGCTTTTATCATAGGTGAATTCGACTAAAGGTAGCATTTTCTCCCATCCGACCTAGAATTTATGTACACAAGCACGAAGCATATCTTCTAGAGTTTGGATAGTCCTCTCACTTTGGCCGTCTGTCTGAGGGTGAAATGTTATGCTAAATTACAGTTCCGTACCCATGACCTTGTTTACACTCTTCTAGAATACTAGCGTAAATTGCTAGTCTCGATCAGACACTATTGAAACTAGAACACCCTGTAGCCGTACAATCTCCTTACCATATAAATCAGTGAACTGGTTCATTTTGTACGTCATGGCTATAGGCAGAAAATGTGAAACCTTTGTCAATCTATTCCTGACCACCCAGATTGCATTGTGGCCTCTAGCGGTCCTGGGCAAGCTTGTGACAAAATCCATGGTGATATGCTCTCATTTCTACTCTAGAATTGGCAATGGTTGGAGCAAACCACCTTGTTGTTGGTGTTCAGCCTTCACCCATTGACATACCTGGCATAGAGCCACGTACACGGTAATGTCGTACTTCATATTTGGCCAGTAATAGTGTGCTTTGAAATCTCGGTACATCTTGTTACAATCAGGATGAATTGAGAAACAAGAATAGTGAGTCTCTCGTAAAATCTTTGTTTGCAGGGCCGTACTGCTTGGTACATACCATCGATTTTTATACTTTACTATGCCATCCATAGACATAGAGTAGTCTCGATATTCTAGTAAGCTTAGGTTCAGTTTGAAATTCCCACATACATTGTTGCCTTGCTGAGCTTCTTTAATCTGCTCGAGTATAGATGGCATCAAGGTCAACTTTGATAATATCACATCCAATTGCATTAGAACCATTTGCATATCAAGCTCTTGTAAATCTTTCTGAAGTTCAGAAGGCATTTCTTCACATAATATGCTCATCATGGCAACTTTGCGGCTAAGAGCATCTGCTACCACATTAGCCTTCCCTAGATGATACTTGATTTTATAGTCGTAGTCTTTAACGAACTCAAGCCATCACCGTTGTCTCATGTTGAGCTCCTTCTGTGTGAAAATATATTTAAACTTTTGTGGTTCGAGTAAATCTTAGAGAATCTCTCAATGAAATGCTTGTAATAGCCGACCAATCCAAGGAAGCTTCGTACGTCTCCAACATTCTTTGGCTGTACCCAATTCACAACAGCATGTACTTTGGCAGGGTCCACAGAGATACCATCCTTGGAGATCACGTGGCCAAGGAAACTAACTTTGCTTAGCGAAAAATCCCAATTAGAAAATTTGGCGTATAATTGGTGCTGGCTAAGAATCGATAGAGCCATCCGAAGATGTTCACCATGCTCCTCCTCCGTTCAGGAATAGACCAAGATGTCGTCAATGAAGATGATAATAAATTTATGCAGATAATCCCTAAAGATCCGGTTCATCAGGTCCATCAAGGCTATAGGGGCATTGGTCAATCCGAATGACATAACCAAGAATTCATAGTGCCCTAGTGCGGAAAGCAGTTTTTGGTACATTGTCTGCTTTAACCTTCAACTGATAATAACCTGATCGGAGGTCAATTTTTGAAAAAACTCGGGCACCACATAACTTATAAAATAGGTGGTCAATCCTCGGTAGAGGGTACTTGTTCTTGATTGTCACATTGTTTAACACCCAATAGTCAATACACATTCTTAGCGTCCCATATTTCTTTTTGACAAACAGCACTGGTGCACCCCAAGGGGAAACATATGGATGAATAAACCCCTTGGTGACTACTTCTTCCAATTGGACCTTCAACTCCCGTAGTTCAGCTGGCGCCATACGATACAGATTTTTTGAAATTGGTTCGGTGTCAAGCTGTAAGTGTAATACCCCGACTTTTTATATCATAATTTAATAAGAATAAATTGGGAACTAATTGGGGGCATTCAGATTAGTCGAATATTTATCGGAGTATTACCAAGGGCGTAACTGATGGAAGATAATTTAAGGAAAATTAATTGGGGAATAATTAAATAAATGTGGAAGCGAAATTAAATTAAGGATGAAAAGAAAGTGAGATTAATTGGAATTAAAGTGTAAGAGGATAATTAAGTATGGGGATAATTAAATGGAATTAGGATTTAAAATGAAGGATGAATTGAAAATAAAATAAAAGGAAGGGTGAACCGCTTTTCATCGGTCCGGTTCGGTGTTTTTTTTACAATAGAAAGGGGGAAAAAGGAAATGGTGGCTGAAAAATTGAAGAAGAGAAAGGAGAGGGAAACAAGAGAGGGAGAGAGCGATCAGGAGAAGACTCGGGAGCGACAGGGGAGACGATCATGGGAGAGAAAGGGATGCGTGCTTGGTCGGAGCTCGGCGATAAGCAGGTTATTGTCTGGTAAACAGTCGGTGTCAATGCAAGGAGAATGAAACGCGGGGCTAGGGCTCAGAGTGACGGGTTCTGTGGGAACGATCGGGCGATGCTCCCGCGAGCTGGGTTTCGCAACGCCAAGTCATGGCGAGTATTGGCAATGATGAGATTGGATTTTGGATGGTAGGGGTGGTCTTCTCCGGTGCCAACGTGAGTTGCCATGAAAATGGCAGAGAGGAGAAAAGGAGTGGGAACCTAAAGGGAGAAGAGCTCTCTGTGAAAGGAGCTGAGTATGTTGTGTTGCCAGAAAAGGAGAAAATGAAGGAGAGGGAAGAAGGTCTCTAGAGGTGTTCACGAGTCCTTTGTGAATTCTTTAGGTAGTGATTTCTTCCCTGAATTTATGCTCACTGTTATGTTTTGCTGAGAAAATGTTGTTAGGGGTATTTTCTACTTATGAGAGTTATGGAAATAATTAGTTGAAGATAAATGAGTAAAGAGTATCAATTGGTTGTTTAGATTTCCCTTGGGATGCTTGGGGTGTTTTTGTCCTGTTGGATTACGAACCTCTGTTGGTTATGCATTTTGACTTCTTGCCCACTGGACATGAATGGATTCTTGTTCCCTGTTGATTATTGTCTTGGTATAATTAATTAAGAATATGTTATGGATTGTGAGAAGCGAGTTTTGTGAAATATTTACACTTGGATATATGATTCTCTTAGTGAGTAATGTATGATTGAGGGACGAATTTGTAGTTGTATATGGCCAATGAGGTTGCTGCCATATTAAACTGCGTATTGTGAAGCTTAATGTTTATGTGAACGTCCATTGATTGCTAAGCTCCACTATTGATTATTAAGTTGTGAATGTTGGAATTGTTAGGCGATATGGTTTATTGAACTCTATAACTTGATATTGTGAGAGTAGTTGTGTCAAGATTAGAAATTAGAATATGGAACGAAAGCCTTTGTGCACACATATGATGGAGTGTGATTTTATGGATGGTTATTGATGATAAACATTATTGATTTGTGAAGGTATTGTGAAGGTTAATCCTTAAAATGCTAAGCTGCCTACGGATGTCAGGTAAGTTGATACTTACGATGTTTTGGTCTTCGGACCCTACATCACAAGAATTAGGGGTTATATGCTATGTGTTTACTGCTTTCATAGAATATTTAGGTTGTTTACTGCTTTACCAAAAATTGAACATGTTCCGTATATTGTGCTATTGTTTGTTGGATGTTTATTAGATTTAGGTTCTTTTAATGATATGTTTCGTAGATGAGCATGTTTAGAGAATATTGGAAAGATATGATAGAATTGTATGCATTCACGAGCATCATGGTTTTCAAAAGATACGAAAATGGTTTTCATGCATAGTTTTGAAAAGGAAACGAAAAGTGGTGGAATGGATGCTCATACATACTAAGTGAACGGCGTTCTCAAGGGCTGATCACCCGAGCGAACAACCATCACTTAGCTGTAGGAATATCCATTGTATCATTGAATAAATGTAAATAGGCAAGTGGGGGTTCGGGAGATTTGATGACTGTCCATCGGTGGGGACACTATAGGATGTATCTCCCTATCGGAGTGACGGTTAACCACGTGAACTCTAGAGTTCATCATTTCTCTTGTACGGTAATCCCCAACGTCTTCAACGAAAAGAGAATGGTGACGGTCATCGATGGTGAGGCCATAGGATGTATCTCCTCGTCGGAGTGATGGATAGCCACTTGACCATAGGATGTATCAATTCTCTCAGTATATAGAACGGATAGGTTCTCTTCTAGAAAATGAAATTAAATAATAACAATGCATTGTGGGGATGAGACAGCGTGCCAAAAGGCCTGGAATGTAGGCGTTCCAAGATGAGACGGAAAACCAAAATGGAAAGGGAAAGATCAAGTAAAGTTAAGATCTAGAAGACTGAAAAAGAAAGGAAATGAAATGTGAAACGAAAACGAAAAGAAAAGGAAAATTAACAAAAACGAAAAACGAAAAAGGAAATGTATAGTATGTTTATTTTATTTTATATCACTTACTGAGCATTAGACTCATTAGTTAAGTCTTGTTGATGTAGGTACAAGTATGAGAGAAAATGATGAACAGATTAAGGAGCAGCTGATGAAGGATTTGCACGAGCGAGACTTGTGGCTGATTAGGCTAAAGAATGCACAAGAGAAAAGAGTTTGTAAATAATAATGTAAACGATTTGTTTATTATTCTTTAAATAAATTATTTATGCTTCCGCTGTAATTTTAAGAAAAAAGATTTCATAAATAAAGTCTTCCGCTGTTTGTTATGCTTTAAGTGACGAGTTTTAAACAAAGGTTTTTAACGGTTTGGTTTTAAGAAAAATACTCTAATTTTAATTTACAAGGTTTTAAATATAGTCTTCTAATATTTTATAAACAGAAAAGAAAAGTTTTAAATTTCACGTATTTTTAAAAGGTAATAAAAACTAGGTCGTTACAGTAAGTCGATTACAAATTCGATCTCGCGGTTAGGGGGTAAACTAGAAAGATCATCAAGGAAAACATTTGGGAAGTCACAGACTATTGCCACATCTTCCAACTTAGCCTCACGAATTACGGTGGTATCGATTACATTTATAAGGAACTCGTCGCATCTGTTCCTCAACAATCTATCTGCCTTGAGCGCAGAGATGATAGCCAGTTTTCCTTTCTCCTTAGTCCCTCAGAAAGTGTGTAATTCGCCACCCGAAGGGTAAAAGCAGACTTCCCTCTTCTTACAGTTGATGATCCGTGGTGCGAAGATAACCAATCCATTCTGATGATGATGTCGTACCCCTAAAGGTCTATAATGATTAAGTAGGCCTGAAATAAACGACCATGTATTTCCATTGCATAGGCCTTATGAATTCCGCCAGTAATTAGATTGTCACCTAAAGGCAATAACATGCGACATGTACAATTCACGCTCCTGGAGAAACAATTTGATCGTCCACAAAACTTCATTGAAATAAAAGTGTGAGTAGCACCCGGATTGAATAGAACGTATGCAGCACACTTATTAACATAGACCATATCTGTCAGGATTAGGTAACTTATTCATTTTAAGGTAAGATATCCTAATTCAACTAGGGAGCAGTTAACACCACATATAAAAAATTGCATAAAATTTAGTGTATCTGTCACGATTGCTGGCTGCTCCTCATCCTGGTTCGGTCCATACATGGCGAAGACCCGTGGGGCCACTCCTCCTTGTCCACCTGGTCGGGCTGTGCAGTATCTGCCAATATGGTAGGCCTTGCCTTACATATAACACTTCTCAGAATCGGCCAAGCATTCGCCGCGATGAGCGTTCTAACATGTCAGACATTAGGGGTGTGCAGGACCGGCCCAGTACCGAAGAACCGGACCGGAACCGGTCCTACGGTACCGGGTTTGGTCTGTGTAAGTGGAGTACCGAACCGGATCCAGTCTGGTACTATAGGGACCGGTGCTACATGGTCCGGTCCTTGGTACACAGTACCATGGAACCGGTACCGTGTAGCACCGGCTTTCATACTTAATTAGGGCATTAGATTTTGATTTAGGGCAGAGACCCCTAATCCTCCAGAGTCCAGCGCCAGCCTCGACCCCTAATCCCGAGTCCCCTCCCCCGACCCCTAATCCTCCAGCCTCGGACCAGGGATGACCTCACCCTCTCGCCGGCCAGTCTCCTTCAGTACAGCGAGGTCCGTCGTCCAGCCTCTGCCAGCGAATTCACTGAATCGTAATCGATCCAAGTTTTGATGGTTTTCCCACCTTCCAGATTCAGGTCCTGTTTCGTCGATTCATCGGTGTAATAACCAGTGGTGGTGGAAGCATTCGACTTCAAAATGTTAATGTCGATTCTGACATGGTTATCGTTGTTATCTCTGAACTTAAGATCCTGAACAGTATCGAACTCAACGGCGAAGAGATGGTTTGAGAAATCACCCGTGTCGCTGGAATCAGAAAGACCCAGATACTGAACGAGAAGAGCTTTGAAGTCCTTCGATGGAGCTATGGCGAAGGCCAATCCATGGCCACCGATCTTGGGGTACTTAGGAATTATTCCAAAAGCAAATGATGAAGAAAAAGAGAAAACCTTTCCATTTGTAGAGTTCTTAAACTGAAAAGGGGAAGCATAAAAAGCTCTACCCAGTACTTTAATGCTCTTGTTAGTCAGCTTCAAAATTCCATTGTCCTTAATCTCCGCTACGCCAATTAAGGTTAGATTTGCTCCTGCGTGGGAGAACCCAACATAGAAGAGGTCGGTGGGTTGGGAAAGAGAAGGCACTGTGAGGAAGATGACAGCAGAGAAGAAGGTGAGAAATTGAAAGTTGGGCATGGCAGTGGATTGAAGCTATGTGGCTCTGGTCTGGACTCAGGATCCAAACTTAAAAACTTGGTTGACGACAGTTTATGATGAGTGAAGCAATGTGTCCAATCATGAGGAGAAAGAGGGGAGGAAAGAACAAAATTCCTTGAGGACTTTTTGGGTGTTACAAGGAGCAGAAAGCAAAAGACGAAATGAGAGAGCAAGTTCCCTAAAGATTTGAAGACCATGGGAAAACCATCAAAACCGGTACCGGACCGGAACCGGTACCGAAAAACCCGGTCCAGAACCAGATCGGAACCGGTCCTCTGTGGGACCGGTACCGGTCTTCCAAAAAGGAGAACCGGTACCACCGGTCCGGTGCCGGACCGCTGTAAAACCGGACCAGACCGGTACCGTGCACACCCCTATCGGACATATGTTAGGTTGAGGGGTCTTGAATGTCTACGTCATGGGTCGCTTGTCTTATCTTTGCCATGGCCCACCTTCAGAGGGTTGCTTGAATCCCTGGCTCGTTGACGGGCCACTACTTGACTGCTGGCTAAAATTAGATTTCTACATTCTCTGACTTGCTTCCCTTTGTCTGGCTGCCATAAAATTTACCCCTTCCACAGCTAAGGCTCTAGCCACGATTTTAGAATAGGGGACACCTTCAGTGCCCGCCCTAACAACTCCTTCCAAGATCTCGATCTTGAGCCCCTGAACAAAGTGATGGGCTCTGTGCTCTTCGGTAGCCACCAAATGAGGGGCATAACTGGATAATGCCTCGAACCTCTATACATACTCTGATATGGTCCCGGTCTACCGTAGGGGTACAAATTCTACCAGTTTCTGCGTATGGATTGTATGGTTGAAATACTTCTCATTAAACAGCTCCTTAAAGTCTTTCCATGTAAGGGCTCCAATGTCTCGTGAGGACTTAATCGTGTCCCACCAAAAACGCTCATCATGTGTGAACAAATAGGTAGCACACTTAAATCTTTCATTCTCGGCGATATTCGCATATACGAACTTATCTTCCAAGGAGCGTATCCACTTCTCGGCTCCTGTGATATCTGAGATGTTCCCATAGAAATATGGGGGCTTTAGCCATTGGAATCTTTCCCATCCTGCTTCTCGTGGAATTGGCATTGCCCAATTATTCACGTTCCCATTTCCATTCTCTTGGCCCATAATTCTCTCCATATATCGAAAATGCTACTCCATGTATTGAGACTGTCGTTCAATGCTATGAGATTGCTACTCCACAACCACAGCAATCCGTTCAAGAGTCTCATCTTGGCCATCACTATCCCTACGTTGAGTGGGCTCTCGGGGTCTCTCGTCATTAACCGAAATATTTCCTCTTCCCCGCCTAGCCATTTGTAATCCTATACGGTTTCACATTGTAGAGTTATAAGTTTAAGGGAAACATTTCAGCCATTTATAATCCTAAACGTTTTCACATTGTAGCGTAATAAGAAAAAGGGAAACCGTTCAATAACATAAATGTAAACTTACAATCAGAGAAGTATTGACCGATGAGTCTGGGGTATTCGCAGTCTAATGAATCGCGTGACCTGGTTATGGCTCTGATACCAACTGTGACGCCTGCATCAAAACATTCTTTTTTAACTTAACTTTTTCCATTTTTAATTATTGCGTAAAAAAATTTTCTTTGTATTCATTTAAAATGGGTGGAAATAAAACTTACGGTGAGTATGAAAAGCATAATCAAATCAGAGTGAAAGCAGAAACATTAGATGCGTTAAAGTTCAGAGTTAAATGCGGAAACATAACTAATATTCAAAACATGGTTTGAAGGTTATGGTAAGAGTTAATATTTTACAAAATCGTGTCCTTTATCAATCCATTTCAAAATAATAAATTCTTTCCTTTTTCTGTCAAGCCATAATCCTACTCAGGTTGTGATTCATCTGAATAAGCCGCAAGCTCAATAGGAAATGCATCCTCTTATACTCCTGGGATCATTGCTTCTTGACAATTTCCTACACCACAAGTAATCTATAAGCCCAAAGGCTTAGTAAGGAGTGGGGTATGCATTATGCTTTATGCCTCTCTTTCGTTCTTTTTGGAATGGGTACCGCCCCAAACCAATTTTTCTTTACGTTTCATTCATTCCTTCTTTCATTTATAACTCGTACATCGAGCGGGGATTGTGGAACCTATGTTGGAGGTATAGTCTTTGTGCCGACCTAGTTTTTTTTTCATAACCTTATAAAATACGTGAAATTTAAAACTTTTGTAAGACAACTAAAATCCTTCATAATTAGAGTGCTAAAACCGAATCGTCAAAATCTATTTGTTACATTCGTTATAAAAATCGTTTATCAAGACATAACTAAAGCAATAATAATTTATTTAAAACATAGCGGAAGCAAAAACATTCAAATTAAAACATGCTAAGTAAATTGTTATGTTTTACAATTTACTTTACTCACCTTTAGCCTGACCAGCCACAAGTTCAGCCCGTGTAAATCTTTCATCGACTGCTTTGTATTTTGTTCGTCGTTCTTTTCGTCATACATGTATACCCACACCACAAGTAAACTGTAAGCCCAAAGGCTTAGTAAGGAAATGGAATATGCAATATGATCATGCCTCTCTTTAGTTCACTTGGAATGGGTCCGCCCCAAACCAATCTTTTCATTATGTTTCATTCATTTGTTCGTTACTTGTACATCGAGTTGGAAGTTGAAGGAACACGTACTAGATGGAATAGTTTGATCGGCTTCTAACCTTATGTGGACTAGATCCGAACTACCCATCAGCCCTTGAACCCCCCATTGCATCATTCATCATCGTTCATTGCATTCGTTCATTTCATTTTCCTCACTCATGCATGTGAGTACCACCCCGTGGGGCACTCCCTACTTGTTTCTATTATCATGATGCATGAGACATAATATAGAAAGAACAATAATTAAGCAACGAATAGCAAGAATAACATGAATAGTAAACAACAAATGACAAGAATAACATTAATTGAAAACAAACACAGAAACGAATCGAAAGCGACATATAACATGCTTGATTCTACCAATCATAACACTCAAGATATAGCAAGACGAGTAAACTATTAACTACGAGATATCTGAGCGAATTAACATGCTTAACAATGTTATAAAAACTTAGATGTAGCATTAATAAATGAAAGGAAACATACTTGATAATTAACTAACAGAAACATGCTAAAAAATCGACTAATGTGAACATACTTGAATTATAATTACAAAGTATCAAGCTAAACTAATTGTACATGCTCATCTAAACAACATGAAATATAGACATGCTCAACAACGGTAGAAAATAATGACATGCTTAAGACTCGAATACAATTGAACGTGCTAGTTAATTAAACATGAAGAGTTCTATTTAATTTGACATGCTCGATTTAGTTAATTACGCTAAACATGCTTATACAGTTATTATCCTACTAATCTACATATGCTTAATTAATGGATTGAAGTAAGCGTTAACAACAACAAACTACAATGTATAATACAGTGAATTGTACAAGAAACTATAGCAAGTGAATATGATAAATTGTACCAAAACAGAAATGAAATTCTCTATTCATTAATGGTCATGCGTGCATATCATTCCATCATTCATTTCATCATTCTATCCTACAATTTAACGTCTTCGTTCATTATTCATTCATCACACTTCCATTAAAGTAAACAATTGCAATAAAAGACAAGGATTATATCTCCTAACCAGTACCAATGAATAGCAATAAGCATTACAAGGAATTCATAGCAAGTAAAACATTTCACGAAAATAGAATTCCTAATTTATACAATTCATAACTCATTCATGCTCATCTTATCGTCCTATCATTCATCTTCTTCTTCTCAAATTCTTTCATTTCAACAATTTTAATAGAGTAATTTACAGAAAATAAACACACAACAAGTCGAATTCAATGCACAATATAAGCAAGCAAGATACATCAAGGAAAATCAACACAATTCATACACAACTTGTGGGTAGGGCTTTGACAGCCAAGACTCTACCTAATCCTTACCTTAATTCTTTATCGCGTATTGCACTTAATCGCTATCCTCCTCTTTCCTTTTTTCAATACCTTCATAATTCCCTAACATGATGTCATTAATATCTATTTCTCCATTAACTATTAACAAAGTTTAATAACACATATGGGTTTCAACATCTACAACTTAACAACTTCATCGTTATTTATATCTTTATTCCTTGTTATCCAACAACAACAGCAATAACAACTGAGTGCTACATTCACACATTAACTCCACTAAATATATATTCCTCAACTAAACATTTTAGACTTCCAAATACCCAAAACCCGTGTCAAACATGTGGATTTCCAATATTCAGCAATTAACTCCATTAACCAAATATCAGAACACAAATCCAATATATTAATGTTGACAATAACAGAGCTGAGTAACCATACACAATCCAACATACACAAACAGGGGAGCAGAAATTAACAGAGGCTTCATTAATTTTTTCCATAATTTATCCAACACAACATAGCATAATTCACACATTCAACCTCCAAAATTCCATCCAGAACACCAATCTCAGCGTAACAGCAGACTAATAATAGTCAGAGGAGGATTTCCTTACCTGAATTACTCCCGAGAGCTACATTGATCAACCCTGAAACCTCTCCAGCCATCACCAGCCAATATGCAGCAGCAAGGAGCAGACGGCTGAGTCATCCATTGCTCTGCACGCCGTCGTCTCGCCATCGCCTCGCCATTGCCGATCCATTGACGCCGCCCCCAAATCAAAAGAGCATCAAAGTTCGATGCTGCTCCAATGCATCTCGCGAGCCGACGCTTCATCGGAGCCCTAGTCGACCTGCACTGGACCGCGACGCACTCCCCGTCACGACGTGGGAGAGGACTACCTTAGGCCTCGCCTCTCTCTCAGTCTCCATCACTCTCCCTTGTCTCTCGCCTCTTTCTCCATCTCTCTAGTCACCTTCGTCGATCTCCTCTCTTCTCTCTCTCTCTCTTGTTTCTGTTCTGAAATCGCAAAATGGCCGAAGGCCACGCGAATTTCTCTCCCCTTTAACTGATGACCCAAACCAGACCAATAGAAGACCTGCTGAACCGGTTCTTTGCTGAGCCAGTTCAGCTCTCCTTCATCCCTTCACTTAATTTCTCTTTTTAATTTCCCCATTTTAATCTTACTTAATTAATATTAAAATATATTTAAGTGTTAAATATTCGTATCAAATATTAACCGACTCAATTTCTAACTTCCGACTTATTCCAAATATTGTTTAAGGATTATTAGAGGTCCAATTTAAAATTTTCAATTCCATTTTCTTAATTGATTTTCATCAATTAAACTTCCAATAAATTCTCTTAAATTATAACCGAACGATTACGTCATTGGTAATCTCCCTATACTTATTCAATAAATTCGAATATCCCCAAATTACTCTCCAATTATACTTATTAAATTCTGATAAAAGTCAGGGTGTAACAGTCTTAGTCGGCTTCTAACCACCTAGGGTAGCTAGTCTTGTTCCCGACAAGGGAGGGCCTTCGTCTAGACTACTTGATTAGATCCAAACTGTCCGTTCGTCCCCTAACTCCCCATTTTCTTTTCTTTTCATTCATTTCATTTATTCATTTTCCTCACATAATGCATATGAGTACCACCCCAGAGGTGACACTTCCTACTTGTTTTTATTATCGTGATGCATGTTGAAGCAATATAAAAATAGCGATTATCAAATAGCGAATAAAAGAACAGGCAAAGCAATGAAATACACAGCGAATTAGCATGCTTATAACAGCGAAATAAACAACAAATATAACAACGAATTAGGCATGCTTACGAATAGTATGATGACGTTAAATAGACATGGATCTAACAAGTAAAGGGAAAAA
The DNA here is from genome assembly GCA_022433065.1 of Begonia loranthoides. NCBI lineage: Eukaryota > Viridiplantae > Streptophyta > Magnoliopsida > Cucurbitales > Begoniaceae > Begonia > Begonia loranthoides. The sequence continues at coordinate 3,337,975 of CM039479.1, forward strand.
TGCTTAGTAAATTGCTAGAGCAAATGACATGGATCAATTATAAACAAGTGAACTAAAGACAGTGTTCATCCGAAGGCAAAGCATGGTTCAATGGGATTAACTTCAACTAGGGTTAACAACTTAATTTATAGTTGCAGAATATTAAGCCAGATTAACTATGCATGCTCATATTAAATAAACGTAGCTTCTAATTAGCACAGAGGAATTAAACTGCAGTAATAGCAAGACAATATATAACACTAGCATTGATCGAGTCTATTACAATAACAAGTAAGACAATAAACAACACCTCCAACAGAAAAGAATCATTATCGATGAAGTAAACTGTAGTTCATTCATGCTCAACATAACATAGAGTGAGCTTTAGTTCATCATTCTATACTTCAGAGCTTAATGTCAATGGTCATTATTCTAGCAATAAGCATTATCAACTTCTCTAGCAGACTAAACATGTATGTACAGTAAAGGAAACACGAAATATCGATCAAAGAAGCAAACAGACACTACTTGTGGGTAGAGCCTCCATTGGCCAAGACTCTACCCAATCCTTATCTCTATTGCTAATTTGTTGAAGAATTCCTACACGGACAGAACAAGCAGCAGCACTTAGCTCAATCCTTAGCTTACAGAACTTCACACTCACTCACGTATTCCTTCACGAAATTCACACTTCACTCCACTTAGAACTCACAAAACACAGACAAAGCTCTAGGGAATTTTTCTCTCTTGCAGGGAAGCTGAAATGCCTGGGAGCAGCAGTGGATGACTGACTTAAAGCATGGAGCTTACCTGGAAGGGATGGTCACTTCACCGAACGGAGAGGGGAAGTGTGCTTCGGCATGGGGGAGTTGTCTCCTGTGTCATTTTAGTGAGTTTTAATAGACTACACGACAAACTTTTCATTATTTAAAGCTTATTTTATCACAGAACTGGGACTTTTCGAATGAGGGAAGGTGTCCTAGCCTCATCCACATTTGTCCAAAATCCTCATTTCTCCTGTCAGAGCTGCATTTTTGGATGAAGGAAGTCACCCTCGCCTTCGACTGCGTGCGTCCGAAACTATCTAAAAATTGGACAGATTCAAAACCTTTGTGTTCGCGACCGTCCGCTATCGTCTGAGTTTGTCCAAAATCTTGCATTTACAGGCGACGAATGATTCTAGATGCAGAGCTTCATCTTGCATCATCCCAAAACTCGGGGACATTGTGATATGCGTTTTGGGATGTGACCCCTAGTATGCATGCAGCAGAAATCTCGATTACACCATTTATCCACTGCGTCTGAAATCTCCATTTCCACATTTTATTCACCAAATTTTCATACTTCAATCATTCCACAATATTTACCCCATATATACACATCATAAATTAACACGTATCGTCACGCAATGTAATATTTTAATTGTTTCAAAAATTAGTTACATCGCATGCACGGGGAAATTATTATCGGGGTATTACAAAAGGATCACTCCAAGCTCAACATAACGAACGGATATTCGAGGCGAAGCCCTGTGAAATTCAAGACTCGAATATGAATAACTATGAGCTATTGTAAATCCAATTCTCCTTATTCCAAACTTGAGAATAACTTTGGGAGAATTTGGATTAGTGTTTAGAGCTTTAAATTTCCAATTCTATATTGTGCTAAATTGTAAAGAGTGATTCCCTAAGAATTTATCACATAAAGGGTGATACCCTGCAACAGTCATCATCTTGATTGAATTCTCATAAGTTCAATCAAATGGTGACTCCCTGCAATAGTCATAGTCTCGATTGAACTCTCGTAAGTTCAATCAAAGGGTGACTCCCTAAAATAGTCAAATATAGGGTGACACCGCGCAATAGTCAAATTTAGGGTGGCCCTCGTAATAGTCAAAGGTTGACGACCTTAGAATTAGTCAAGGGTGACTCCCCATTAATAGTCATCTTGTAAACGGTTTTATTGGCACCCGTAAGCAAAAAATATTTAGTGGATCTCCAAGTGGAGGTTGGAGCGCAGACGTAGGCGAGTTTGCCAAACTGCACAAACAAAACTTGTGCATTCTCTATCCCATGCTCTTATTTATGCATTGAACTATTTGTTTGTTTAATTATATACAAAAAATCACTTAGGGATAGTAAATTAATTATCACACGAAAGAGTTAGCTACGCTATATTCACCCCCTTCTATTGGTGTATATCGCTCCAACAATTGGTATCAGAGTGGGTATTTAAATTTTTTTGCGATTTCATGCATAGTGTATAAATTTGTGAATTTGGTTGGATTCTTTGAGTTGAATTTATTTGATAAATTTATTGAAATATATTATATATTTTTTATTATTTGGATTGAATTTCTTGTTGAAATTTATTGTGCTTAACTTCTATTAGATTTCTAGATTATATAAAGCATTATGGATTACAATATGCTTGTTGAAGGTCAATGCACATCTACACCTCCTCTATTTGATGGTTGCAATTATTTATATTGGAAGTGTAGGATGAAATTTTTAAACAATCTATAGATAATGCTTTATGGAAAATCATTGAAAATAGATTACATCTTCCTAGACCAACTTGTGAATCAAATGATTTAGATAAACGGAATTGAAACTTAAATACTAAAGCTATGAATATCTTATATAGTGCTTTGAGTAAAAATAAATTTGATAGAGTTCAATCATGTGTTAGTGCTTATGATACTTGAAAATCAATTGAGCTAACACATGTAGGCACAATTCAAATGGATAAAGGCAAAGAAAGCACATCTTTCGAAAAAGAGAAAATGGTCAAAGTATGCTTCATGGCCAACGAAATTGAGGTAAACAATTAATCTAGCGACTAGGATGATAATATTGATAATAATGATGAATTGTTGGATGTTTTGAATGAATTGTTTGATAATCACAAAGTGCTCAAACATGAATACAATTTATTGAATAAGGAAAGCAACAATTTGATTGAAAAACATGCTAAATTGGTTAAATCCTTGGAAAATCAAATTGTTGAATTAAAGAACATGAATGAAAGTGTGCTAGCTACTAACAAATCACTAGAAAATAATGTGTGCTTTAAATGCTAAAAATAGTGATTTGAATGCTATTGTTTTGAAATTTACTAATGGTAGTAAAAATTTTAATATGATCCTATGTTTGCAAAAGGTCACTTTTGATAAAGTCAGAATTGGATATAAACCCTTTGCAAAGAAGAATTACACTAATTTATTTGTTAATCCATCTATTTGTAATTCTTGCAATTGTGTTGGACATAAATCTTTTTATTGTCCGTTTAAATTGAATGTGAATGTAAATTCAAATGTTGTTTCTAAATTTGCTTATCCTTTGAATTTAAATTCTAAATTTAACTCAAATTCAAATTCTAAATTTGTGTGGGTTCCTAAAGGAACCAAACTTATAACAAAAGGACCCAAAATGGTTTGGGTACCAAAGATTGCAAAATAATTTTTGTTGTAGGTTAGAGTTTCTCCCAATGAGTAAAAAGAGCTTTGATACTTGAATATCCAATACAAAAGGGGAGAAGCTTCAAAGTTGGCCTCCAATGCATTAAAAATGGAATTAAAACTCATGGAGGTACACACTTTTGTCATTTGGACTTGTTTGTTAATTTTTAAGTGGATTAAATTGTTCGACTTTGATTAGTTGAATATTTTCTTCGATTAATTGTTAGCTTTGATCTTTTTGTATATATAGGTTGAAATATGCTTTATTCATTCAATTATTATTTTGATGATTGGTTCCAACAATTGGATTCTAAGTTTCATAGCTTTGAAAGATTGTTGGATGTTTAATTTTGTTGATTTGGATATATCTCTTTTAGATTAAATTTGTATATAGATAAAAGAGGAGAAAATTGAATTGTATTGAGATCATTGACATGTTGATTTTAATTATAGTCTTTGATAGATTTTGCTTCCGCTAGGTTAAACTTTGATAATTCTCCTTGAATTGAAATTAGTTAATTGATAAAAGAGGAGATTTAGTTATTAAAAAATGATTGTTTGTATTGTTTCTAATTTTGTTGATTTTGCTTCCGCTTGAGTTTTAACTTTGATATTTCTTCATAAATTGAATATTGGAAATTGAGTTTAGGGGGAGAAAAATATAATTGTTTTTTACTTTGATGATTGTGCTTCAGTTATAACTCAAAATTGGTTTATCATCAAAAGGAAGAAAAATTGGTATTCAATTTTCAATTTGGTTTCCATAATCTTTTCTTTTAGTTTGAAATCTTTAAATGAATTTATTTGTTTTGCAATTGATAATATATATATATATATATTTCAATTGGTATCATTTATAGAACTATTTGTATTTGGACTTATTGAGATCAATTTTCTTCAAATTGATTTATCCTCTCAAATGATTTTTTTTGGGTAATTATCAAATTTCACCTTAAAGTATGATGTGTTTTTTATATTTCACCTTTCAAGTATAATAATTTTTAAAAAACACCTTGTAGTTTGCCCTGTTTGCACACCTTCCGTTAGACAATTGCAGCTCGCACCTTCAAGCTACTGCACCTCCTCCCGAAGACAAGCGAACTCCGCGAAGGGCAAACTGCTAAGGCGAAACCCCGAAGACAAACCCTTGCTCCGCGAAGACGAACCCTTGCTCGGCGAAGGCGACCAGCTCTGCGAAGGCAACCCGGCTTCGAGATTCTGACCCTACTCTGCGAAACCCTTCTCGGCGAAGGCTCAACTCTGTTTGCTCCCATCTGTCGAGTTCCGACGCCTGGTGTCCAAGCGATCTGTCAAGTTGGAAGAGTATAATTCTTTCATCGGGTAATTCTTGTTCACCCTCTTCGTCTTCCGCCATTGATTTTTTTATTGATTTTCAATCCAATAGAAATCTAAGAAAATGTTCAAATTACTGTTGTTTTGACTGGAAATTATGGTGTTGTAGTTTCAATTGAAAATGTTAATACTGTACTTTGAATCAGAATTGCTTGTCAGACAGTTACTTGAATATGATTGTGTTCGTCCAAAATTGAATTGATGAAAATGCTTTTGTTCGGTCATTTACTTTCATACTTCAAAGAAGGCTATTGGCATGTCGTTGCTGCAAATTTTTTTTCCTGGCTAATGCATTCATTTATTAATATTGTTGTTTTTCTGCTCCAACCAGCCTTCACCAAGTACATGAAGGTTTGGAGGGCTAGTTTCTTTTGAATTTGCAAGGATCAGAATTTGCCTTGAAGTAATATCAATTCTGTAACTCCTGAACTAAAACCTGTAGTTGTTTCTGCAGATTCAGAGCCTGAGGAGATGAATCATTTTGATGAGATTGGATAATGCTGGAAAAATCCAGTCAGCTTCTTTGATCGCAGCAGCGACAGATACAGAGCCTGAGGAGGAGATTCTAACCAGCATAGACGGCTAAATGCCATCAATGAACATCACAGTTGATGCATTTTGTTCTATTTATGAAGCGGCGTGCGGAGGATCATTACCTGCCCTCGCAAATTGACAATTTTCCCATTGCTTCGGTTTTGTTTGGATGCACCTTGGATGTACCACAACACGTGTTGTTCTAGTGTGTACAAGTCATGATACATTTTGCAAGAGTTCTGTATATTACGTGTTAGTCAAACTTTTCATATTTTCTCAGATTTGTGTTATTAAGAGTCAAGTATTTATTTTATGCTTGGAAAATAAAAAAAATAGCTTAAAAACCAACTAAAATTTGGCATCGTATTTAAAATTTGGTGTAAATCCCATCATCTTTAAGTCTAAAAAAAATGGAGAGTGTAAGCCAACGAAAATACATGGAGAACTATAAAATAGGCATAGCAATGGAAAACTCCTTAAAAGTACATGTCCATTGAATTTATTTCACAAAACAAGTCTGTGTAAAAACAAAACCCGTCAGGCCTTACTTCTCTAGAGTTGTAGAGTCTAGTAAATAACAAAACCTCTTTCCAAACATTAGTTCTGCAAATAACAAAACCTCCTTACATATCAATAATCTCTCACAATGCATCAACTGTGATGTTCATTGTGGCATTTAGCTGTCTATGGTGGTTAGAATCTCCTCCTCAGGCTCTGTATCTGTTGCTGCGATCAAAGAAGCTGACTGGATTTTTCCAGCATGATCCAATCTCATCAAAATGATTCATCTCCTCAGACTCTGTATCTGGAGAAACAACTAAAGGTTTTAGTTCAGGAGTTACAGAATTGATTTTAATTCAAGGCAAATTCTGATCCTTGCAAATTCAAAACCTTCATGTACTTGATGAAGGATGGTTGGAGCAGAAAAACAACAATATTAATAAATGAATGCATCAGCCAGGAAAAAAAATTTGCAGCAACAACATTCCAATAACCTTCTTTGAAGTATGAAAATAAATGACCGAACAAAAGCAAAACAATCAAGGAATTACAGACAACAAAATCATAGAAGAAAACAACAAGGCTCCTGTACAGAAATTACTAAGATAGAAGCAAAAGAAGTAACTCAGATCCAAAATCCATTATTTTCTAAAATGCTTAATCTCGTAAACACGAATGAGGTCGAATAACATCAAAATAATTGAGAATCCGAAATTCTCTCAACGCAGGAACAAATTATACTAAAAAGGAGGATAAGAAAGGGGAATCGTCAGAGTATATGTAGACAAATCAGAAACAAAGAAAACACAGTAGCAACAGTTAAAAACCAAGACTGAAATTCGTAGATTAGTGGACACCAAGCTGTCGGAACTCGATAGATGGGAGCAAACAGAGGTGAGCCTTCGCCGATAAGGGTTTCGCAAAGTAGGGTCAGAATCGCGAGGCCGGGTTGCCTTCGCCGAGTAATGGTTCGTCTTCGCAGCTTCGTCTTCCCGGATTTCGCCTTCGTAGTTTGCCCTTCGCAGATTTTGCTTGTTTGCGGGAGAGTTTGGATGGAGAGGAGTGTTGTCTAACAGAAGGTGGAAATTGCAAACAGTGGCAAAGAATAAGATGAATTTTAAAAAAAGTTAAAGTTGAAGGTGAAAAATAAAAAGTATCCCATACTTCAAGGTGAAATTTGATAATTACCCTTTTTTTTTTAAAACTTGGTATATGTGAGATTCCCCAATTATTTAATTTTGTGCATGATGACAGGGGGAGAAAATTTGTTTTCAAAATTTGAACTCATCCATAAATTGTTTTTTCAATTGGTATATATTTTGTTTAAACTTAAATGTTTTATAATTTTTGGTTGTATTGCCTCTTATATGCTAGTTGATAAATTTATAAGGGGATAAATTTATTAAGTTGTTTTATTATTGCTCTAAGGAGGAGAGCAAAGTTTTTAAATTGAATTATATCCCCAATAGGTTGTTTTTATGATTATCATAGGGGGAGAGATAGTTGAATTGATATTTTGATCTTAAATTTGGTATTTCGTATATGATTTAATTTTAGATTCCACTTTGGGTTTACAATTGATATCAATGTTTGAGAAATAGTTTTGCTTTTTAATTGTGAATCTTTTTATTGGTATCCTTAGTTAATTTATTATTTCTTCATTTCGTATCATTTTGTTTGAATTGAAAATTAGTTTATCCGTCAATTAATCTTAAATTACAGCGGAAGACTTTTCACTTCCGCTGTAATTTAAAAAGAAAAAGTCTTCAAAATCAGAAGTTTTAAATTGTAAGAAAAATTGGGATGTTACAATTATAATCCATAATAAAATCATCCCAAAATCTCCAAAATTCACAATTATTATTATCATTAGCCGAAACTTAATTTCAGGTATTACAATGACTACTCAAATTACTACTCATTTAAGTTTGGAGAAAAAATTATCAAGCTAACTCCTCTCCAACCAAAGCAAGCTGCTAAAGACTATGAAGAGATCAAGAAAGGAAAGGTGAAATCTACTTTACTTTACTTATGTACATGATCAAGCACACGGAAAGGAAGGCAAAATTAGTGGTCCCTGCATCATTACAAAGGTATTCCCTCTATGATTTTGAAGACTTTTTCTTTTTAAATTACAATAGAAGACTTTTCATTTGAAAACTAGCTTAAATAAGAAGTGCATAATTAAACTTCTTTTCATTAAACCGTTTATTACTTAAAAATAATTATTATCAATCATTACGTTTCCTCTTTAATCTTTTAGCTTAACCAGCCACCAAGCTCGCAACGTACAAATGCCTCATCAACTGCTTCTATCCTCCATCCATGCATACTTACAACACAAGACTTAATTATGCGCCTAAAGTTCAGTAAGTGATATAAAAAAAAGTGCTCATGCAATGCTCTTTAAAACACATACAGTTTTCAATGTTCATTATTCCATTACTCTTTATAAAATGATGATGAACTATATACTATAATTGTGAACGAGTATTCTAGTAGTGAACTTGTACCTTACTGGTGAACTTACACCGCAACGGTGAACTTCTATCATGATGGTGAACGTATTCCATCATGATGAACTTAAACCGTTTTCTTTATTTTCAATTACTTGGGAATGAGCGGTGAACTTTAACCCAACTCAAACCCCCATTCATTTTCTTTAATCATCTCTTTTATGCTTTATATAAAATCTATGCATGAGAAATTCATTTTTATTTTAGAAAACAATAATGCATGAATGCAAGCATACAATTCTATCTAACATGTCTATTTATCATATCCTCAAAACATGCTTGATTCCAAACTAAGGAACTGAACTTAAATATAATGAACATACAATTCACACCAAGCAATCTGTAACACCCCGATATTTTTAATTATTGGGATATTACAGGGCGTATAAAGAGCGTTAAGTCTAGAGGTATTTTCGTGATAGGAATAAATTGGATTTAATTTGCTAAATTAAATCAATTGAGGGGTATTTTAATAAATTAGATAAATTAAATTAAGGGGTAATTAGAATTGAAAGGAGAAATTGTGGAACTGGGGGAAAATTATGTGGGGAGGTGACTGAACCGGTTCACTAATGAACCGGTTCAGTCACCTGGCCATTCTTCGCAGACAAACGAGAAGAGGGAGCGTGAGATAGAGTGGGCGAGAGGGCGAGAGACGAGAAACAGAGGAGAGATCGAGACCGAGGAGACGAGCGCCGGTGTGCGAACAATGAACGGCGAGGCGACGAGCGCCGGTGTAACATCCCGTATTTTTCTATTTCTTTAAAATACGTAAAATTTAAAACTTTTCTTTTCGTAAAAACATCAGTCTTTTTCCTTCATAAACCCGATCGCTAACACCCAATCGCTAAAACCTGATCACTTTACTTTCACTTTTCTCAGTTTCCTTTCACCCTTATCAATTTACTTTCAAAAGCCATAACATTCTTTGAATAAAATGCAGCAGAATAAAAACAACATTAAAGAATAAGAAATAAGTTACAAAACTCTTTTTCAAACACTTTTCCTTTCACTCTTTAGCCCTGCCAGCCACAAGATCCACCCGTACAAATCCTTCATCAACTGTCTTTAACCTGTTCATCTGTTGCTCGTTCGTGCCTACATCACAAGACCTAAACTAATGAGCCTAATGCTCAGTAAGTGATAAAATGAAGTGCAGATGATATGCATGATCATACAATGCAATTTAGGCCAAGAGTGCATACATGACAAACACTGTGGGACCATGAGTAACCCGGTCAAACCACAAAGGAGCAATATATATATCAAGGGATTACTAAGGCCGTATACACTCCTTTGTTACGAGAACGTTGGGGATTTTAGAATAGGAAGCAATGAACCCTAGTATCCCATGTCGCTAACCTATTTTCTCTCCAATCCATCCAACATGGATCTAAATGACAATGGGACGTCATTAACTTCCCGAACCCCCACACGCCTATTTACATAGATTAGTTATGTCATGCAATATGCACGTGGATTCATACAATCCTATATGTAATAAATGTCTAATAAACACATCATTAAAAGAACGTAAATCTAGTAAACACACGGCATGCAATCCTAACTCTTTCAATGCAGGGTCCCAAGACCAAAACACAATCAATATCAACTTACCTAGCGTCCATAGTGCGTTTCTGTTTCCTTTCTCTTCTTTGTACTTGTTGCGTACTCGAGGAAGCTACTCCTTACTCTTCTCCTCACCTCAATTCTATACCATTACAGAATGTCTCACTAGAAGACTCCAAGAGCAAAAGATAGTTTCTCCAAGAGCACACTGCCATCCTCCAACAAGCACTTTGTCCATTCCAACAAGCTCTTTGTCCATTATACAATTTGCAACGACACACCAACAAGAAACAAGACAATTTGTCACAAACCAAAATCAACCAATCATAATAACAGATTATTCAAGTCATTTAATAGAGGCTGTCCACACCTTCAATCATTCAATATTCCCTAGCCAACCTTAACTCAACTACTATCCAATACAGAGTATAACCCAAAGAACAGAGAACCCAAGTCATTGCACAAAATCAAGCTATAAAACATAAAACTCCCTTCTGTTTTCAGTACAACATATCCAACAAGCAACAGTCCCAATTTATTTAGGGTCCCTGGCAGGAACCAAGACAAGAACAAAACCATTTCCAGCAACCATAATTTCTAACAATAGAAACAGAACAACAATCTAACAACCAACATCTATTTCTTTTCAACAACCACTTTCATAAATCCATGAAGAAAACAAGGAATTACCTCAGAAAGCAGAGAACAGGACCTTCCCTCACTGTACATCACAACAATACACCATCCAAATTGCAGAGGACCAAACAAAATCTCTCAGAGCAGTGAAGAACAGATACGTAAACTGGGTACCTACCCCACTCAGTTGATGGATGCTCCCAAGGTGACAACTTCAGTGACATTTAAAGAAGGAGATTTGGTTCCCATCCCAAGGGGAAGGGGTCCACTCATCTGAAGCTAGGTGAGACACTTCTTCACCATCCAGACGTGTCGCCAGCTGAACGAATCGAAAACAAAATGGGATACGTAAGAGAGAAGCATCAGATTTAAATGAGTTTTTTTTTGGCTAATTTTGCCCTTCCAGACGCGGTGCGTTGTCCGCAGTATCGTCCGCATCGTTCGAAACAAGTTTTCAGACGAGAAAATGCCTCCCCAGTCCTTCGTTCATACCGTACACAATGCATATTCGGATGCCATTTAGCGTTCGCATGAGGTGTCCGTAGTCGTCCGAATATGTCCAGACTTCGGACAGATTCATTCGGACACCATTTTCTCTCGTTCGCATATGTCCGCTACCGTCCAAATGTTCCCAAATTTGTACAGATTCAAAACGAACGACCATGCTACCATCCACAGTGTCCTTCACCGTACGTACTATGACAGTTTAGAGTTAAGGATGCCAAATACCGTCCAAACTCGTCCCAAAGTCCATTTTATGTGTTTTTCTTTAACTTTTTATCTTAAATTTCATTGGCCACATATACTAAATCATATTAATACTTACTATTATCTTAGCACAATGTCATACATGGATTATATGGGCTTTTTCTTTTTCTAGGACATTACAGCCAGTGTGCGAGCAAATGAAGGTACAACTTCAAGGGTTCGATGCGGGTTGCAGGATTTTAGGGCTCGTGATTGCGACTTCCAGATGGAAATTTTTGGCGTCGATTCAAGGTACGTTTCGTCGGGTTTTCTTCCTTCTTTTCCATTTTTTGTTGATCGGACATCGATTGGGAGTGATCGATGTTTTGTGCAGGATGCAGGGCTTCGGTTCGCTGGTGAGGGCTGGTCTAGGCAGCTTCACTGGTCTGGTCCAGCTCGTGGTTTGGTTCATCCGATCCATTCCAGTGATTTTGGCCTGGGGGTATAGCTTGTAGTTGAGTGGCGATGGAATGCAATCCAAAAAATAAGGATCTGTGGCTGGTTATGTGGGATAATTGCTACGGGTTGTTATGCATTTCAAATTTACAATCTTGTTTTTATACAATGAGTGATAGTGTTAGCAAAGAAAAGGTGGTGTTCTGGAGAGGATATGCTCTCGGGTGTTTTCTGCCGGGAGCCGTGAGATGTTTGTAGGTATGGATTTCTCTGGTCTTTGAGTTAGTCTCTATTGATAAAATTTGGTTGATGTTCTGTTCTGTTTTGTTGGGTTTCTACCGAGGTACAATCTGAAGGAAAGTGGCAGTGAAGAATTGGAGAAGGGAGTGGAAACTGAAGTTGTTGTCCTCCTCGGTTGTTGGAGCAGCTGGAGCTCGTTGTCCCTATTTTTAATTCTTCAATATGGTAAGACTTAGGTGTCTCTAGCCATCTAAGCCCTACCCGCAAGTATGTGTGCGTGAGTAGTATTGGATTTCCTTGGATGAATTTATTTTCTGTTTCCTTCATTGATTTCTTGGCTATTGATTTGTATGGAGTTCCTGGCTGTTTGTCATTTCTCTGGATGAGTTACTGTCATTGATTTTCTTGCTGGTAAATATTCTGTCGTTGTTTTCTTGGATGATTTGCTAGTGCTATTTCTCTGTTGACTTCTTGGCTGTTATTAATATAGATCTCTTGACTATTTGTTACTGCTACAAGTCCATAAATAATATTCTGCCATCAATTCCTTATTAATTGATAATCTAAAGTTGTTAGTACCCTATTAATTATTGTTAGCCTGTGGTTTTTCCCTTATTGACTAGCTCTGTCCTATTGTTGTTATGTGGTTTGAATGTCTTGGCCTGTTAAGGATAAATTCTAACGTCTAAAGAGGACAAATGATTAATGAGTAAGAGGATAAATTCTTACTATCTATCTTCTACTTGATGTTGGGTAAACCTTAAGTGTTCTGATTTCCTTTTTCCTTCTTCATATTGTTGGTGTTGTGCTGCCATTTGGTTGTCTTATTCCCTATCTAGCATGTTTACCTGCTTAGCATATCTACTTATTAATCAATTTAGTTAAATGTTAACCGATTGAGCATGTTAATTTGTTTAGTTAATCTATGTATGTAACAAATTGTTAAGCCCAAGCATGTGAACTGGTCAACTAATTTAAGGTAATTTAAGTGTAAGTATCTTCTTGAGCATGTTTAGTTGTTGATAATCCCGAGCATGTTAATCAACCAAGTATGTAAACAATTTAGTTAATATAAGCACGTGAATAAATGTAGGTTATAATTTCTCGACTATGTTATTATTATTTAACATATTGTTTTGATTTAATTATTGATTGAATTGTATGTTATTGTGGTGCATATTCATGTCCGATATGGTTGCTATCTCTCTTTGTATGTTGTATATGCTTTTATAGTAGTCCCATGATGATAGAAACAACTAGGAACACCACCATGGAGTGGCCACACGCCTTGAGTGAGGAAAATAATTAACCTTTTCCATATCGGGATCACAAGACTACTTAACAAAATTAATTAGAAATTAATAGGCTATCCCTACGCTCTATATACGAGCTATTTCTCAAACACATAACTATTCCTAAAATACGTAACTAAACATTGGTTTGGGGCGGAACCATTCCAAATAATTAAAGAGATGCATTAAACCTATTTTCTTACTAGGCCTTTAGGCTCTCGTCTTACTTGCGGTGTAGGTACACATGACGAACGGAGTCTTCGAGCGAAACGAAGAAGTAGTGGATGAGGAATTTGCCCGAGCAAGCTTATGGTTGGCCAGACTACGAGAAGTAAAGATAATGGGGTTGAGATTTATTTAAATTACGCTTTTCCTGAATTATAATTAAGTGTTTAGTTTGTTCCTTTAAATTATTTACGCTTCGGCAGATGTTTACTTTTGCAACATTTTAAATAACTATTTGTTTTCAACGCTTCCGCATTTTATTAAATAAATGATTTTTATAACGAGTTTAACGAATTGTTGGTAACAGTTCAAATTAGGCGCACTCTGACACATTTTCCCAAATTTCAACATATTTTTAACGAATTATGAAAATCTGGGTCGTTACACAATCAATCAACAATACATTTCCCAAATAATAACATAACCTATACATCTAGTAAATGTAGGCATCAAACAAAATCGTAATTCCTGTGGATGTAGGTCATTTCGGACAAAACACATGCAGTACCACTTACCTAGAGTCCTTAGCTTTAGAGAGATAGTACTTAAAGTTTCTTCTCCTCAATACTTATTCATAATTACGCATATAAGCATCAATAGTAGTTCTCCAACCAATATGTATAACAATATTTTTAAAATTATTTTCTTCACTTATCACTTCACCCATTGCTAACAAGTCTATCCAAATTCTAACCGTACTATTATTTCCTAATCTATTATCTTGAACCATAACATTAAATATAATAGGGAATTAAAACCAACTTAGTAGAATAATAACCCAACATATCCACTGTAAACTGTCACCCAATCAGAAGCATTATCCAAACCTGAGTATATATATATATTCACAATTCCATAGAATATAACTACAATTCCACAGAATAAAACTTCATCGATAACCAACAATAATAATTACATTAACTCACTAATCATCCTTAGCATAGAGACATGGATTAAGTGATAATACACACAGCGGAAATCATCACTATAGATCACATACCAACTAAACATATACGTGTAGCATGCCATTAGCAGATTATAACTGTAATCATACCTTAGAAACTATGGAAGAACTCGGTTACCTGAAGCACCCGAGAACAGTGAAGCCAAAGAGAACTCCACATCCTAAAGACAGAAGAACTCATGACTTTCCTGCAAATTTCATGCAGATGTTTTCCTTCCCACAAGGTTTCTCTCAGACAGCAGCAAAGAAAGGATAAAAGAAAACTCTAATTCCTTCTTCATTCAGATGTTACTCACAGCACCTAGACCTCTCTTCTTGTCATTGATCGACTCTCACACATGCTCAGCAACATAGCAAATTCTAGAAACAGAAGAGAAAAAGTCAAGAGGAAAAACTTCATGACACCAAACAATTTTTCCTTGCTCTCACAGACCCTCACTATAATGTCCTGAATTTTCGTGGAGCTAAGCACAAGGCTTAAGTGATGATTTGGGATGTTAGGAGCTGAATTAGACAATTTAAGGATGTTGGTCAAGAGAAACATATTAGAAGAATTGAATTGTGATACCTCGAATTGTGTTATATTAATCCTTGGATAATTGAATGTGTTTGTAAAGGGAAATGTATTTGGATAAAGTGAACTATGATACTCCAGATTAAGTAGCTTAAGGAAAGATTAAGATTATTGGAGAATGAGTTAATGATATTTGAAATTAGAAAGGAAGATATCATGATTGGGTTAGTGATTGACAGACAGTGGAATTGGTAAGAAAAAATGTACTTGGATATAATAAGGTTGGAGTTATAAGATTTAGAATATTTTGGAGTATATTGAATTTAGCAAAGAATTAGGTGGAAGAAGAGTTATAGAATATACCTTGATTATGGGGGCATAAATTTATGGATAGTTGGATAATTCAAATGTTGGTAAAGCGAAAAGATACTTGGAAAATAGTGAATTAGTGTACCGAGTTGTTGAGGATAAAAGGACCATTAACAATTAAGAGTATATTGAATCTAGTATTGGTTTTGGATATGAGGTTTATTTATGTGATACAAGAAGGACATGAGGTTTGTTTATGTGATACAAGAATAAATTGGAGAATTAGAAGATGATAATTAGAGTTAAGAGAAGTAATATTAGAAGGAGTTAATAATGAAGTTATATACATAAGGTTATATAGATATAAATATATATACTTTCATGAGGATAATATATATATTGAAAATATAATTCTGAAGAAGAAATTGTTCGCGGTTAATCGTGGCGGTTGGATGGTGAGAGTGTCGATCAACCGGCGCTATCAACCAGCTTTCTAGAACAAAGAATTCTGCGGTTGATTGGCTGACGGGCGGTCGATCGGACACTGAAGAAATTGATCGACCTCCAATCTTCAACGTCATCTGAAGATGAGAACTGACGTCTGAAGATGAAAACAACCCAATTTTGAAAATCCTTTTTATTTGCTTTCATTTTTAGCCATAATTAAAAAATTTCTTTTATTTAATTGAAAACGTGAGATTTAAAACTTAATCAGAGTATTTTAGCGTAATAAAATATATATAAGAGTTTAAAACATTTAAATGAAATCTAATAGTGCATTATTTTACAAATGATAGAAAACCCTTATTTAAAATAACTCATCTATTCCTTTTTGGAGCCATAACCCTTCAGGTCGAATTCGGTTGATAATTCAAAGCCTCTTCTGGTAATGTCTCCTCCTTCACATGAGAATCATCTGCATCATGGGTAATATCATGAGCCTAACGATCAGCAAGAAATAGAATATAATGCTTATGCAGTCATTTTTCATTTTGGTCAGTGTGGACTAACCAACTCCATTCCTCCCTGGGTGGAGAATTCCATTGGGGCTGTTCCCACCTACAACCCTTATCATTTCCTTTCGAGAGATAGGATACATCTGTTGGTGTGGCTTAACCAACTCCATACTATACATGAGTTAGAGAATTCCATCGGGGTGTCACCACTACCATCACCTATTCTTTGTCTGACGTTTGAGGACTAAGAATAGGGATACATTTGTTGTTTAGTGTGGACTAACCAACTCCATAATCTATGTGAGCTGGAGAATTCCATTGAGGGTGTTCCCACCTACGACTATCACCCTTTCTCTCGAACCCTTAACTGCCCTTCTTACTTATTCATTTTCTTTATCATGTAATGCATGCAACATTTTCAAAAGTCCTATCATGATGCATGAATGACAATTAATATTTATCTAATAACAGTTCTCAAAGCATACAAGTCAAAATAACTATTTCATGAGAAACCTTAACTATATAGTGCATGACAATAAAATTAGTCTCGTGATGCAGGGCCTCCACTGGCTCGTCATGGAATACTCATCCGATTCTAAGTTTAGTTCTACTTAATTTTTTTTATGTTCCTTTAACTTATTATTCCTGAATTTGAACTGTATAGAAACCTAAATGGCACGAAGAGCAAGAACTAATATAGTAGTTCCTAATGGGAGAGACAACGCCCTTAATTGTATCGTCGATGTAGTGGAACACCAATCTCAGTTTATGGAACAACAAGCCCAATTCATGGAGAGATTCATGGAGTGTAAGAATGGTAATGGGAAAGGGAACCACCGTGCTGTCGTGATATCTGTGGAGTTTGGTTGGGAAAGGTTCCAGCGACTTAAACCCCCTAGCTTTGAAGGTAACATTTCTGATGTCGCAGTAGCAAAAGAATGGATACGCTCTCTAGAGAAGATATTTGAGTATGCAGAGATATAGGAAACTGCGAAGGTGAAGTGTGCTACTTACCTACTGACCCACGATGCCCAATTTTGGTGAGATTCTGTGAAAACGACGCTGAACATCTGGACTCTCACATGGGAGGACTTCAAGGAATTGTTCAACGAGAAATACTTCAACTTTACAGTCCAGAATCAAAAATTGATGGAGTTAATGAGACTATGCCACACGGGGACTGTATCCGAGTACATCTAGAGATTTGAGGCTTTGTTGAGGTTTGCTCAGCACTTAGTAAATGATAATGGGCACAAGGTCCAGCATTTCGTCCAAGAACTAAAGGTGGAGATCTTGAGGGGAGTCAGACTTGCTGGTATACGAGGTGTTCCTTATGCGCAGATAGTGGCTCGGGCACTTGATGTTGAAGATGTGAGTCAATTGCAGCAAGACAACAAGAGGTAAATCAAAGGGTCTGGCGGAATAACCAGAGCCTACAACAGTATGATGCTCCACCGATGAACCGTGGGGTAAAAAGGCCACTAGGAAATGAGATGCAACAAGGGTGTGACAAGTGTCCCATGATCAAAGCAACTACTGCTCCATCCAACCTGTGCCCTATATGTCGGAAGAGTCACCTTGGACCATGCAAAGTAGGCACTAGTGGATGTTTTAAATGTGGGAAGCTTAGGCATATATCGAGGTATTGCCCAACTATGGTAGGTGGATCTGGTGGGCTAGCTCTGCGTGTGTTCTCATTGTACGAGAATGAAGTAGAAGAGGAACTACCGGTAG
Source organism: Begonia loranthoides (assembly GCA_022433065.1). Taxonomy (NCBI): domain Eukaryota; kingdom Viridiplantae; phylum Streptophyta; class Magnoliopsida; order Cucurbitales; family Begoniaceae; genus Begonia; species Begonia loranthoides. The sequence continues at coordinate 3,355,900 of CM039479.1, forward strand.
TTATATCAAGTACACAAAATTGTTATAAAGACATTACTCGTACGCTTTTATATAATATGTTCCCTCTAACCTTAGAAATTCTACACATAAATAAATAACTTTTCTAATCACCCTAGGAACTATATATGTAATAATGTGGCTGCATACACTTTATTTAATACTAGGGCTACTCACTCTTTCATCTCAACCCAATTTTGCACAAAGGCAAATTGTTCCCCTAATATTTCGAAAAGTGGGTACAGAGTACTCATTTCTTAATATATCCAACTACGTCCAATTACGTTCAAATATATTTTCTCTTAGGCTAGCACTTGAATTGTCCAATTATCCAACTATCCTTAAATTTATTTCTTCATACTCGAAGTATATATTCTATAACTCCTCTTCCATCTTATTCTTTATTAAATCCAATATACTCCAAAATATCATAAATCTTATAACTTTAATCTTATTATATCCAAGTGCCTTTTTCTCTTACTAATCCACTGATTGCAAATCACAACTCAGTCCTAATATCATTTTTTCTAAATCCAAGTGTCATCATCCATTATATAATAACCTTAATCCTTCCTTAAACTTATTATGAACATAACGGGGTATCATAATTCACTTATTCCAATTGTATTTCTCTTGACCAATATATTCAAGTCGTCCAATTCAACTCCTAATATCCCAAAATATCACCTAAGCATTGTGCTTAGCTCAACAAAAATTCGGGATATTACATCCCTCCCCCCTTATATAAATTTTGTCTTCAAAATTTGTCTAACATAAATACCTCACGCATGTACAAAATACTAATTATAAATATTTGTAACATGGAATACCCAAAACATAATTATTCAACTCTAATATTTCACAATTCATCTTAAGATACAATATTTCCACTTCTTCAAATTATAATAATTCCTAGCATCTCCATATAATTATTTAGCTAAACACACCATTTATATCAAAGTCCTTTTGATCTTTATTCCTAATTACTGCAAGACAAAAAGCCTTTGCTAAATTCTCTTTCCATTCATCCAATAGTGTATAACAATTTATGCAATATGTCTAACTTTATTGCATCAAAAACTTCGCTTAGATCCAGTCATTCATTCCACCTTTTTGACTCTTCTTACACTTTAGTATCAAATGACTCATAAATTCTTAACGTTTTCTTAAATACGCATCTCATTTCCTTGTAATTCACTTTCAATGTAAGGTCTCTTGGTCCTTTTATCTCTAGTTGTACTCCTATCAATTGTTGAGATTGCTTTTCTACTACTACATTTCTACTGCACTCAATAATTCTTACTACTTGAAACCTACATCCTCAACTTCGAGGGCTTTTGCTATAATGTCATATAAGGTATCCCTTGAGTACTCGAAATCTTCACACCTCAAATAATTTCCAACTTGAGTCCTAGAACAAATTGGTGAACCTTGTGTTCGTTATCGTATACTAAATACGATACAAATCCTAACAATATTTCAAACATGCACACAAAATCCAAAATTCTTCGTTCCCAACAAAGTTTAGTAAGTTCTAACAACTCACTCGTCCTTATAGTGTGGTTACATAACTTGACCTAGAAGATTTCCTTAATTCTTTCCTACTCTTAAAACATTATCCAATGCCAGTTCTACATTCACCATAAAGTTTCTTGTTACACCATGGGCACGATCCGACATGAAAATTTCCAATTAGAACTGCAACAAGTTCATTCTGCACACGTTCACCATTACAGACCTATTTTTATTGTCAAAATATTCGCTTCACTCATTTTCCAATTCTATGCCCATCCACTTATGGTTGAGTTTGATTATTCATTTTCTGCTTCTGATCCATTTCCTTCTATCTAATAACTAGTATCCCTACTTCATTAATCTCTAAAGCTTTTGATACTATCCTAGATTATTGCACATCCTTAGTATCATATATCATAACTCCTTAATATATCTTGGCTTTAAACCTTTGAACTAATCTAGTATACTTTAAGACTATTGGTAGCTACTAAGTTTCTAGCTAATAGGGATAGTGCATCCAACTTCACTAACTCACCTAACATCTAATTCCAAGCTATTTTGTTGAAATACATATTAAGGTAATTATCCTTAAATTGTGTCCAAATTATTTATCTAATGTCCTGAGTTGTTTTAATAGTATCTCAGCAAAATCGAGCATCCTTCGTCAGCGTGAATAACACACAACTAACTTTCTCTTGTTCTTAAATCTTGGCATAATCGAATATACTCCCCACCAAGCGAATCCATTCCTCTGCACCCGCTGGATCAGAGATATCACCTTCAAAGTATGGCAGCTTCAAACTTCGAAACCTTTCACATCTTAATAATCTAAGAGCCATTAGTTATTGATTTCTCAGTTCTTCCAATTCCCTACACCATTCCTAGAACAACTGAATATGACGTTCCAATGCTTCTTCCATTCTACTAATCGTTGCGTCTCTTGGATTTACATTTTGAATTGCTTTCCTATTTATTTGTAAGGTAGTGATTACTTTTACTATGGTATACCTATCCATCTACTCTATTCTTAATATTTAAATTTATTTTATTTTATTTTATTTGTCTTTTCTTCCTAGTTTCCCTTGTCATTTTATTTTTCCTACAACAATGTTGTATTGGTTACTTCAAAGCATTAAACTAGCTATCTTATGAGATTTTTATCGGGAAGCACCTAGACTTATCACATTCTATATTCTAGCCTATAGTCAGGGTGACCTATAATTTATGCATAACACAAAACCTCTAATCTATGTATAACACAAGTAATAGAGTCTATCAACTTATAAAGTAAAGCAATATACTTACAGTCAATGAAGTATTTCCACGTTGTGACTTGTGCTGGTAGGCAGTATACAAAACTAATTTTAAAACAGTAAGATCTAATACCATTTGTAACATCCCGTTTATTCTTTCAATTAAAAACTCATAGATTTTCAAAAAAATTTTCTTTTAAAATCACAGCGAAAGACTTTTCATTTGAAAACTAACTTAAATAAGAATTACATTGCAACAGCAGAAGACTTGTATTTCTAATACTTAAAGAATTAAATATTATTTGAAAATCTACTTAATGTAACATAGCACCATAACAAAGTCTGAAACGACCCAAATTTTTCTCTTTCTATTTTATTTCATTTAAAAACGCGGTTAAATTTTAAACTTTAAATGTGTCAAAACCTTCGTTTAAAACCCCTTTAATTTAAAATTAGAGCGCCACTTAATCCTGATCGTTACTACTTTTTTTTCTTTTTCTTAAACTCGTTCAAATCATGGGAGATTAAATCATTTGTTTGATTTGAAAAATCTAACGGAAACGAGATTAAATAGCGGAAACGAAAAATGGCGAAAATGGAATTGAAAACCATTTAATTAAAACATTTACGAAAAGGAAAGTCTAAATCAAAACATACTCAAAGTTCAGGGTTAAAATGTCACATGTTCAAAATACGAGTTGGGGCCATAGTTAATACTTTTACAAAATGTGCTTACTATTTAACCCTTGCAAAACATGTTTTTCTTCTTTCCTTGAGCCATCGGTCTACTCTAGTCGCACCCCCAGATATTCCGCAGGCTCCACAGGGAAAGCCTCTTCCTCTGCACCTAGTACTACCATCTCATTACCTATACCACAAGTAAGGACGTGAGCCAATAGCCCAGTAAAGGAAATGAGGTTTTATGCTTATGCTATGCCTCTCTTTAGTCCATTATGGGATCGGGGCCACCCAACTAAACTTTTTATTTCATTTGTTCGTTTGTTCATTCGTTACTCATACATCGAGCTGGAGTTTGAAGGATTTCCTTTGGGATGGAATAGTGATCGGACCTACCATTTTTCTTGCAACTAGAACTCCCGTACCCTAAAAGGGAGGAGCTTTGGCTAGTTGCAGACTAGACCCACTACACATCCGCCCCCCAACTCCTGTTTTTATCATTTTCTTTTCTAGTTCCTATGCCGGGCTAAGCTACTGGTACCACAGGGACCTTTATTATCCTAAGGCTTTTACCCATTTTCATCATTTATTCTCACTTATGCATGGGTGAGCACCACCACCGAGGGGGCACTCCCTATGATTTCTATTAGTGTGATGCATGAAGACACTTAAATGAAGCATATACGCAAAGTAAACAACCATAAATTATAGAAGTGACAACTCAAATATTCAATGGCGTAGTTTAAAGATACACGAAAAGAGCGAAAGCATATCAAGAATGAAGAATAGACACAAAGAAACATATAGAGAAGACATGCTTGAAGAATCTACCGAAATTTAAAGTACAAGGTTATGCAAGTAAATATGAAGGCCAATAGAAACATGTTTGCGAATGCACTTTTAGTAACGAGAGATTAGCATGCTTTACACAAGAAACGTTGAAACGAGTAATAAACAAGTAATAGGCATGTTGACCAAGTAATTAGATGATTACCAATTTAACATGTTGAACTCTTTGTTGGTTAACATATGTGATATGATTAATTATCATGCTTAAGATTTAAAAGAGTAATGGTCGATTTATATGCTAGTTGAAGGAGAATACTAATTAACATGCTTGATCATAATAGCACGAATAGAGAGTTAATGTACTAAAAGTTTTAAAGAAAACTAATCATGCTAAATAATTTAACAACTAACTTGATGATTAATAACAAATTACATGCTTGGAGATTTAAAAGTTAGTTAACACAACTAATTAGTTAGATAGTTTCCATGACCTACTTTATTTCCACAGCGAAGGAATCAACATACTTTAGAACCATAAACATAACAATAGAGGATATATTTTAATAAACATACATTATGCAGGAAAGATGTGAACAGAACAGAGGATAGTTAAGCTCAGAATAGAAATAAGTGTAGGAAAATGTGAACCCAAGAAATAAAGCAGTATCATACGTCGAAGGTAAATGCATAGAGTAACTGAATAGCATAACAGATAATATGACTAAGTGTTCTCATGAATAATAGAGTCATTCGTTACTTCGAACAAATGAGCAGCACAACAGAAGTATAACATGAATAATTCGTTCCTTTCATTCTCCTTTATGTTTCATTCACGATTCTCCCTAACCAGAATTATCTTTAAACAATATCATCAGCTTTTGAAATGAAATTTGAAACAACGTATATAAAAGCAATGACATAGTAAGCAACTACACAATAAAGAGTAAAGACAGTAAGAAATATTGTAGAAAATATCAATAGACAGATTCTAAATACAAAACAAAGTAAAGATAGATTCTAACTACAAACCAAGTAAAGCAGTAAACACACACACACAAGTTTTACTTGTGGGTAGGGCCTCCTTTGGCCAAGACTAACCCAAATCCTTTCCTAAATATTGAAGACTTTAACAGGGACAGCAGCAACTCCGTTTCCCAGCAACAATACCTCCCACCAGAAGAGAGAAGAGAAACTGACAAAGAGAAGAATGCAGGGGAAGATGAAGTGGTCCAGTTAAATAGGAGGGAGAGACTTACTAGGGGTAGGGGTGATCATTGGCGTAGGAGAGGGAGGCAGCTGGGCTATGTTCAAGCTAGAGCTGGGCGATTCCTGTCTGGGAGTCTTTTTTCTTCGTTGGAGATCGCGTATTGATGGAATACATGACAACCAGTCAGTTTTTTAAATTCCTAAATTTATGCAGTCTGTGATCTTTCTGACGAGTGTGAATACCTTGGTCTCGTCCACAATCGTCCGCATGTGTAAAATCTCCAAGCCAAATGTGATTTCGGATGGGGATTGGCGTCCCTACTTTAGTCCAAACCGTCTGCAGCTGACCTCCGGACACCATTCGACGTCCGTATGTGTTGTCCAAATCTGTCCATAAATTGGACAAATTCAAATCGGACGATGCCTTATCTCGTCTGTGCACATCCACGCTCGTCCGCACTCATATGCAAGCGTCCGAAGGCGTCTAGATTTGGATAGATTCAAATCGGATGAGACAACCCACGTCCGCTTTGTCCGGACTCGTCCGCAAGTCCGAGGCACAGTGAGATCAGGACGCGAATTCGCGTCCTGAGTCGTCCCAAGTCCTAAGGCTACCATTCAACATGTCGTCCGCAATGTCATCTGCAGGCGTCCGAAAACACCCAGACCAGAGTTTCTTCACATTTTTACAATTAACTTTTCATCTCATCTTAATACCCCACGAATACGTGCCATAATTAAATGGGTAAATATGAAATGTAATACATCCTTGTCTTCAAAGTTTTGATTACATTGCACATGCGGGAGAATTAAGTACCAGGGTATTACAAAGTCATTTTTTCAAAAATGTTATTGCCAAACATTACATTTCTTCTTTAAACCTTTTAGCCTAACGAGCCTCCAAGCCCGCAACGCATAAATGTCTCATCAACTGCTACTATCTTTAATCCTTTGCATACCTATATCACAGGAGGAATAATGAGCCTATTGCCCAGTAAGTAATAAAATGTAATGCAGCCTTAACTCTATGACAATTCTACATGCTTTAGTTTCATATACCATTGTAAGTTGGGTGAGAGCAACCTCTTCAGTTTCTAAACTCACCACTTGGATTTCTTTTTACTTGAGAGCAACCTCTTCAATTTCCGAACTCAATAAAAACAGATCCACCTACATTTACATTCGTTGCTGTTTACCATTTTACCGTTAGGAGAGAGCAACCTCTTCAGTTTCTGAACTCATCGCTCGTTGAGTAAGAGCAACCTCTTCAATTTCCGAACTTACTCAAATGAGCTGTTTCTATGTGTGAGCAACCTCTTCAGTTTCCGAACCCACGTAGAAACACCATTCTTATCTTCATCATTAGCCCATGAAATGCATAACATATATCCTATAGCGTGTCTATATGAATGTCACATACAACAGTTCATATATTGCAAACAATACTGTAACACATACAACAGTTCATATATTGTAAAAAATGAACAAAAAATACTATATTTCAACTATAACATTAGTACTATTACACTAGAACGTCATATATCAAATTCTCTATCCTTTACATACTATTTCTAACTTAGTCTTAACAGTATAAGTACTATCTTATGGTATCCACCATTTAAATATAAATTTAAGACCTATACTAATTTTCCTATATCAATCACCATTATTTTATAAAATCATTTTCCTCATAACTATTAATAAACGTAGGAATATATAACCTAACCAGATAACCATCATTAAAGAGTAACATAGCAATTTATATAAAAATCCTACTCTCGCAGTGTAGGTCCTTTCGGACAAAACACAAGTATTATTCCTTACCTCGTGTCCATAGCTTTACCAAGATAACTTTTAAATATTCTTGCTCATCAATACTAGAAGAAATACGGACTCATGAAGTGCATAAACCCAGCAACCCTTCTTTGTTATGCAATTTCACATCATAAACCCACCCTTCACTTCATTCTCCAACAATCCTTCATAGCCGTTTCATCACTGTGTTATTCCTTCATATTTCTTCCACCCAATAAAATCACAAACTCTTCATTCTCGTATGCACCAGAAAAGGGAGACCCTTGCCAACCCTCTCTCTTTTTCTCTTCAAATTTCCAGAATCACTTCATGGTTGTAGAATCTCCTTCTCTCTCACATCATTTTTGGCAGAGGCTCCCCATCGTTGTCCAACTCCTCAACTTCCTGAAACTCTTCTCTTTCTCCATTTGAAATACTCCAAAGAAGAAGACTCTCGTAGTTGATTATTTTGTTTCTCACCAAAAACTCCAGAAGAAGAACTCCAAAAGAAGAACCTCAACTTTCTCTAACCATTTTGGCAAAGCTTCTGCGTAGTTTTCCTCTTCTTTAACTCTGCTGCTTTCCATCCAATTTATAGACCTCTAAATAACGTCTCCTCATCACTCCTCAAAGATGGAAAGCCACTGGACGTATCTATTAACATCCAAACGCTTCAAGACGTAAACCATTTATTTTTATGTTGGTTATCAACCCTTTATATTATTCTCATATACTACCATTCATCCAGACAATTCTGAAGATGAAGAGAGGACGATATTAATGTTCCAATTATCAATAAAGCTTCGACGTTGAAGACTCTCCAGTTCCAGCAACATTTTTCATCTCCAGACAACGTTGAAGATTGGCGGTTGATCCAGTTTAATGAAGGAGGATCGACCGCCCCTCTAGCCAATGTCCACATATTTTGTAACTACTCGGATTTTCGTAATTCCTTTAAAATGCGCAAAAATTTGAAAATTTTCTTTTTAAACAAAACGTATCAGAGTGCGTCTAATTGGATCGCTACTGACTCTTTCTTTAAACTCGTTTGAACACCAATTGATAAAATGTGCGGAAGCGTTATAAAACCTTTTTATCAAAACGTAGCGGATTTATCAAAATCTTGCGAAAGCGTAAATAAATCATTTAAAGAAGTAACTAAACAATGGAGTACAATATAATAAAACTTAATGTGATTACAACCATTTCTCATTTTACTCCTAGCCTAGCGAGCCCCGATCTCGTTCGTGCAAATCCTTTACCTTTGCTTTGTTATTTGTTCGTCGTTATTGTATATAAACCTATTATTATCTGTTCGTCGATTTTACCTACTCCATAGGTAAGGACGTGAGCTTACGCTCAATAAAGAGATGGGGAAAAACAATTATATATGTCTCTCTTTAGTTCCACTTGGAATGGGGGCCACCCAAACCAATCTTTTTATTACGTTCATTGGTTCTATACTCGTACTTCGAGTTGGATATTAGAGGTTATCTTTTCCTATGTGCGTACTAGTCCATTTCTTGACTAGGTGAGTGTGTAGCCTAGCCACCAGGCTAGATCCGAACTACCCATCTACCCTAACTCCCTATTCTTTCCCTTTCCGATGTATCCCGCCTTCAAGGTTTCTTCCCTTCCGGCGTATCCCGCCTTCATGGTTTCTTCGGTGATAGGCGTATCTCGCCCATCCCGAACATTCTTTTTCTTAGTGTTTTCCCTCACTCATGCATGTATGGGTACCCCTACCAAGGTGGGACCCCTAACTGAGTTTCTAATAATGTGAATGCAGCATAACACTTTCAAATTAAATAACACATACATGGAAAGTAAATGGCAATGCTTTGGAGGAATTAACAATAAATAGTAGACAAACGAGTACTAGAACATGCTTTTATATAGCGAAGGTAACAACAACATAGGGTAATGAACTAATGTTGAATTAGAACAAGGAACATGTTTTTTTTTTAAACCCAAAGAAAGCAGTAGTGAACAATGTCAAATTTAATATGGCAAAACATGCTTCCTATCGACTAAAATAGTAGCAATAATGTTAGGACAGAGCATTAGAATAGAGCAGTGAAAATACTTGAACAAGACAGCGAAAACATGTAGTTTACATGGCTACTAACACAGTAGGAAGTAAACACTAATCATACTTCACTTAAGCATGCTTTTTGTCCACTATGTAACAGAACTAAACATGTTTTTTTTTATTCAACTATTTAGCGGTAAAGATGCGAGTAATGAAAGCATGCTTTTAATCAACTATACGAATGTCTAAACATGTTCTTAATCGACTATATAGTAGAAGAATACGAACATCTAAGCATGCTTTTAATCGACTATGTAACAGAAAAATACGATCGTCTAACATGCTATTTAATTGACTATGTAATAGAACTAAACATGCTTTTAATGACTAAAACGAAATATCAGAAAATACGAGCATTTAAGCATGTTTTAAATTGACTATATCGGTAACATATTGGAATATTTAAACATGTTTTTATCCGAGCAAAACAACAGCAAGTCAGAACGTTTATCATGGGTTTATCGATGAGGGGAAACAGGTACTATATAAACTACGGATCATGTTGAAACAGCAGGAGTTAACGAAAGCAGCTGTACGAGTAATGTAAACGGAACTACAAGTCATGCTTTTTAATGATGACATAGCAGTAACGTAAAGTAACAGAATGGAGTTACGATTCATGCTTCTTAATGACAGATAGAATAGTGATGTAAAGTAATAGAACAGTACTATAGATCATGATTCTTAATAGAGTTTAACTAGCAGTAAATAACACTGAAACGAGCGGTGAAACGAGAGTCTCATGACCATAGTTAGCAGGAAAATTAAATGATAATGCAATGAAAACATACTCATCAACAACTAACTCTGCAGTATTAAATATTCGAACATGGACGGCGAAAACATACTTCCTAATGAAACAGTAACAATTAGAAACACATAAAGATATTAAGCGGAAGGTTTTTCAGAGAGTACTAATAAAATGAAATCACCATGTTTTAACAATAATAGGAACCCATTAGTCATTTATTCATATTTCTCATCCATTGAACATCTTCTCCTTGGTTCATTCAAGCTAAATCCCAGCTTTTCTATTGACGTGAATGTTAGCAGTGAAGGGTTATATCAACGAATATCAACAAGGAAACAATAAGGGAATACATTCTTTTAGTAGAAATGAAATGTAACAACAATCAATGGAACATCTAAGGACAACGGGGAGTTCAATGTGTTTACTAGTGAGCAGCAAACAAGAGAGCATCAAGACTTTAAGATAACTACAGAACTACTGAAAGATAACTACAGAACTACTGAAAGATAACTACAGGACTACTGGAATCTTCACACACACACACTCTATACTTGGGTATAGGGCCTCCACCTAACCAAGACAACTCATTCCTTACCCTTAGTTGATGATTCAACGCCCAGCAGCAACTCCCCTTCTATCTCCACTCTTCACGCAGAAGCACCTTTCACAAAACACTCTCCAGAAGATGAAGAAGCTGGAGGTGAAGTAAGGCTCTCCTTAGGAGACAACCCGTACTTCTAGCAGGGGAGATGCAAGAGGACAAATCCCTGATGGTCGGCCATAGTCATGCAATTTCGTGTCGAGAGGTGAAGATTTTATTGGCTGGGTGTCGCTTTCTTCTGATTTTAAATCACTACTATCACAGTTCTATGATGATTCGGACAAGTACGGACGCAGTGGTCTTGTCCGCATTCATCCGCAAGAGCAAAATCCTTAAGGCTAAGCCGTGGTTTCGAACGAGAATGGGGACGAGACGAGAAATGGCGTCCCCATTCTGGTCCGTACCATCCGAATGGGCATTCGGATGCCATTTGAAGTCCGCAGTTGTCCGCATGCATCGTCTGAAAGTGTCCAAGAATTGGACAGATTCAATTCAGACGATGCCTTCCCTTGTCCGCCATCGTTCGCTATCGTCCGAAAGTCTCCAGACTTGGACAGATTCGATGCGGACGCATCCTGTTCTCGTCCGCATCATCAGCACCCTCGTCCGAATGTGTCCCGAGTTGTACAAATTCGATATGGACGCATCATTCATCGTCCGCATCGTCCAGGACCTCGTCCGCAACTTCACATCACAGTGAAGTTAGGACAAGAAATGTCGTCCTGAGTCGTCCTCAGGCTAAGGGTGACGTGTAATGCTCTTGTAGACAACATAATGTGTCTGCAATGTCGTCCTAAGGCGTCCAAAACGCCCTGGACAACCATTCTTCACATTTTCACACTTAACTTCTATCCCGTAATATTTTTTCCATAAATACACATCGTAAAATGACACATATAAATACGAAATGTAATCCCCACAACTCCAACACTTCGATTACAACACCTATATGGGGAAAATGGCACGGAAATCCTCCTTGACTTAACGCTCTGAAATATCCTCAGTAATACCCCGACAATTGTACAATTTAAAAAAGTCAGGGTGTTACATATTTCATTATGAAAACTTCAACTTTTACTGCCAATCGAATGACACCGGTCGATCGACGCTCATCGATCGATCGCCGAGATTGGCTACAGTTTCCTATTGCGCATTAAATTAAATCTTCGCTAGACAATGTTTATTCACGTTACATCCTGTAACGTGACACATGCATGCATAAACATTCTATAACTTAATATATATAAACATTTACATAATCTACCTCTATATTTCCATATCCAATTATATCCAAACTTCCAATCCTTATAGTATTCTTAATATATCCAACTATGTCCAATTACGTTCAAATATATTTTCTCTTAGGCTAACACTTGAATTGTCCAATTATCCAACTATCCTTAAATTTATTCCTTAATACTCGAAGTATATATTCTATAACTCCTCTTCCATCTTATTCTTTATTAAATCTAATATACTCTAAAATATTATAAATCTTATAACTTCAATCTTATTATATCCAAGTGCCTTTTTCTCTTACTAATCCATTGACTGCAAATCACAACTCAATCCTAATATCATCTTTTGTAAATTCAAGTGTCATCATTCATTATATAATAACCTTAATCCTCCTTAAACTTATTATGAACATAACGGGGTATCATAATTCACTTATTCTAAATGTATTTCTCTTGACCAATATATTCAAGTCATCCAATTCAACTGCTAATATCCCAAAATCATCACCTATGCCTTGTGCTTAACAAAAATTCGAGATATTACAGTTTAATTAGTGGAATTTATACTTATATTGTAAAAGACTGTTTAAGCTCTTTAATCTGATTTTATATTTATATTGTGAAAGACTTTTACTCTTGGATTTTGCAAGAATTAAGTTTTATTTGGGAAAAGGGCTTGCGCTATGGATAATGTTCAAAGACATGGTTTATTAGTTTATTTAAATTGTAGTTTAATTTCAAAGAGTGATACGCTAACATATGTTAATTGTGTTGGGATTTTTAAAAAAATCATTTAAGTAAATTAGGATTTTCGAAAGGGTCGTAATAGTAAAAAAAGTAAAACTTGTTTTTATTTCACCAATCGACTGTGATTCAAAGTTTGAGTTTATTTCATTATTTATTCATGGAATTGAAATAACTTATGTTTGGAATGGTTTTGAAATGTTAGAAATTGAATTTTTGGTCAAAAAGTACGAAATTTTTAGAGTTTTGAAACTGATATGTGACGCAACGGTCAATTGGGGTGGAAACTAGTCAACCAAAGATTTTACAAAGAGGACGATGTTTGAAAGATGAATGTCCGGATTAGAATCACTCGAATCGAACCCAGTCCGTGGTTGACTATATTTATGGCAGAGTGGACAACACTCAAAGAGCGGGGTGTCTGGAGTAGAATCGGTCAACCAAATTGTTTTCAAGGACCACTATTCTAGTCGACTAGGTTTTTTCTATAGTTGTCAAGACCTGATTTTTAAAAGTCAAAAATGTTTTGGGAATGTTTCGTGAGTTCCTCAAGTTGGTTTCTATTAGGGGTTTTCAAAACCAAATTGGAACCCGTGAATCGAACAAAAATCAATTGATTCGGTTTGGTTTTGAACACCCCATAACTGATCTTCGCTTCTATTTTGTAGGAACCGAAGGTATCAGTTCGGTTTTTGGTTTGACTTATTTAAAACCAACATTAATCGTTGTGGGAGGAAGAACAATATGGACCAGGGAGTTGGTATCAAAGCCACTGTGTTTTAAAACTGATTCTGTAAATTGCCAATCAGCACAAGTTTCGACGTAGAAATACTCCATCAACTGTAAGTACTCTTATAGAGTTGTTTTAAGTATTTACTTAGTTTAAGCATTTTAATTGTAACTGAAAGGATATCATGGTTAGAGAACGAGTCATAGATAATGTTCTGTTTTATGTTATAGTGTATATTGATGTATGTAATAGAGGATAGAGAATACTGGAACTGCTTGGGATTTTGTGTAAGATATATGAAATGTAGCTTTAGGGGAGTGTAAAAATATGGGAGACTCTACCCAAATTTTTAGAAAATAGAAAGGCAACAAGAAATAGTAATCCTAGTATAAGCCAGGTTAAGCAAACGATTTTCAAAAGAATAATAAAATGAATTTTTGTGCACAGTAAAATGATTTTTAAAGGGCATAGCATGAACATGTAGCATGTTAGGTATTATCACTTATTGAGTCTTAGGCTCATAGTTTATGACTTGCGATGTAGGTACAACTACAAGAGAAAATGACGAACAGATTTAGGAGCAGTTGATGAAGGATTTGCACGGACGAGACTTGTGGCTGATTAGGCTAAGGAAAGTAAGAGAGAAAAAAGTTTTATAAATGTAAAGTAATAATCTATTTATTGTCTTTTTAAAATTAACGATTTATCTTTTCGCTATAAAAATGTTTTATGTTTCCCCTATGTCTTGAGAAAAGATTTTATAACTATAGTTTTCTACAGTTTATAGTGATTTTGGTAACGAGTTAAAGTAAAAGGATTTTAACAGTTCGGTTATAAAAAGGAAAGAACTCTGATTTCATAATAAGATATTTTAATAAAAATTTTAGTCGTTTTATTAAAATTTTAAATTTTACGTATTTTTTAAAGGAAATAATAACTGGGTCGTTACAAAACCGAACCGATAAAATTTAAATTATTTGATTGAAACCTAAATAATAATTGAATTATTGACTAATTAGCTATTAAATTGTACTAATTAGTAATTAAATAATTATCTAATTAGTAATAAAATTATTAAATTACTAATTAATTATTCAATTAGTAGCTTATACCTAATTAGTAAATATATTAATGAATTATATTAATTAATTATTAAATAGATTGATTATTCTTGATTATTTGATTGAATTAATTAGCCATTGAATTTTATATTTCTTTCCAATATAGCAAATGTTTGTTTTGACTTTTAATTGTTTTTGTTAAATTTATATGAGTGAAAATTAAATTTATATTTACACATAAAAATATAAAATATATATTATTTTAAACAATGAGTAGAACCAAAACTGAACCGAACCGAATTTAGGTTCAGTTCGGTTTTGATTCCTAAATGGTTCGATTTCAATTCCATTTTTTACAAATCGAAAAAAGTCGGTTTGATTTCGGTTCGACATTAAAATTGAACTAAACTGACTTTTGCACACCCATAATTTCTATCTTAGTTATGGGTTCTAATGAACTTTTAAATTTTTAGAAAAATAAATTGATTAAAGATATATATTTTGATAAGTTCAAAGGATTGACTGAAGATTTTGATTCCTTGGATTTATATTTGATTGGGATTTGACTTTGGTAGGCCCAATTGAGTTAGATGTTTACTTTCATGTCCAACATTGCATTGTTTTTCTTTAATTCTATTTTGAGACGTATTCTCGTATAAAAAGACGTGTCCATTGTTATGGCTAGTTGTTTTTCGTATTACATTTGTATTTTCACTAGATTTGTTTTTATTTTGAGCATGCATATCAACTTCATTGATCAATTTGGTCCCGTGAACCAAATTTGATCGACCCATGTAGAAATTTTGTCTTATTTATGTACATTTGATTGCTGGAGGATGTGTTTGATTGATGTTACTAGAATAATGAGACAGTTGTATGCGTTATGTCTCTAGGTGCAAAACCCTAAACTTGACCAAGGTTGTTTGTGGCTGTTGCAATGTTGTTAGTATTGTTACTGCAGATGGCAGAATATGCTCGAACCACGTGAGTGACTCCATCTTTACTTTAAATTTTGTACAGTAATGAGTTATTTTCTTTTATGTACCACATTATAGTAGATTATTTCTAAACTTACCTTATTGTATGTTTTATACTCAAAAGCATAAAACGTTTTATCTTACTATGCTATCATATTTTGTTATTTCTATATTAAATATGAAATTTTACCTCTGTTGAGTTTAGTGGACTTACCCCAACAACATTTTTCTTTATGATTAGATCGGAGAATCCCCAAAATGCCAATTTACTTTTAGTTATTTCAATATGATTTTTTTGTATAAGGTTTGACCTTGTTAATTATTGATTAGTTAAAGTTGTATATTCTCAATGACACATTTACTTTATGAGATTATATTGCTACTCTATTTATTGTTACTACTGGACCTATATGTTAACCCAGTTTGGTTGGACTCTATCTATTTATTTTCTCATTTAAGTCTTACGCTGCTGGTTAAGTAAATCAGTTAAAGAGTTGGATGACTTGGTTCGTTTTCAGGTAAGATCGTTCTACGTTCTGTCTCATATCTTTTTTGGGGCATGACAATCATTCATCCTATGGTTGTTCAAGTTTGGTAAGAGCACTGTTTTTCTAAAGAATATACTTGTTTTGCATGATGAAATTTCAATGAAGAACATTAAGATGGTTAACATGATATCGTGGGTTATTGGGAAGTGCATACGTAATGAATTGGCATAAACTATTCACGCTATGGAATAATTTCACATCTCCTTCTTCGGAAAGAGATAGAATCCAATAAATGAGTTAGAGATGGAAAATGAATAATTTTTTTAATCTTGAGGTTTAAATTGCTAATAGTTGATAACATGAGATCCCAAGTGTCAAAAAAATAAAGTGCATGAAATTATTTGTTAAAAGTACCAAGTCCAAATTACTAATTAGCGAAACTAAAATACTTGAAATTTAAGAATAAATGGATATGAGAGAGAGAGAGAGAGAGAGAGAGGTGATCCGCAATTGACAACATGGATGTTTTAATCAAAGTAGAATATCACAGCGTCACACGTTGATTTAACGAATCATTTAGCACATGGTCTTGAGTTCTGTGAATTACCTGTAAATTCAACACATACATCACATTTTATCATAATTTTAATTACTTCAAATGCTATGTGTGGATAATTTTAAATTGCCGCGAAGCGAACGTGGAAAACTAAATGATAAAATCACGCTCCCCGCTCACTAGTCACACTCCTGTCCTATCTCCTCACATCCAAGTCAACTTTTCGGCCGAAAGTACTGGTGCCGGATCTCCGTGATGACCAAGCTGTCACCCTAAAATGAAATGTTTCTTCGAAACCATTAAATATTAAGGAGGGGGAGACAGAGACAGAAGAATGTAAATCTATCGTTTCATAGTTCGTTGATTATCGATGGCTCTGAATATTTGAAGAGTTTGATTTTTGCACAGATTTTGATTTCTCTGGTGCATATACGTCTGTATGATTCGTTCACACTATTTTGCTTTCCTCGTTGTTTTCTGGTGTTTTCTCTGTAATTCCTCTTTGATTTTGATTCCTGTAGTTTGTTAGATATTAGATTTTTCATTCGCTTTTTCTTCATCTGCTTCTCTTTGAGCCGGTTTTGTGAGAGAACTGATTCACTTCGTCGTTCGAAGCTGGTAATCGTCGATTCCTCCTGTTTTATTTGTTATATGTGGGAATGTTGGCTCTCGATTTCATGTATTTGTTGTGGAATTACGCAGGGTCAGAAAGAAAGTTGGAAAAGAGAGAGAAAAGAACGAAACGATGGATCCCGTGTCGGAAGCACGGGGCTCTGATTGTTTGGTGAGTCTGGAGTGCTTTCTGAACGTCATCAGGGCCCTTGGTATGGGGTGCTGCCTCTCTGGAGATACTGCCTCTTCCATTCGTGCCATTAAATATTTTCCGGTAGCTTCTACCTATGAGGAACAGGCCATATTACGGTGGAGGAATTCTAGGAGGAAGGTCATCAGAAGGGATTCCTCATCCTATAACTCTTTGGAATCGAAAATGGAGATGCGGCTTCATCGTATTCTTGGCAGGATGTTTTTGAATGGCTCTACAGATTCTGCTTCCCTCTTCACCAAGCAAGGCAGGAAAGGTGTTAATCAGGATTCAATGATTGTTTGGGAGGTTTGATTCTATTCCTCATTTAAGTTTTGTTGGATCGTCTCAGTCTTGTAACTATTTGCTCACTTTAGGCTTGCAGAGAGAGAATAGTAGTGTTAATTTCTTTTGAAAAGATGCTATGCAATGTTGAGTTTGTCTGTGTAATGCTCTAGGGGGAACCAGATTCAATTTGGTTTAAATAATGTGAGTTATGTGGGTATTTTTTTTGTGATTTCAGATTTATCCTCATCCTACTTTCAGGTAGTGTTGATATTTATATTTAATATCTTTGTTGTTGGTTGTTACACTGGAACTCATTACCTTAAGCTCTCCATGATCTTGATATATATAAGGGAAAGGAAACCAGGTTATTGGGACTCTGTGTCCTTTTATGATTTTATGGACGCATACTGATAAAAAAAATGCTTTTCTTTATCTCTTTTTATTTATAACTTCACATACTTGGCATGATCTAATTTAGAGATATCTTATCATTTGGAGATTATCCTTTTTATGCTTTATTTTGAAGAAACGTTCTCTCAGTCACTGCCCTCACCAAATTTTTTTTTTTTTATTAAGCTTGTTTTACCTGTGCTGGATTAAAGCCTTTCTCCACAGATTTCCCTGTCTTCACATACTGTGAGCAAATCCATGAGACTAGGTGTGGCATTGAGGGCATGTCCTTCCCTGTTTGTTTCTATTAAAAAAAAGTTAACTTCCTTTACATATCGTCATGTGTTAATATGTTTTATTCACGCTTTTTTTATTTGGAAGTCAAATTATAACTGCTGTTTATTATGTTTTTACTATTTTACTCATGTTTTTCTTCCTCTATGTATTGTTTGATCTTATTGCTGCTGCATTTTACTTCAGAACTTTCTTGTGCTGAAGAAAGTTTTTATATTTCATGTTTTATAGAATTTTGGTTCAAAAGAAGACACAATTTTTTGTGGTGTCTTTGATGGCCATGGGCCAAATGGTCATTTAGTTGCTAAGAAAGTGAGGGATTCTCTTCCTTTAAAGCTAAGTGCCCAGTGGGAATTAGATGCTACGCGTAAGGATGGTCTTAATGGCAGCAGTCAGGATAAAAGGCAAGAGACAACCGAGGTTGCTCCATTTGAATTGATTAATAAGGATTCAAAAACCTTCCAGTGGGAGTGTCAAAGCAGTCACTATGAATCATTGATAACATTAACGAAGGCATTCTTGAAGGCTTTTAAAGTAATGGATAAAGAACTCAAGCTGCATCCTCAAATTGATTGCTTTTGCAGCGGGGCAACAGCAGCTACCGTTGTTAAGCAGGTGATGAGTTTGCATCATGCATTTCATTTTCAGCTTGCTAAAATCCCTATATATTTTAAAATTATTTTATCTTATGTAGGGGCAAGACCTTATTATTGGGAATCTTGGGGACTCGAGAATTATACTTGGTACAAAAGATGATGAATCACTGGTTGCTATACAGTTGACCGTAGATCTAAAGCCAAATCTCCCTAGTACGTCTCTCAAGAACTTTAATTTGCATGTTTTTGGTTTTGATGTATGATGAAAGAATCTTATGTGTAGTTCCACTCTTCTTGTTTAATTTTTTTGCGACTCTGACGATGTGGTGCTATCAACTGCATAAAAATTTTTCAAATAATATCTCTAAAGATCTTTTTCATCTGTCTATGCCTTAAAGATCATCACCTCATTTTTCAAGCTTGTGAACAGAAGCTTCAGAAGTTAACTTTTACAGTAAAAAATATGCTGCTTATATTATCAAATGGTTCTTCTTTTATTGCAGGGAAATTGTTGTTTACTAATTTAATATGTAACACTTTGTTGGGGAGGGTTCCTACCCCGCCCACTCACTTGTAGATTCACCTTGATACAAATCATTTCATATAAATAGAAAAAAATATCAAAGATGAAAGCCTATTGTAGTTGAAATATCAGTTAGCTTGTCTCTATTCAACTTTACTTTTCACCTATGGTTTTTTTTTAAATGTTAAGGAATTAAGTTTGGTTACTCATCTATTATGGCTAACATGTGATTTATTAATATATGAGGTCTTGTTACGTTGCATGGCATGCACACTAAAAGTGCAAACACAAAAATAGGAATATTCAGATAGGGACTCTGGTAAACTATTTCAAAAACTTTACGATATTGTCACCTTATAGTTTATAGTACTCTCTTTGTAGAATTTTTTTGAGCATGAATAGTTTTTTATAATTTAAAAAAACTGGATTATTTTGAATTTTTAATTCTGTGAATCTTAACTTTGACATGCACAGTTTTAACTCTAGCAAGTAATATCTAGTATGTTGAGAGCGTCATGAGAACTGTACTAGCTGTTGAGATATATTTACAATTAAAATTGAACACCAACATGCTTGGTTGGCATGTTTAAAACATGTACTTTATACATGTGCTTGATATTTAATGTGCAAATTTGATGTATTGTCCTAAATTTCATATATTAGCTTCGTTGTAATGCCCTTTACTCCATATGTAGGAACACATATTGAGCATATCGTATTTGCTGTATGAAGTTTAATTAATTAGGCTATTAGAATCACAGAGGCACTTTGGATTTGTGCAAATGGTAATTTGTTATTACTTCCAAAAAACAAATGGGGATGCTTTGGTTTCTGAAGAATTTTGTTTGCTGATATATGTGAGATTCTGAATGTCTACTCTGTTTATTTTCTTATAGGAGAAGCTGAAAGAATAAATTATTGTAAAGGACGAGTTTTTGCTCTACCAAATGAACCTGAGGTTGCTCGAGTGTGGATGCCCAACTGTGACTGCCCTGGTCTTGCCATGGCTCGCGCATTTGGAGATTTTTGCTTAAAAGACTTTGGCTTGATCTCTGTCCCAGACATTTTCTATCATCGTGTCACTGAGAGGGATGAGTTTGTTGTACTTGCGACAGACGGGGTAAGATTTTTAACTTAGTGTAATAACCCCATAAAAGTTATTAGATTTCATCTCCATGGCACTGAAATTTTTCTAAGTTGTATTGAGAAGTGCATGTAAGACTGTTCTGGGTAAAAGGAACCTAACATCATCACTCCCTTTTTTAAATCCTATTTTTTTTATTCCAATGTTTAGAAGTCTTTTCTGAAAATTGTACTAATTGCATGTTTGAACATGTACTAATGCTTCATGCTGTCAAGTCAACTAAAGTGTAATGATCCATAAGATCTATATTTATTCTTCACTTTGCATGAAAGAATCTTATGCTGTCTTGCGTGGAAATGGTATAGTCTAACTTCACATGTTTTGCATGAGTGAGTTTGATTTATTAGTCATATGTAGACTACTTTTATACATGATAGGTGTGGGATGTTCTTTCTAATCAAGAAGTGGTAGACATAGTTGGAGCTGCCTCAAAATCTTCTGCGGCTCGAGTTGTTGTGGAGTCAGCAATTCGAGCTTGGAGATACAAGCACCCTTTTGCTAAAATTGATGACTGCGCTGTAGTTTGCCTCTTCCTTAACTCAAACTCTGGCGATAGTTATTATGCAAAACCCAAAATTCTGGAGTTTCAGGAACCCCTCCCTAATGACTTCTGCAAATCCTCTTTTTGAAGCTCAGACATAAAATGAAGGTCAGAGAAAAAGGAAGTAAAGTGTTTCATGATTTTATATTTTTTCATCTTTCATATCACTTTATTTTTTAATGCACAGATATGGGAAAAGATCATTGACTCCTAGCTTTTACCTATGAATTTGAGATTTGAAGGGATTTTCTTTATACTAGTATAAAGAAATACAAGTACTAAGGAAAAACTAAAAAAAAACCCCCATGAGATAGGCTTCAGTGGTCAATCCCACAAAGCTTGATAGTTTGACAAACACTAATAAAAATAAGCTAAAAAGGTAAGCAGGGTAAACTAGTCAGGAAAAGTGCGTCACCATTACTTTGCGTGCTGGCATCATGTTTAAGTACATGGAAGTTTAACCGACGAGACGAGTGATTAGGACGAGGGTCTTGATGTGGAAAAGACTTGGTATGTTTTTGCAATGATTTACATGCATACTGATCACTATGTGTGAAAGCAACAATTGGTTGTGCCATTTTCTAATGATGAATTGATTCAACAGTTATGAAATTTCTCCCAAATGCCCTTTTCTCCTACACCACCACACTAACAACCTATTACTCACGTATGGACTCATGGTAATGAAAATTACTCTAGCCTTCATTTGAATCTATCGAGATGCCAAAACAGTTCTAGCTAAATGCATTGTGATGACCTGAACTAGAATTAATCATAATAATCATATTCAATATAATTAAGTGGGATTATGTGGCAAAATGTAATTAGAAATTATAAGAAATCCTTAGCATATTAAAGTAGAAATTGTTCTAGTAGAACATGTGTTAGTATAACCCCTCTAATAATTGACGTGGTTCTTTTATTACTCTGAAATTTTTTGGTGTTAAAGTGGACACATAAATAAAAATTGTGACTTTAGATTGAAAAGGTTTGAATGTATATAGCAAAAGTTATGCAAATTTAAAGTTGAATGAGTGAAATTATACCTCAAACTACACTATTTTGGTAAATATCTCTACATTGGACTTTAGAATGAGAATTTAAAAAATTTTATAACAGGATAAATGTTCCTGACACCTTGAAAAAAGTGGGCATGTAATAAAATTAAATAATCAATAGGATTGTGCCACATGTCACTTAAGAATTAATTATATGATTAAGATGTAATTAGTGGATGATTAACGTTAATTAATTATAATTAATTAAGACAATCTTGGTAATTTGCTTAAAAATAATCTAGATTAACTAGTCTAAGCTAATTATACTTAGGAAATAATTAAATTAACAAATTGGTGATAAGATGGATGTGCAAGGGCACATATGGCATTTCACCTTGATTTTAATGGAAAAATGGTAACTCTCTTTCATGTTTATCTCTAAGTCCTTTAGCTGATAAAAAGAAATTGAGAAACATCTAGAGGGAGGGGAATTCGTGCTGATCCAGAGAGCAGAAACATAGACGACAGGAGAAGAGAAAGGGGAGAAAAGAGAGGAAGAGAAGAAAATGAGAGAAATTGAAGGGGAAGGTGGAAGAATTGATCCTTAAGCTTTCAATAAGAGTTGTTCCTTTCTTTAAGAGGTTTCTTTTGATTTAAGAATTAAGTCTTGGAAGTGAGCTAAGAAGGAGATCAAGTAGGTAGGAATTTTAACCTAAGTGCTTTATAAACTATATTAAATATTGCATAATTTAAGTGAAGAAAATAGTAGTTTTGAAAATTATAATTAAAGTTTTATGGAATTGCATGTTGGTATCTATGGTTAAAATAGATTGATTTGGTGAAACTGGTTCATGTTGATGTTCTTGATTGAAGAGAATTTGTTGAAATAAATAATTCCTACTTAAAGGAAAATGATATTGATGAAGATTTATATATGAACGTTAAAACTTGTTGTTTATAGAATTAGATGATCATGTTAAATGTCATCATTGGTTATTTATGTTATGTATTGAATGGACTTGGGATGAAACTATTGAAAGTATGATTGAAAGCCAATTGTATGTTATATCACATATTGTTAAAAGGGAAAAATATTAATGAAATATAATTCTTGAGTTGGTTCATATAGAATAAAAATGTCTATTTAGAGAATTATATAATGTGATTATGATCTTAGAGTGTTTTGGTAATGATTTATCATGCAAAGTATGGTTGAAATTGGGAGAAAAAGGAAAATAGACATGAGAGTGGATGCCCTGTCTTTGAGGTGAGTGTCCGGATGAATAAATAAGGAAAAAAAAATGTCTCAAAAGCGGACTTTTGGAGTCTAGGGTGGATGTTTAGAAGCAAATTAGAAGTAGAACTGTCTTGGGATTGGGCGAACGAGGTTCAATGTAGATGCCCACAAGAGGAAAATATAAGGAAAAATGCTTCTAGAGTGGGTTTTCGGTCTTTGGGGAGGACGCATGTAGAAGTAATAGTGAGGAAAACACTTTTGAGATTAGACGACCAGAGTATGAGCATACGCTTGGTGCAATTTATACTCTCGAGTTTGGGTGTCAGAGGTCCAAGGTAGACTTCTAGAAAGGCATTTCATCCTTTGTAATATGTCCGGGGAGAACGCCTGCAAGATGGGTTAAGGTCGTCCACAAGTTGTAAAATTTGCATAATGTCTTTGGGTTTTAACTTATTTGTTTGACCAATGCATATTCCTTTGAGTATAGTTTGAGACATGAGTAGAGAATGTCTAGATAGATGTGTGACGCCATTTCATACATCACTTATATATGTTTAATAACAAAATTTGCATGATTCATGCACATGCATTATTATTACGTATTATATGCATTCAATGTATGTATTGAATTAGTGCTCAAATCATGCATCATGAAATTTTGTATATATATCAGCGACATTGCAGAAGATTAGATTGGTGACATTCGAACCCAATTATTCGGCCGACTATGTATTGTGTGACATATATAAAGTGAGAAATAGTAGGGCAGTGATCGTGTGTCCCCCTTGGGTTGTGAATCCCTAACCCTCCGGAGGTATATTTGTTTCAGGTACACAATTATTGGAAAACAATGACTAGTATGATGAGATTATATGGTTGTGTGCAACTTTATATACGATGATATTTGATCATGCATATTGATATTCACATGAATGTTAATATGGTTTTTGTTAATAACATCACCATTAATAATAAATGGAACATTTACTTTGATTTAATCATCATGGCAGGGATGTGCCAGAAAGACAATATGTGATATTCATTTGCATTTTGTATATATTGCACATATTTGGATATTTGATGACATGGTGGGTTGCCATGTGAGATGGAAAATGTAACATCTCATTTATTCTTTCAATTTAAAACTCACGAGTTTTGAAAACTTTTCTTTTAAAATCACAGCGGAAGACTTTTCATTTGAAAACTAGCTTAAACAAGAAGTGCATAAATAAACTCTTTTTCGTTAAACCATTTATCACTTAAAACATATCGTACTGTAAAACGTTAAAACATTTACGATAACGGAAGAGTTGTATTTACAATACTAAAAGAATTAAATACAATTTGAAAACCTTTTTAATAAAACGATATACTTTAACAAAGGTTTCCTTT
This sequence comes from Begonia loranthoides, assembly GCA_022433065.1. NCBI lineage: Eukaryota > Viridiplantae > Streptophyta > Magnoliopsida > Cucurbitales > Begoniaceae > Begonia > Begonia loranthoides. Next base: position 3,380,575 of record CM039479.1, read on the forward strand.
CCTCAAAACGTCATTACCAAATATTACATTTTTTCTTTAATCCCTTAGCCTAACCAGCCGCCAAGCCCGCAACATACAAATGCCTCATCAACTATTGCCATTCTTGATCTCTTGCATATCTATATCACAGGAGGAATAATGAGCCTATTTCCCAGTAAGGAATATAATCATGAAATGCAACTGTAACCTCTATGACAATTCTACATGTTTTACTCTCATATATCCGTATGATGGGTGAGAGCAACTTGTTTAGTCTTCGAACTCACCACTTGGATTTGTTTTTACATGAGAGCAACCTCTTCAGTCTCCGAACTCAGTAAAAACGGATCCACCTACATTTACATTCATTACCATTTGGGTGAGAGCAATCTCTTCAGTCTCTGAACTCACCACTCATTGAGTAAGAGCAACTTCTTCAGTCTCCAAACTTACTCAAACGAGTTGTTTCTACGTGTGAACAACCTCTTAAGTCTCCGAACCCACATAGAAACACCATTATTATCTTCATTATTATCCCATGCAATGCATTACGTATAATTCTATAACATGTCTACATGAATGTCACACACAACAATTCATATACCGCAAACAATGCTACAAACAATTAACAAGCAATACTATGCTTCAATTATAACATTAATATTAAACACGTTCCTATTACACTATAGCGTCATACCTCAAATCTTCTATACTTGACATATTATTTTCAACTTAGCCTTAAACAATATAAGCACTATTCTATGGTATCCACCACTTGAATATGAATTGGGGTTCTATGCTAATTAACTATATTATATTTAATCTAATTTTCCTATATCATATACCATCATCTTAGGAAACCATTTTCATCACAACTGTCAGTAATCTAACATAGGAATACAACCTAACTAGATAACCATCAATAAAAACTAACATATCAATTTACACAAAAAAAACCCTACTCTTGCGATGTAGGTCATTTTGGATAAAACACAAGCATTATTCCTTATCTAGAGTCCTTAGCTTTACGAAATTAGAACATAAATTATCGTTCCTCGTCAATACCAGAAGCCTCGCAAAACTCAGGAAGTACATAAATCCAGCCAACCTTCTTGGCTATGCATTTTCATTTCCTCATGAAACTCACAGGTTTACTTCTCTCACTTTCCCATCATTTGTAAGCCCTTCCCAAACATTCATGGTAGCACACTACCATTTCTCCAACACTTCCAGCAACCCCACAACTTCTTCAAACTCTTCTCTTTCTTCATTTGAAATACTCCAAAGTACTTATCAATATTCCTTTCTCTCTCTCCCTCTCTCTCAAACCATTTTGACAGAAGCTCTCTCTTATTTTTTGCAGAGCTTCTGCATAACTTTTCTTTTTTCCCTTTTTAAACCTTGCTCTCTTCCCTCTCTATTTATAGATTATTAACATCTTCTCTTCAGTGACCCCCTTGAAGATGGAAGGCCACTGGACGTACATTAAATTATCCAGGCATTCAGACCAATTGTTTGGCCATTTAGACATTGAATATCATTAACAGATGCCTTACATAAATGGTCACACTTCAACGTCCCTCCATTAGCCTTCTGAAGATGAAGAGGCGACAATAATAATGTTTCAGCATCAGTGAAGCGTCGACGTTGAAGACTTGTCAGTTCCAGTGAGAGTTTACATCTTCAGACTATGTTTAAGATTTGCGGTTGATCAATTTTGATGAAGGATGATCGACCGACCTTCAGCCAAACACCCGCACAATTTATTTAGAAAACTTTTTGTTTTTCTGCCCGTCGATTGACGCCATTTGATCGACGCCTCTTCTATCGATTGCAGATTCTAAATAAATGATACACGCATATTCTTCAGATTATCTATACACAGGTTATTTTCCTTAACGTCACACACATATATACACACATGTCATATATATATATCACATTATATGTATTTATATATTGTAACCATAATCCAAGGTCTTAATTGTAATATTAATATTCTCCATACTACTTCATCTTGTCTAAACCCTTAAGCACCAATACCATATATTTATATATCATCTACCTCCACATTTCCATACTCAATTATATCCAAACTTCCATTCCTTACAGTATCCTTACAATATCTAAATATGTCGAATTACGTTCAAATATATTTTCTCTTTGGCCAACACTTCTATTGTCCAACTATCCAACTACCCATAAATTTATTTCTTAATACTCAAAGTATATAATTTATAACTCCTCATCCACCTTATTCTTTTATTAAATCCAATATACTCCAAATATTATAGTCTTTATAACTTCCACCTTATTATATCCAATTGCATTTTCTCTTACTAATCCACTAACTGCCAATCATTAACTAAGTCATGATATCATCTTTTCTAAATCCAAGTATCATCACCCATTCTCTAATAACTCTAATCCTTTTCTTAAGCTAATTTTGAACATAACGGGGTATCATAATTCACTTATTCCAAATATGTTTCTCTTGACCAATATCTTCAAATCGTCCAATTTAGCTCCTATCATCCAAAAATCATCACATAAGCCTTGTGCTTAGCTCAAAGAAAATTCGGGTATTACATTCTTCCCCCCTTATATAAATTTTGTCCTTAAAATTTGTCTAACGTAAATAACCTCACAAATGGACAAAATACTAATTATAAGTATTTGTAACATGAAGTACCCAAAATATAATTGTTCAATTTTAGTATTTCATAATCCTTTCCAAAAAATATAGCGTTTTCACTTCTCAAAACCTAAATATTTAATGAAATACTATTTACATCAAAGTCCTTCGATCTTTATTCCTAACTACTACAAGAGAAAAAAAAAATCCTTTGCTAAATTCTCTTTCCTTTCATCCGATAGTGTATGACAATTTATACAATATGTCCAACTTTATTGCATCAAAAACTTAGCCTAGATCTAGTCATTCATTCCACCTTTTTGACTTTTCTTACACTTTAGCATCGAATGACTCATGAATTCCTAACATTTTCTTAAATACATATCTCATTTCCTTGTAATTCACTTCCAATGAAAGGTCTCTTGGTTCTTTAATCTCTAGTTGTTCTTCTATCAGTTGTTGATATTGCATTTCTACTCCTACATTTCTACTACACTCAATAATTTTCATTTCTTGAAACTCTACATCCTCAACTTCAAGGGCTTTTGCTATAATGTATAATATAAGGTATCCTTTGAGTACCTAAAATCTTCACACCTCGAATAATTCCCAACTTGAGTCCTAGAACAAATTTGGTGAACCTTGTGTTCATTATCGCCTACTAAAATGCGATACAAATTGTAACAATATTTCAAACATGCGCACACAAACCAAAATTGTTCATTCCCAATGAAGCTTAGTAAGTTCTATTAACTTACTCGTCCTTATAGTGTGATTACATTACTTGTCCTAGAAGATTTCCTTAAATCTTTCCTACTCTTAAAACATTATCTAATAGCAGCTCTACATTAACCATAAAGTTTCTTGTTACACCATGGGCACAGTCCAATATGAAAATTTCCAATCAGAGCTACTTCAAGTTCATCATATGTACATTTATCATTTGCAGACATATTTTACTGTCAAAATGTCTGTTTCACTCCTTTTCCAATTCTATGCCCATCCAATTGTGGTTGAGTTTTATTATTCTTTTTCAGCTTCTGATCCATTTCTCTCTATCTAATAACTAGCATCTCAACTTTGGTGATCTCCAAAGCTTTTGATACTATCTTAGAGTACGACACGTTTTTAGTACCATATGTCTTAATTTCTTGATATATCTTGGCCTTAAACCTTTGAACTAATTTGGTATACCTTAAGACCATTGGTTGCTCCTAAATTTCTAGCAAATAGGGATAATGCCTCAAATTTCACTAACCCAGCTAAGATCTAAGTCCAAGCCATTTTGTTGAGATACATATCAAAGAAATATCCTTAAATTGTGTCCAAGTTGTTTCTCTTATGTCTTGAGTTGTCTTAATAGTATTTCAGCAAAATTGAGCATCCTTCGTCAATGTGAACACAACACAACTAACTTTCTCTTGTTCTTAAATCTTGGCATATCGAATATACTCCCCATCATGTGAATCCATTCCTCTACACCCACTGGATCAGAGATATCATCTTCAAAGTATGGCATATTCAACCTTCAAAACCTCTTATATCTTAATCCTCTAAAAGCCATCAGTTGTTGGTTTCTCAGTTCTTCCAATTTCCTACACCGTTCCTAAAACAACTGAATATGGTGTCAAATACTTATTCCATTCTACTAATCATTGCGTCTCTTGGATCACCATTCTGACTTGCTTCCCTTTCCATGTTTTTTCTACCATTTAACCTGATAATCTAATTATTTTCTAATTTTCTGTAGAGCTTCCGCATGACTTTCCTCTTTTTTCTTTTTTTCTTTTTTTAACCTTGCTATCCTCCCTCTCTATTTATAGATTATTAACTTCATCTCCTAAGTGACCACTTTGAAGATGGAAGGCCACTGGACGTACATTAAATTATCCAGGCGTTCAGACCAATCATTTGGCCATTTAGACATTGAATATCATTAACAGACACCTTACATAAATGGCCACACTTCAACGTCCCTCCAGCAGCCTTATGAAGATGAAGAGGTGACAATAATAATGTTTCATGCATCAGTGAAGCGTCGACGTTGAATCCTTATCAGTTCCAGTGAGAGTTTACATCTTTAGACGATGTTTAAGATTTGAGATTGATCGATTTTGATGAAGGATGATCGACCATCCTTCAACATAACGCCCGCATAGTTTATACAAAACAATTTATGTTTTCCTGCCAGTCGATCGACGCCTCTTCGATCGATAGCCGAGATCGACCGCAGATTCAAAATAAATGATATACACATATTCACCATATTATCTATACACTCGTTATTTTCCTTAATGTCACACACATATATATACACATGTCATGTATGTCACATTCTATGTATTTATATATTGTGTAACACCCTGATTTTTAAGTTGGATAATTATCAGGGTATTACCAAGGACGTTCAAGAGCATTAGGAAGAGGGATATTTTTGGTAACGTTTTCCCTGTATACATGATGTAATCGAAGTGTTGGGAAGATGTGGATATTACATTGCGTATTTTTTATGCGTTAATTGTAACGTGTAATTATGGGGGAGATGTTATGGGATTAGGGTTAAGGGTGGAAAGACAAAGGAAAGTGGGATTTATGGTGTTGCGGATGCATGCGGACGCGGTGAGGACAAGAATTCGTCATCCGCATGTGTATTTCGTGGTTGCCGTAGGAGTTAGGACGAAGCGAGGTCGAGAAAATGCATCCTATTGTGTCTGAAACGTGGACTTTTGAACTCATGTGGACGACTTGTGGATGAAGAATCGTCGTCCGCAAGAGCTTAGCCACGTCACTGTTAGGCATAGGATGACTTAGGATGCGTTAACTCATCCTAACTTCACTGTATTGTGATGTTTAGAACGAGGTCCCGGACAATACGGACGAAAGGAGCTGCATCTGCATCGAATCTGTTCTAACCTAGATAGTTTCGAATGGCGGTGGACCGCTGTGGATGAGTTGAGGCCTCGTCCGATTTGCCTCTGTCCAATTTTAGGATACTTTCGGACGCTAGTGCGAACGCGATTTGGCGTCCGAATGTTACTTTGGACGTTACGGAACAAGACGAGGACGCCATTCCTCGTTCGAGATCATGTTTTGGCCTATGTGATTTTAGCCTTGCGGACAAATGCTGACGAGACCAATGCGTCTGCACTCGTCCGAAATAGCCCAAACCAGCGTAAATTTAGGGATTTAAAAATTGGGCTCCTTGTTGTCTAGCCATTTATTATGCCCATGGGAGACATGAATCGCCCCTCTCGTAGGTTGCCAACCTCCCTATGCTGCAGCTGGCCTTCCCCCCTACATGGAGCTATGATTTTGTTCCTCCCTCCTCTCCAGGTAATAGTCTCTCTTTCTCCCCATTTCACTCTGCATTTTTTTCATTCTCTGCGTGAACTCTCCTTCCCTGCGAGAGCTCTACTTGAGTGTGAGTGAGTGTATTGTTGTGAGTTGAGTGTTGTGCTAAGTGGGTGAATGTGAAGGTGAGTGAAGTGAGGTGTGTGTTGTGACCGTGAGTGAGTGATGTGGGAGCCCTGTGAACTACTGTGTGCTGGGTGAGGAACTGTGAGGCTGGAGTGCTGCTGTCCCTGAGTAGTTCATCGATAGTGGTAAGGGATTAGGGGTGTCTTGGCCATGTGAAGACCCTATATCGGAAGTGAGTGCATGAGTTTTATAAAATGCTTACTGTCAGTTATTGTTAGTTAGTTTTTAGGTGATACTTCCTTGAATGAATTGCTGCTGCATTTCCCTTGTTGAATTTCCTTGACTATAGATATTCTTGTGTTGATGATAGTGTAGAAATTGTTAGTGTACTATAGAATATTGTTGAGTTTGGGATCAATTGTTTCATTTCCTTGGCTGTTAACTTTGTCCTTGGTGGTCGTTAGCTCTGTGAGCTCCCTCGTTTGTTGTGTTAGCTTTCTACAATTGATTGTGATAGTGATGATGAAATGAAAGTAGAACAAGTAAATGTCGAGTGGTTATGTGAAGCCTGAGAATGAGTTTAGAGTTTTATATGATGTGTTACTTTTCTTTTATATGATGTGTTAAATTAAGTAGTAAGTTGTGTAAAAGTAGTATTTCATCTGGTTGGTGTTTCTTGCTTAAACTATTTTTAAACGCTTCCTCAACGTTTTACATTAATGCTTCTGATTTTATTAAATGAGATTTTATAACGAGTTTTATGAACGGTTGGTAGCAGTCCGATTTTAGGTGCGCTCTGACTTGTTTTATACAAGTTTAAATTTTCACGCATTTTAAGGGAATTACAAAAAATCGGGTCATTACATATTGTAACCATAATCTAAGGTCTTAATTGTAATATTAATATTCTCCATTCTACTTCATCTTGTCCAAACCCTTAAGCACCAATACCATATATTTATATATCATCTACCTCCACATTTCCATACTCAATTATCCTTACAATATCAAAATATATCCAATTACGTTCAAATATATTTTCTCTTTGGCTAACACTTCTATTGTCCAACTATCCAACTACCCATAACTTTATTCCTTAATACTCAAAGTATATAATCTATAACTCCTCATCCACCTTATTCTTTTATTAAATTCAATATACTCCAAATATTATTGTCTTTATAACTTCCACCTTATTATATCCAATTGCATTTTCTCTTACTAATCCACTTACTGCCAATTATTAACTCAATGATGATATCATCTTTTCTAAATCCAAGTATCATCACCCATTCTCTAATAACTCTAATCCTTTTCTTAAGCTAATTTTGAACATAACGGGGTATCATAATTCACTTATTTCAAATACGTTTCTCTTGACCAATATCTTAAAATCATCCAATTCAGCTCCTATCATCCCAAAATCATCACATAAGCCTTGTGCTTAGCTCAACGAAAATTTGGGATATTACAGAAAATTATGACATCTAGGCAATGATTGATGATGTCATTTTTCTAGGCATAATCATATGTACATTGTAATGGTCAATCATATAGAGGACAAGTGTAATATCCGGATAAATCTCTCACGTGTAATGTAAAGAATTCTTTAGAATATATGCTTTGATAAAAAGGGAATGTGTTTTATAATAGTGCATGGTACACTTGATATAATGCAATAAAAATTAAGATAGAAGTATTGGTGGATTTATTAAGGTATAAAGTTAAGTTAGAAGCAGTAAAAATTAAATTAATTAAGTAAAACAATTGTGGAGGAACATGGTAGCAGTCAGGGGCGTGGAACCAGTTGATCAAATGATCAGCAGTGCTGTGAAAAAGAAATGGATTTTGAAGGTAGACCGGTTGATCATTTGATCGACAGGTAATCTTGGCATGGGAGCGGTCGATCAAATGATCGACCGATCCCACGTATTTTTCCAAAAATACATCTTTCAGCATCGCAGTGACTGATGGCTAGGGGGAACTTGATCGTCTGGGGTCGTGTTCTTGATTGAAATGACCATGGATTAACCTTAAATTTCCTGAAACGATAAGATTATACACGCGCCAATTTTGTGGTTTGCCACCTTCTCCGTGGTTGGTGAAACGTTGTATCAATAGAGGCTTCTAAAGGAAGCCTCCTCTGCTGATAAGTGGAGAAGACAGAAAGGTGAAGGAGAAGAAGAATGGTGTGAGAGAAAAGTGTTTACAGAGAGTAGAGTGCGAGAGAGAGAAGTGTTCTGTGAAGGAGTGTGGTGGGTTGAATCGTCTGGAGTGTGAGCTGCTTTGTGTGCTGTTGTTTGTGTGAAAAGGGAACTTTGCAGAGCGGCTTTTTGAAGAAGAGGTAAGGAATAGGGTGTGTTTGGCTGGAGGAGGCCTACATCACAGGACTAGGTGGTTTGTTTGGATACTGCCTTGTTTGCTTACTATGAAATATTCTCTACTGCCGAAAATGATTTTTAGCAACTGTCAATTATAGTTGTATTGGGAAACTGGATCATATTCTGTGATTTATTATTGACTGTGAGGTGTTGGTTGATAAAGAATATATGAAGTTCTCTATTGAATTGTTCACACAGTAATACTCCGTCAAAAGGAAATAGGTTACCGAGAGGATTATTAGCATTTTGTTGGTTTCTATAAATGCGGTTCTTTTTAGATTACTGCTTCGGAATTTGGCTTTGCTTTACCTTGTTAATGTTGGTTGTTCCTTGGCTTCATGAATTGCTCTCTATTAATAAATATACAATTTATTTTGACAGTCCTTTTCGATTACAATAGTCCTCTGATTGCTCTTTATAAATCACTAATAAAATGCTATATGATAGAAATGAGTTGCTTTTGCTTGACCTTGAAGTGTTATCTCATTGTTCTAATGTAACGACCTAGTTTTTCATAACCTTTTAAAATACACAAAAATTAAAATTTTTGTAAGATAATTAAAATTCTTCATAATCAGATTGCAAGCCAGGCCGTTAGAAACCATTTTCTTCGTTAAAACATAGCGGAAGCGTAAATCGTTTACAAAGAAAACCTTTTGTTTTGCTCTATTGCTACAAAATTAAATATAATTTAATTACAAACTGTTTTATTTCTTACTCACTTAGCCTGGCCAATCACAAGCTCCTTCACGTGCAAATCCTTCATCAACTGCTTTGTGTTGTGTTCATCGTTCCTCTCGTCATTCATGTATACCTACACCACAAGTAAACTGTAAATCTAAAAGACTTAGTAAGGAAAAGGGAAAAATGCATATGCAATGCCTCTCTTTAGTTCACTTGGAATGGGTCCGCCCCAAGCAAATATTTCATTACGTTTTATTCATTCGTTCATTAGTTGTACATCAAGTTGGAAGTTTAAAGAACACATATGTGATGGAATAGTTTGATCGGCTTCTAACCCTATGTGGGCTAGATCCAAACTACTCATCCGCCCTTCAACCCCCCCATTGCATCATTCATCATCATTCATATCATTGTTCATTTCATTTTCCTCACTAATGCATGTGAGTACCACCCCGAGTGTACTCCCTACTTATTTCTATTATCATGAATGCATGTTGACACATTATAGAAAGAACAATAATTAAACAATGAATAGCAAGAATAGCATGAATAGTAAACAACGAATATATGAGGCAATAAATGGCAAGCATAACACAATCAAAGATAGGCACGGGTAATAATAGAGAGCAATGTACAACATGCTTAATTCTACTAAATTTAACAATTGAAATATAGCAGGATGATTAAATTATTAACGTGCAAATTATCTAAGTGAATTAAACATGCTTAGCATGCAAATTATGGGAATGAACTTAATAGTCAATTCATGGAAGTATTCTCAACAATCAACTATTTAACGTACTAATTAAATGACTAAAAGAAATATGCTACAATCAGTTTACAATTAATTATGTGCTGATTAATTTAACTAATCATGCTCGAGTTACTTAAATGAGTGAAATTGATAATTTACATACTAATTGATTGATCATGCTTTTATTTAAATCGATTAACATGCTACTATTCAAACATTTAATTATACTAAATTAAACATGCTTGATTTATTTAGATATACTGAACATGTTCAGTAAGTAAGGCAATAGATTGTAAAGAAACTACAGCATGTGAACACAAAACAGGAAAGCAAATTCTTCTTTCATTCATGAATATACGTACGTACGGTGTCGTTTTCATTTTATTATTTCATTCTACAGTTTAATGTCATCAATTGTCATCAGAAGTCTATTCAAGTAAATATCAACAGTAAGGAAGAGGTTTATAATTCCTAACCAGTACCAAGAAAGGATAATATTATAAGTTAGAAGTCGAATGTTAAATAAATTATCTATGCATGCTCGTCCAAAAGTAAACATGTTTAATAAATTATATACAAGATTCTATTTAACAAATTACAATTAGAAACATGCTTGACAATTTGATATAATAAAAAAAGTGCTAAAACGAATTGATGCCACTAAATTCAGAGGTTTCTATCTCCTAATTAGATCCAAGGAATTAAATGATATGAGAAACAATATTCAAAGTTAAGTATTCCAAAATAAAACGTATAGAACAGAATCATCGTGAATCACATTCATTACTCATTTAAGCTTATCATGTCATCTTACGTCATTACATTTGTCATACATCTTCTTTCTTCATTCTTTCATTTCAACATGTACAGTAAGATAATTTATAGCAAATAATTCAGACGATAAGAATTTATCATTCAAAGGAAATTCATCGAAACCTAACAACAAGGAAATCAACAAGGAAGAACACAGCAGGAAATCATCCAAAGAACTAACAGTAAGCATTTTAGAAAAATGAACATAAAACGTATGCACTCTAACTGTGGTGTAGGGCCTCCACATGGCCACGACACGCCCAATTCCTTACCTTCACACTTTATCGCGTATTTAGTAGTTGTCCCTTCTTCTCTTTTCCAACACCTTCAAAATTAAACATTAAAATTTATAAATGAAACGTATTCTAACTTGTATAGAAATTCTAAGAATTACTTTGACGCCTAACAAAGCATAACCTATCTCAACTTGACTACTTGCAAATTAGGCATTTCCTTTTTCCTTCAGCCACTATCCAACACTAAAATGGAGAGCATCTCTAAAGCTAACGGATCATGAAACTGCACCATAATTGTCATCAATAATCCTTAACAGAGGCATTAATTCATTTACCATACAATAAGCAAACATCAACATGCTTAACATTGCCTCCAACAACAACAAAGTAGTTCATACATTATTCCTACCAATCATCTAAGAATTTGACGCATTAGCTTATCATTTATACGTCCAACAAACTCTTCCAACAAAAGCATTATCTTGTCACAACAAGCTAAATCTAGAACAACAGTAACCAAATCTAACATCAACTGGGCATCAGTCAAAGGTAGATTGTAATCTGAGAACAGCAACCCGAGCTCCAGCAATCCAACTTGAGTCGGAACCCGCAACCTCACCTTCTCCAACCCTCCTCTGCTGATCACCGCCAGCATATCGGTCGTTGCCATCACGCCGTCCTCGTTGAGCCATATCCATTCGTCGCCATCGTAGGCCACCAGGAACAACAAAACGTCAGAGTTCGCCTTCTTTCGACGCCCAAAATCGATGACTCAAGCTCCAACCGCGAAGCTCGATGCATCTTCGATGGCCAGAACCCTAGCTGAGCTCGTCGTTCGTCAGGACACCACCTCCTCACCTCCGATGCGTCTCCATCGCTCTCCCTCTCCCGTCGGTTCTCTCCCATGTCGCCTCTCTCTCTCTCTCTCATATTTGGTTTCCATTTCTCGGCCCCCCTCTATATTCAATTTTTGAAAATGTGAAAAAAATGGCTGAATTTCTCTCCATCCATAACTACTTCTTGAACTGAATCAGACCAGTAGCTCAAACCGGTTCGGTTCAGCTCTCCCTCCCTTCTTTACTTCATTTCTCCTTTAATTTTTCCATTTTAATCATAATTAATTAATATTAAAAATATATTTAAGTGTTAAATATTAGTATCACATATTAACCGACCCAAATTCTAACTCTGACTTATCCCAAATATTGTTTAAAGATTATTATAGGTTCAATTTAAATTTTTTGTTTCAATTTCCTAAATTAATTTGCATAAATTAAATCCCCAAATTATACTCTAATTATACTTATTAAATTTCGATAAAAATTTGGGGTGTTACATGTAATGCTATGTTTCCTTTTCTATATATTCTATATATTGTTGTGGACTAAATATTGTATGACATACATGCATCATGATTAGGGCTTATGAAAAGATGGACATATGCATGACATGTTAATGAAATGAATGAAATAAATGTAAATAAGCGTGTGGTGGTTCGGGAGATGGGTGACGGTTCTATGTGGTAACACCCTAGATGGAAAGCTTGTCCCAAGTAGGGACTGAGTGATGATTAAGCCCACATGGACAAACATATGTATCCTTTCTTCTGTACCAGAAATCCCCAACACTTGGATTGATAAACAAAACGTAAATTAAAAGACAAGGAAGATAGGTTCTTTTATGAGATAGACTGCATAAGCACACATTGAGCATTCTTTGCTGAGCGTTAGACTCATTGTTCTATCCTATGATGTAGGTGACTTTCATGATATCAGCGATATACCTGTGGAGGAGGCATTGCATGATGAACACTTAGGTTATTAGACGGGTTTGACCTGAGGGTTATGGCTCATAGAAAGTAATACTGGTTGTTTTGAACAGTTAATTATGATTTTTGAATTACGATAAATGTTTTGTTAAACAATGGACTTTTTGATTAAAGTGCTAAAATGATGTTTTGAGATTGTTATTAGTTCTGCTTGACTACTCTGATATTCTTTCTTTCATATGTTTTTAAATAAATTAAAGAAAAACTTTATATGGCTACGAAAAGATAAGGTTTTAAACACGGGACGTTACAAAAAGACTAAAGAGTAAAAGATTGTGAGAATTGGAGTATAGTGGTATCTAAGCAATGATTCATAATATCGTGTATCTAAACATACTTGTTTATATGTTCTGAAAGTCCTTCATATAAAGAGAATTATGATAGAGATGTGATTGAGATTAAACATTAATTAGAAATGTTTAAATAGTTTGAAATTAGACATACATTAAAAATGTCTACATGTTGTTGGTTATAAATAAACCACAAAAGAGGTGTGATTTTACTTCTTACATAAAGAGGTGCGACACATAAAAATAATATTGATAAGAAATATCTAGAATTTTTGAATAACACAGACCATGGGATGTGTGATATTGAGAGTTGATCATAAGTTGAAAATTGAAGTTAAGTTTGTAAAGACTAATCATGTAAGACAATATGACATGATTTGTAATGACCTGGTTTTTCGTAAATCTTTTTAAAATGCACAGATATTTGAACTTTTGCAAAACTCTTTTAAAACGATATCAGAGTGCGACGCTAAACTGGACCGCTACTAACCTTTCGTTAAAACCATTATGAAAACTCAACTAACGAAGTGCGGAAGTGTAAACAAAAAAAATTATTTGTTTAAAGCATTGCGGAAACGTAAATAATTTACGCGAATGACCTAAACGATTAAATACTGCACTTTGAGGATTTAAATACAACAATAACAATACAATTTTTATGAAACTTAATTTAATTACAATTGTTTCTCTTTTACCCTTCTTATGCTTGGCCAGCCCCAATCTCGCTCGTGTAAATCCGTCATCCCTGCTTTACTTTTCTGTTCGTTATCTGTTCATCGTTTGGACCTACACCACAAGTAACTGTAAGCCTAATGGCTTAGTAAGAAAAAATGGTTTAATGTAACATGAATGCCTCTCTTTAGTCCTTTTGGAATGGGGGGCCACCCAAACCAATCCTTTTATTACGTCATTCGTTCGTTCATTTCTTTACATTCCTTCATTCATTTTTTCATTACTCGTACATTGAGCAGAAGATTGAAGGGTTCATGAAGGATGGAATAGTTGACCATATCTAACCTTTTATTTGCGATTAGGTCCCCGTTCCCAACACGATAGGGGGCTTAGCCTAACCGCAAGCTAGATATGCTAACCATCCGCCCTCCAACTCACCGTTTCCTTCATTTTCTTAACATTTTACCTCACTTATAAATGCGTGAGTACCACCAGATGGTACTCCCTATTAGTTTCTATTAACGTGATGCATGATCATACATTTCTCAACCTAACATGAAGCATGATGCGTTATAGCATAACATTTATAATAATTTAAGTGCGCATTGAAATAAAAGTAATTGTATTTGAAAGCGTAATAAGAAAAGTAAAGCATATAATAGAAGGAAATAACTGTGCACCATAGAAAATGAGCACGATATCGAATTCAAACAGCGAAAGAACAATAAACTAAACATACTCAGGAAATAAACTATCATGCTAGTTAGATGTCCTAATTAACTAACATGCTCAATGATTAATTATGTTTATTATTCTAATTAGATATCTTAGTTACTTTCCTAATCCATTTTCATGCTTCCGATAGTTATTATTCTTGGTGTTGTTTGAAAATGTTTATGTCTACTTAATTACTTTAATTAATTTACATGCTATAGTTAATTGTCATGCATCAAGATAGAATCATGCAACTTAAACACATTCAACTAGATAGTTTACATGCTCAAGAAAGAATAATGATAGACATGCTTTTACTATAATTCATTAAACATGCTTGATTCATCATATTCAAGTCTCATTAATTAACATGCTCGTCTAGTCAATTATTCTAGTCAATTAACATGCTGCTAATTCATTTAAACATGCTAATTAAATACGTGTACTAACTAATTACATGCTACGATTATTATTCGAGTTAGTTATCCTAATTTGGTTATCTAGCATGTTTTAGTTATCGTTAAGTTTAGATTTACTAATTATTACACATGCTTAGGTTTATTAGGTTTATTAATTACTTCACATGCTAAGTTAACTAGTTAACTACCCTCACTAGTTAACCTCCCTAATTTATTTGCTTACATGCTTTGGTTATAAACACCGATTTACCTTGCTAATTAGTTATCTAAGTTATAGTCAATGAACATACTCACATTAATTATCCTAATTAAACATTCTCAACTAATTATCACTCTAGTTCGTTTAACATGCTCGGATTCACTATTTAACAACTAGTTACTTTATATGCGGATAACTATCTAATAGAGAGGGTTAACTAACAGCGAGCAATGAATTAAGCAAGAAGAATAAAATTAACATAAGCAAATGAAATCATAGTTCCTTCAAGCTTATCTCATTCCTCACGCATTCCTCTTTCATCATTCTCTATTTCTTAGCAACCATTATTAACGACCAACAATCACTTAGCATTAAAGAAATCACATCATTGACAAGGAATATCAACAACAAGAGACATATATAATAACCAAGGGAATACTACAGAGTATAAATCTATACTATCATCAACACAGAGAGCATCTACACAGCAAGGAATTCACAACAAGGAAAGCACAACAAGTAATCATCCAAGGAAATACTACAGAGCATAATCTACCACTCACGCACACCTAGTTGTGGTGTAAGGCCTCCACTGGTCAATACACCCCTATTTCCTTACCTAAATTGATGAATTGTATAGGGACAACTTTCCTAGTTCACGGTTCCAGCTCTAGCTCCAAGCAGCTCCTTCACGTTCACAGGTAGTAGCTCTAGCAGCACACACCTCACAGCTCACAGAGCTTTACCTCACAAGCTCTCAGTTCACTCACGTAGCTCACAAAACCCGCAATGGCTAACCCACACACACAGATAATTCCTCTCACAGATCTCATGCAGGAAGAGAGGAAATGCCCAGAGAAGAATGGCTAGACTGAGGGAAGAGAAGAGAAGTTATACCTAGATGGAGGAGACAACTCATAGCTAGGAGGCAGAGAGGGAATGATGACTCTAGGCAAGGGGGAGGTCGGCGGCCTACGCTGGGGAGGATTAATTGTCTGGAGGCATTTTGATTGCGTAGTTATGGACTACACAACAAGAAACCCGATTTTAAATCCCCAATTTATGTTGGTCTGGGCTATTTCAGACAAGTGCGGATGCATTGGTCTAGTCCGGAAGGTTAAATCTCATAGGCAAAAAATGGCTTTCGGACGGGAAAAGGCATCCCCATCTTGTCCGTACCGTCCACGGGCGAGGTTTGGATGCAATATGGCGTCCGCACATAGCATCCGCATGTGTCTAAAAGTGTCCCAACATCGGACAGAGGCAAATCGGACGAGGTCTTCCCACGTCCACTATAACACCACGTTATCATTTTTTCCCGTTCTTCTGATGTAATCAATTTGGAATAATTAACGTAGTTCATTTCATACCAATATGTGTTATTTTATGACGTATAAATTGTGGATTAGTTAATGGGACAAAATTTAAGTTAAGAAAAAATTAGAGAACAACTGTCTAGGGTCATTTTGGACGAATGCGGACGCCATGAGGACAAGATTCGGCGTCCGCACCATCACGAAATGCTTCGGGACGAAGGTTGGGATGAGTCCTCGTGTCCTGAAGCTAACCCTATCTTTGCGGACGAGATGCAGACTACTGTGGATGGGATTGGGAGGCGTCCGATTTGAATCTGTACAAAATTGGGATGCATTCGGACGAGATGTGGACGAGGTTTTGCGTCCGAATCACGTCTGCAGACAGATTTTCAAAGGATTCAAGACGAAGCTTCTTGTCCCAATCCTCATTTCTGTCTGTACAGTGTCATTTTGGATGCAGTGCAGACAACGTGCGGATGCAAAGTCGTGTCCGAAAGTACTTAGCTCTACGAGATTTAAAGTTTAAAAGTAACGAATTTGGGATAAAACTTTGGGATTTCTACCACGAACCCCACCCTGGAGATGAGATTTCTCCCCTCAACGATTCACGTCTCCCCATTTTCGGTCCTTCCTTTCTTCTGATTGGTGTTCATCGATTCTTCAGGTAACAACTCATATTTTTAAAACCCTATTAGGAAATTCCATTTCACTTCACTTCAATTAAGTCTTCATTCCAATGAGAGAGAGAGAGAGAGTGAATGATAGAGAGAAGGCAAGAAAGAGAGGAAGGGAGACCCGTGAAGAGTGTGAGATTAGAAGTCATGTGGTGTGACTGAAAAATGAAGGTCGAAAGTAGGAGTTGCTGTGGAATGCTGTCCCCTTTAGTTTTTCTTCAACCTAGGTAAGGATTGGGTAGAGTCTTGGCTGTCAAAGCCCTACCCACAAGTGTGTGTGAGTGTGATAAGTTGTATGATGTTAGATTACTGAAATATTTCCTTATTGAATTGTTGAATTCCTTGCTCGATGAATTTCCTTTGAATGATAAAATTCTTGTCGTCTGATTCTGTTCTATACGTTTTATTTTGGAATACTTACCTTGAATATTGTCTCTCGTATCATTTAGTTCCTTGATTCTAGTTAGGAGTTAGAAACCTCTGAATGTAGTGACATCAATTCCTTTTAGCACTTTTCTTAATATATCAAATTGTCAAGCATGTTTCTAATTGTAATTTGGTTAAATAGAATTTTGTACATAATTTATTAAGCATGTTTACTTTCGAAATTAATTAGACAAGCATGCATAGATAATTTATTTAGCATTCAACTTCTAGCTTATAATATTGTCATTCCTTGGTACTGGTTAGGAGTTTTAATCTCTTTTACTACAATGTTTACATCGATAAAAAAGTGATAACAGAATGATAATTGATGACATTAACTTGTTGACTAGAGTGATGATATGACATGCATGTATGACTGCAATAAGTAGAGAACTTCATTCTATTATGTTAATTACTAAATTTTCTTAAACTCTTAATGCTTACTCCATTTCATTTAGCAAACATGTGTGGATTATTTATTTAGGATAGTAATTTGTTGAGCATGTTTCTCATTCCTCTTGTCATGTCTTTATTATTACATTTAGTAGAATCAGACATGTTACTCGCTGTAATAAATATCCTCTACTATTTTAATATTCACTACTATTGTCTTCCTTGCGTAATCTAAATTGTAGTTGTTTATTACGAATACTGCTATTATAGTTCGCTGTTAAAATTCTTTTCTATTAATTGTATAGTTATTTCAATTTCCGTTGCTTTTATTTCATTGTATTAATATGTCTCATGCATCATGGTAATAGAAACAAGTAGGGAGTGCTATTCGGTATGGTACTCACATGCATGAGTGAGGAAAACAAAATGAACGAACGTAATGAACGAATAATGCAATGGTGGGTTGAAGGGCAGATGGGTAGTTCGGATCTAGTCCACTTAGGGCTAGAAGCCGATCAAACTATACCATCTATTATGTGTTCCTTCAACTTTCGACTCGAAATACGAGTTATGAATGAATGAATGAACGTAATGAAAAATTGGTTTGGGGCGGACTCATTCCAAGTAAACTAAAGAGAGACATGGCATATGCATATTTCCTTTCCTCAAGTTTTTTAGACTTACGTATTACTTGTGGTGTAGGTAACGAAATGATAACGCCTGGAGTGGAAGAGGATACATTTCCCGTGGAGCCTGAGGTGTATCCGGATAAATCACGACCTTAGTAGAATGGCACAAGAAGAAGACAAACGTTTTGTTTAAATTGTAAGGATTTAATAAAGGGCAAGATTTGCCTAAACCTGATTTCAATGTTATTTTGCATGATTTTTTTCTAGATCTTAAACTTATTTGAAGTTTTTAAAATGTTTTTATGCATAGTCTCATTTCATTGTCATTCTTAAAATTTTATGATTAATTTCAATACGTGAAAATTTTACTAGTTAAGTAGATAAAGGAAAAGAAAAATTTTCTCGTAAATTATTTAAAGAGGATATTTAAGAAAGAATGGAATTTGACGTGGGATGTCACATCCACAGTTGTCCGCAGTCGTCCGAAACTATACTGGATTTGGACAGATTCAAACCGGACGCGGCTAGTCCACGTCCGCACTTATCCAGAGTCGTCCGCAACTCCACGACACAGTGCATTCAGGACGCAGAATCACGTCCTGAGTCATCCCAACCCATTCTTTGTGTGTGCAATGCATTTGCGAACGATACAACTCGTCTGCAGTGTCATTCGCAAGCATCCAAAAATGCCCTGGACAACATTTCATCGCATTTTCTCACTTAGCTCCTATCCCGTAATATTTCCCCCATAAATACACGTCATAAAATGACACGTATAAATATGCCATGCGCTATCTGAATCACCCCATCCTTCAGTCACATTGCGTATACGGGAAAAATGTAACAGAAATACCCCTAGACTTAGTGCTCCAGAATGTCCTTAGTAATACTCCGATAATTGTCCACTTAAAAATATCAGGGTATTACATGATTAGACATGATATTTGTATGCTTTATTGGATCATTGAATTAGAATTCTTACTAAGGTCAAAAAGCTCATTTGTGGTTCCTCTATTTTTTTAAAAAATAGGTGGTAGCTACTTTAGAGTGAAAAGATAAATATTTATTAAACTGAAGATGTAACGGCTCGATTTTTTCGTAACCTTTTAAAAATACGCTAAAATTTAAAAATTTTATTTGACCAATAAAACCCTCTTTATTTAAAACTCTTTTAAAGAAATATCAAAGTGCGTCTAACTGAACCGCTACTAACCCTTCGTTAAACTCATTATGAAAATCCAATTAATAAAATGCGGAAGTGTTATAAAATTTTTTATTTAAAACATGGTGGAAGCGTAAATTAATTTTCTTTGAAAACGTAGCAGAAGCGTAAATCGTGATTTAATTTATAAAAATTCCTTTTTCTTTAAAAACGTAGTAGAAATGTAATTAATTCATTGAAAACAATTAATAAATTGTTACTTTATATTTACAGCATGTTCATATTTACTTTAATTAGCTTGACCAGCACCAAGTCTCTCCCGTGCAAATCCTTCATCTACTACTCTTAAATCTGTTTGTCATTTTTTCGACATCGCAAGTCGTAAGCTATGAGCCTAATGCTCAGTAAGTGATAATACCTATCTTATACTATCATACTATCATACTATATGCTCATGTTGAACTCTTTTAAAAACATTATGCATTTTCTGTTCTCGTTTTTTCTTATCTTTTTATCTTTTACTTTTAATCCTCGTTTTCGTCTTTTACGTTTTATTTATCGTTTTCATCTTTTACGTTTTATTCATCATTTTCGTCTTTTACTTTTGATATAGCATTGATGGCATAATCTGAAAGCCTGCTAATTATTGGCCATTATGTCCCGACATAATCCAGGGACCTTGCAACATATATGAGCAGTAATGGCATAATCCGAAAGCTTTCTAGCGACGATGGCATAATCCGAAAGCTCGCTAACAATAGTGCCACAAAGGCTTAAATGGCCTCGCGTCATATCGTTACCTTTTTCTTTTCTTTATTTTACTTGTTACTCATTTATTATTTTTTTCTTGTTTATTATCTGTCTTGCTTTTCATGGTAAACTGGATAGTCCTACAACCCAAATGATGGTAGTTCGCTTTGAGTGATCAACCCTCAAGACAACCGTACACTTAGCCTGTGTGAGCATCCCTTAAACCATTCTTTAAAATTGTGCACAAAATCTGTTTTCATATGCACTTTAGAAAATCGGGATGCATGATGCTTGTGGATGCACACAATTTCTAATAGTAATATGAAAGCATAAATAAACATTCAAACGTGTGATTCATAGCAAGTAATATAAAACAAGAGACATGCTGCAAAAAAGGTAAACAACGAAACCTGCTACATTAAAAATTGTAGACATGCTGGGAAAACAGTAAACAACGAAACATGCTTTCAATGACTGTAGACATGCTACAAAGCAGTAAACAACGAAGAGTGCTATTAAAAGCTATAAACATACTATAAAGTAGTAGTCAACGAAACATGCTATTAAAAACTGTAGACATACTAGGAAAGCGGTAAGCAACAAAACATGCATATGCTAAACTTGCGATGTAGGGTTTGAAGACCAAAACACATGCATATCACTTACCTTGATAGGTTGTGCTCTCACTTAATTGCTACCTTTCTTCTTTTTAGTACCTTCACAATTTAACAACATTTAATTATTATTCTAATCATTTAACTATTAGTATTTTTCTATCCTTAATCCATATACGTCGCTTACTAGAGTTTCTCAAATGAAACCGTTTCATTAATTACAACTCAGCTTAACTAATTAATATCGATTGATAACGTCTAGAAACTAAGCTTAACATATTGTGGAAACCAACGTAATTGCATCTATGAATTATCAACCCATAAATCAACGTTCAATATTCATATCTGAATCGAGGCATAAAACTAAACTTATCCAATTTCTATAATATACTTATCCGATGAGTGAACCAAATCCAAAAACCAACAGATTATCTAACAATAGCAGATTAACCAACTCATTCCAACATATTCATGCTTGTGGCAATAATCAACAGAGATCGTATCCGAAGACCCAAAACTAATACCAAATTGGTTAATAACTTATATTTAGCAACTAACTCTAGTAACCAAATCTCAGAACACAAATCCCATACCAACATAACTAAGCTGTAAAGCGGGGATAGTTCCATTATCCAATCAAAATTCTACTCAGAATATAGACTTCAATTTACAGGAAGCATATTTATCAAACTTATGATCATAGTGGAAATCACAAATTGACTCCCACATTCAACAATAGCAACAAGAGAGATCTATAAACCATTAGGACACATTTCTATTTTTTCGTACCAATCACAGATAGTTCACTATCAATATAAACTTAATAACTCATTCCATTTAATAATGATCCAACATCCATCCAACAAACTCATCCAGAGAAATCCATACTAACAGACTATCCAGAGTTACAGAATCACAACTCATTAACACTCAAACATAATCCAAATAACTAAACAGTATAAGAGAAATCTCACCAATAGGGCAGACCCGAACTAGGAGCTCC
Source organism: Begonia loranthoides (assembly GCA_022433065.1). Classification (NCBI taxonomy): domain Eukaryota; kingdom Viridiplantae; phylum Streptophyta; class Magnoliopsida; order Cucurbitales; family Begoniaceae; genus Begonia; species Begonia loranthoides. The sequence goes on from CM039479.1 coordinate 3,402,563, forward strand.
AACACTTCCTGCATCTTCACCCTTCTTGGCTTTCAGAAAACTCAGATAGACCAATCCTCCAGTGAGCTCTCAGCTCTATATATCAACACCCGATAGCCCATGCCTCCCCCTCTATCCATCTCCAGACAAATCTCCGACAATAATCCATACTCTATGCAGCTTTCCAGAGGCTGTCCATCACGCGGGGTGGGATTCCAGATTGTAAAGGAGGCATGGGTTGTCTGCTTCTTCATCGCCGGTTCAAACCTAACCGTAAGCTTGACCCAGGCCTTTGGTCGGTCTAACACAAATCGCCGGTTTCCCCCTGTCCATTGCCAATTGCCGATTCCACCCTCGCACTCGCCCCTCGCCAACACCCAATCAACACACAGCAAAGGAGGAGGAAAAATCGATGGAGCTTACCTCAACTCGTCACTGGAAAACACAACTTGCGGAGCATCGATTCACGATTTAAATGGCAACTCGGCGACACTGAGCCCTAGCAACGACTAGCATCATCATCAATAGCTCACCCTCATGCATCATCCCTCTCGATCTTCGCCCTCTCTCCGTCTCCTTGGTTTCTCTCTCGCTCTCTTTGGTTCATCAGCACGAAATGGCCGAAGGCCACTTGAAATCTCCTTTCCCTTTTGATTTATGAATTGAACCAGTAGAGACTGATCGATTCCTTAATTGAACTAGCGAATTGGCAAGCATCCTCCTCTCAATTAATTATATTTTCTTTTATTTTAATCCCCAATAATTCCATTTAATTTTCCTTTAATACAATCCTTCACTTATCCAATTAATCTCCAACTAATCACTCTCTAACTTTTTAATTTGAGGTCCCTTAATAATTCTCTTGCCACCTTAATCATAATTATCATCCGATAATGTAACGACCCAGTTTTTATTTTCCTTAAAAATGCGTTAAATTTAAAACTTTTATAAAACAACTTAAATCTTCATTAATTCTTTTAAATTGAAATCAGAGTTCTTTTCTAAAAACCAAACTGTTAAAAACTCTTTTCTTGACCTTGTTATTTAAATCTTTATAAACAAGAAAATACTTAATTATAAAATCTCTTTTCTCGATTTACAGCGGAAGACTTTAGTTGAAAAATCATTTTTCTTTAAAACGTAGTGGAAGAATGATAATTCTATTTAATAAATCATTTTCTTTTAAAAATATAGCGGAAGCATAAATTGTTCATTATAAGATTAATAAACAAACCAAAACGTAATTTTTCTTTTTAACTTTATTAGTCTGGCCAACTACAAGACTAACTCGTGCAAATCTTTTGTCAACTGCTCTTTTAATCTGTTCGTCATTTTCTCTTGTACTTGTACCTACATCGCAAGTAGTAAACTATGAGCCTAAGGCTCAGTAAGTGATAATACGTAATATGCTACATGCACATGCTGTGCCATTTTAAACTGTATCAATTTTCTTTATTTCATCTTTTATCTTTTCTTGCTTACATATTTTCTTTCTGTTTCTGTTTCTGTATCTGTTTCTGTATCCGTGATAGTACGCGTTTCCATATCTATTCCTGTGTTTGTTTCCGTATCTGTATCCGTATCTGTATCTGTTTCTCTTTTTATGTTCTTTTCTTTTATTTATCTTTTCTTTTCTTTTGTCTCTTCTTTTATTTCTTTTGTCTTTTGTCTCTGTGCCGGGCGTGACATACCGAATCACGGAAACCTTATCTTTTCTTTATCTTTTGTTCTTGTACTGGGCATGACATACTGGACTACAAGAATCTTTATCTTTCATCTTTTGTAATCGTTCCTTGTACTTTCTTTTCGTTTTTGCTTCATGATCGTTCATATTTCTTTTCATTTTCTGTCTTTTCTTTTCAAAATTGTGCATAAAGACCATTTTCGTAATCTTTTGAAAATCATGATGCATGATGCTCGTGAATGCATATAGCAGTTCATATGAAAGTGTAAATAAACAGTCAACATACGATTCATAGAACATACTATAAAATAGTAAATAACAAACGTGCGTTTAAAAGCTGTAATCCAACGAACATGCTATTAAAAATTGTAAACATCGAAATGTGCTATTAATACAATAGACATGCTCAATACTCTACTAATAAAGCTGTAAACAACGAAATGTGCCATTTAAAACTGTAACAACGAAACGTGCTTAATTGTATACAATTAAAGCTGTAAACAACAAAACATATTAAGAAAGTGGTAAGCAACGAAATGTGCATCTCCTAAACTTGTGATGTAGGTTCCAAAGACCAAGACACATGCATATCACTTACCTCAATTGCTTTAAGTGTTCAACATTTATTCGTTGTCCTTTTTCTTCTTTCTTTAGTACCTTCACAATTGAACAACATTTAATTATTGATCTAATCGCTTTAATCAACTTATTAATCTCACCTTCATTTATATCTTTATTTCTTATATGTCATCTACTCGAGTTTCCTAAACGAAAATGCTTCATTAATTATAACTTAGCTTTATTAATTAATCTAAACTAAGCTTAACATATAGCGAAGACCATCGTGATTTCCATCTTACAGATCCATAAATACTAACGTAATTTCATCCATAATTATCGGTCCATAATTCCACTCCTAAATGAAAATATCTGAATTGAGTTATTAATCTATATTAATCCAATTATTGAACTAAATCCAAAACCAACAGATTATTGATTCCAAACAGCTAATCATCCAGATAACAACATATAATTATCAACTAAATACTTCTGACTATTATGGGTCATATATTCCAAACAGAATCAAACCAATAGCTTATTATCCATCAACTAAACAACGGGGTATAATCCAATACACTTAACAGAATACCAATAAATTGCAAACCAAAAAGAACAACCAAAGTATATTATTCTGAACCATTCACAAAGCATAAAACCCATTGAGGGTACATCTAACATACACAAGCTCAATAATAATTATCTAGTAAATCTCTTGACAAACAATCAAAACCAGTAAACATAATCCAAACAGCCAAGGCAGCAGAATCCAATTCCCAAGAGTTGTTCGATATTTGCACATTAATTTCAACATATCAAATTAACTTATAGCTTAACTAAAAACTGTTGTCTCCATACCAGAAAATACAAGGCAGACCCTAGAGCAATTCCTCTTTTCAGCCCAACATCCACTCAGACTTCAACATTTTCCAGAGAATTCCATGCCTCTCTCTATCTCTCAATTCTTCACACTCTGCCATTTATTCACATAACCGATGACAGTTCCAAAAGACAGGGGATTAAATTCCCAGCTTCCCAGAAGGACCCACATCCTTTCCCTTTACATCCACAGCTGCCTTTGCGACAAGTCATGAACCGTGGAGTAATTGTAGGAAATAATTGGGGGAATACACCAAAATATTTGATGAAGGACTGTCGGCAGAAAAATAGAATCGGTTCAATGCAAAACCAACAGAACCGAACCCGTTCCAGCCATCGCCTCCATCGCTGGCCTCCATCGCCGACTTCCATTTTCCAGCCAATTCAAACCATTTCATCCAAAATCACAGACCACAAGTTCAGCCTTACCTTGGTTTGGCATTGGAGTTTGCAGCCCGTTGAAGCTTGCGACTCGTTCGGTCCCAGTCGTCCTCATGGTCGGTTACACCGAGCCTAAGCCTTGAGCGTCGACACTCGCAGCTCGTCACCGGACCTAGCATTGGGTCCCACGAGTTCAGCCAACCCTCGCGCTAACTGCTCGAGCGTTCCACCGACGGAACCTACGCCACGGTTCTCGTCCATCTTCGCCACCTGCTGCCGCCAACAGCACCGCGACTTCACCAGCAACCCACGCACTCGATTCAATCTAGTGATTCTCCCTCTGGTTCTCTCCTCTCTCGGGTTCCCCTTCTATTCAGCCTAAAATTCACAGCCCTAATCTCAGCGGGTGCCATATGATACAAATGTTTAGAAATAGGATTTGGATCAGGCTGTAAGTTGATCTTGAATTCGATTTCATGGTTCGGGGGTAGACCAGGAAGATCATCAAGGAAGACGTTTGAGAATTCATGCACCACTATAACATTCTCCATTTTAACCTCAGTGACTGCATAATGTCAATTACATAAATTCATCGCACCCTTTCCTTAGTAATTTGTCTGCTTTGAGTGCCGAGATGATAGCAAATTTTTCCTTCTCTTTAGTCCTACAAAAGGTGTATCGTTCTCCACTTGGAGGATAAAAGTAGACCTCCTTCCTCTTACAGTCAATAATTGCATGGTGTGCTGTCAGCCAATCCATCTTGATTATGACATCGTAAATTTTCAAATCTATGATAATGAGATTGGCCCGAAATAAACGACCATTGATATCCACTACATAGTCTTTGAGCATTCCATCGGTAATCAGTTGGTCGCCAGAAGGCAGTATCACTTGATGCCTATAGTTCGTGCTGTCGAAAAAGTAGTTCGCTTGCTCGTAGAACTTGGTGGAGGTGAACGAGTGCGTAGCACCCGAGTCAAATAAGACATATGCTGCACACTATTTTATATAGATTGTCCCTATCGAGTTAGGCAAGTTTTTTATCTTATGGTAGAATCTCCTACTTTTCTAAAAAGGAAACAATTACAAGTATGCATATGCAATTATTATTTAAATGAAGCGTACCTGCTACCATCAATGGCTGGTCGTCGTCCTCGGTCTCGTACATGGTGAAGACTCATGGGGCTACTACTCCTTGGGTTCCATGTCGGATCGGTCAGTTCCTGGCTACTTGACCCGACTTTTCACAAGCGAAGCACTTTTCTGACCCGGCCATGCATTCACCACGATGGATCTTTAGGCATTTTGGGTAGACATTCAGTGAGGGATTGTGAGACTCTTGTATCACTAGATTCTTGTCCAGCCTCTGTTGTGCCTCAGCCTAAGCCAGGCGTTTCGCACCCTGATTTGTAGGGGGGCCACACTTTGGCTGCTGGGCGAAGCTAGCCCTCCATCCCTTTTGGCTAGCCTCTCTCTATTTGGCTGCCGCGAATTTGACTCCCTCTACTGCCAAGGCCCTAGATACTATCTTTGAATAGGTGACACCCTAGGTGCTAGCCCCGATAACTCCCTCTCGTACCTCCATTTTCAGCCCTCGTACAAAGTGCTGCACCTTACGCTCCTCGGCTGCCACTAGATGTGGAGCGTAATGAGATAGGCTTCGAACGGTTGGGCATACTCTGCCACAGTTCTCAACTGGCGTAGGCGCATGAACTCTGTCTCCTTTTGGGTACAGATAGTGTGATTGAAGTACTTGTCATTGAACAGCTCTTTAAAACCATTCCAAGTGAGAAGAGTAACATCCTAGGAGGCTTTGACCGTGTCCCACCAGAATCGGGCCCCGTGGCTCAAGTAGTATGCCGCGCACTTAACTTTCTCCACCTCACTGATCTCTGGATAGGAAAAGTTATCCTCCATGGAGCGTATCCACTCCTCAGCCCATGAAATATTGGATACATTGCCATTGAAGCAAGGCGGCTTGAGTTTCTGGAATCTTTCCCACCCGACCCCACCCTGAACCGACTGTAACTACATGTCTCGGTGGTTCCCATTACTATTTCCATGGTCCTGGCCCATGAACCTCTCCATGTAACAAAAGTGCTTCTCCTAAACTGGGTCTGCCTTTCCATCTGCTGTGACTATTGCTCTATAATCGCTGCTAAGCACTCCAAAGTCTCGTCTCGACCGTGACCCTCACGCTGATTGGGTGCCCGGGGTACATCTCCTACACCAGGCATGCGTCCTCTTCCTCTTCTAGCCATTTTTAATCTCCTAAGTATCCACGTTATATTGTGAACAAATAAGTTTAAGGGAAACATATTTCTTAGTCATAGTTCTATACATTTCTATACTATGGTGCACTTAATTTAAATAAGCAATTCAATAACATAAAGGAAAACTTACAGTCGGAAGGACATTCCTCGTCGAGTCTGGGTTATTCGCTGCAAAATGCACGAGTAGTAGTATTACTCTGATACCAACTGTAACGACCCAGATTCTTGCTCGTCTTAAAAGTACGTTAAAATTTTTTGTTTTTACTAAATGATTAAAATGCTATTTAGAAACCTTTCAACATTTAAAAATCAGAATGTCAAAATTCGATTGTTACCAACTTACCAAAAAAAGTCAATTAAATCGAGGAAAAACTATGATTAATAAATTTAGTGAAAGCGTAACTTAAAGCATCATTTAAAAATACTAACTTGAAATCTAAGATTTGAGTTTTCAAGTGAAATCTACATAATATTTCAAATAGATACTCAAATAAGGGTTAAAAAGGGGTAATTAATGTTTATAAAACAAGTTCGACGTTAGCCCTTACAAAATTACTTCTCCTTCATTTACTTGATGTCGTACTACTACTCCGCTTGCGTCTCCTCCGGATACGCCACAGGCTCTACGAGAATGGCCTCCTCCGTTGCTCTTAGCACAACCATCTCATTACCTACACCATAAGTAAGGGCGTGAGCTTACGCCCAATAAGGAAATGGGTTAATACAAATACATATGCTTATGCCTCTCTTTAGTGCTTTTGGAATGGGGGCCACCCAGATCAATTCTTTCATTACGTTCGTTTGTTCATTCTTTACTCATACTTTGAGCTGGAGATTAGAGGACCCGTATGGGATGGTATAGTTGGTCAGATCTAACCTCATATGGCCCACTAGGTCCCATTCCTGATAAGGTAAAGGCATTTCCTAGTGGACAGACTAGAACCGCTACCTATCCACCTCCCAACTCCCCTTTCCTTTCTTTTCTTTCGTTTTTCTTACGTTTTTCCCTTCCCAATGCATGTGAGTACCACCCCGAGGGGGTACTCCCTATTTTGTTTCTATTACGTAAATGTATGAAGACCCTCCTACCTTGGCTAACACATACATGGATAACCATAACAATACTTTGAAGATTCTACAATTAACAATAGGATGGCATAATACAAATCGCATAAGGAAAATAGGGTGTATCCATGTATTATGAAGAGCACTATAAAAGAAACATATGGAACAACTTTAAGAATCAATCATTGGGAATATTTTCGTATTCAATCACTAGAACATGCTAAACGGTTAATTAAGATTAACTAGGCATACTTGTCTAAACCCAGCAAAGTTTAACTATGCTTAAAGAATAGTAGAAATTAATAGCATGCTTAGTTATCGATTTGCAATTGAAATGGCTAATAGTTCACATGCTATTAAATGTAATGAAATTATAAACTAGACAACGGAACAATCATGACAACATAGAGCAGCGTGCGATTATCGCAATAAAGTAATAAAAAACATACTTCTTAAGGCAGGAATAAACAATAGTAAATTTCAAAGCAAAATAGTGAAACATGTGATTTAAACGATTATATACAACAACAAGGTATGGAAAATACAGCAGGAAATTATTGAAGTAAGGCAGCGAAACATGCTTCTTAATAACAAAAAAAAAAAAAAATAGCAGTGAATATCGAAAATAGAACAGCGAAAACGTGCTTTCAAACAACTAAAACTACAGCAACAATTTATCGGAACAGAAAGATTAAACATGCTCTTGAATGGCAAGGAAAACAACAACGAAATGTTGAAAACAGAACAGCGAAATGTGCTTTTGAAAGAAAAAAATACAGCAGCAAATTGGAAACAAAGCGATTAAACATGTCCTTGAATGGCAAAGAAAATAGCAGCGAAATCTCGAAAACAGAACAACAAAAATGTACTTTGAATGACAAAATTACAGCAGTAAATTATTGGAAACAGAACGTTTAAACATGCTCTTGAATGGCAAGGAAAACAATAGTAAAATGTCAAAAATAGAACAGTGAAATGTGCTTTTGAATGACAAAAATACAGTAGCAAATTATCAGAAACATAACGATTAAACATGCTCTTGAACGGCAAAGAAAATAGAAGCGAAATGTCAAAAACAGAACAATAAAACGTACTTTGAACGAAAAAATTATAGCAGTAAATTATCGGAAACAGAATGATTAAACATGCTCTTGAACGACAAAGAAAACAACAGGGAAATGTCGCAAACAGAACAGCTAAATATGGTTTTGAACGACAAAAATACAGCAGCAAATTATCGAAAACAGAACTATTAAACATGCTCTTGAACAGGAAAGAAAACATCAGTGAAGTGTTGAAAACAGAATAACGAAAAGGTACTTTGAACCACAAAATTACAGCAGTAAATTATCAGAAATAGAACAATTAAACATGCTCTTGAACGGCAAAGAAACAGCAGCGAAATGTCAAAAATAGAATAGCAAAAACGTACTTTCAACGACAAAATTACAGCAGTAAATTATCGAAAACAGAACAATTAAACATGCTCTTGAACGACAAAGAAAACAATAATGAAATCAGCAAATTATCGAAACAAAATGATTAAACATGCTCTTGAACAGATCAACAAAACATGCTTTAAATGGATGCAACAATTTTAATGTTGAAATGGAGCAACAAAACATAATATACAGCAGCATTTTAATGATGGAACGGATCAACAAAACCTGCTTTAAATGGATAATATACAGCAGTATTTTTAATGTTGAAATGGAGCAACAAAACATAATATACAACAACATTTCTAATGTTGAAATGGACTTCAGTAGGGTGTCTAACAAAATATTCTTTAAGCATTTCAAACAGCAACGTGAGGTGATTGAAGGAACTGTAGAGATTCTACAGCAAGAGAATCACTCACGCACACATTTACTTGGGTGTAGGGCCTCCAAATGGCCAATGAGTATCCTAAGTTCCTTACCCTTTTTTTTATGAACTTAGACACGAACGACCAATTTCTTCCTCTTGGAACTATCCTTCATGCAGGGAATCGACTCCAACAATATCGAACTGATTGAAGAAGATGAAGAGGCTGAAGATAAAGGTGACGACTCAACACCTTGGGAGACGTTTAGTACATCTCTGGGGAAAAAGGCAAGGGCAGTTCTGCTGGTCAGTTCCGAGAGGGTCAGCTTGTGGTCTGGGGCCTGGAGGAAAGACTCAATAACGGGGAGGAAGCAATGGCTGAAAAGGATTATCTCTAATCTGAAAGACATCTGTCGTCTAGGGAAGGATAATGACCGTCGGGTGAAGCGATTTGGTGGATTGTGGACCGTTGGATTGGCACGAGGGACGTTTGTCGGTGAAGGGGAGAAATGTCCATCTCTCCTTCGCTCAATGACGTCGTTCCGATTGCAAGGCATTTGTCTTCTTCCAAACAATGTCGCTTCATGTTTTCTTTGTACTCTACTCGTCTGTTTCCCCCCTCTCACGCTCTCCCTTCATCCTTTTGCAGAATGGCCTTTGGCCATTCTGTTCAGCCCACCCCTTCCCCTTAAAATTTTCCCTATTTCCCCAATCTTCTATAAATTCCAATCCTTCCAATTGTTTCTCCTTTTATCTTAATTTCCTCTCTTTAATTTATTTATCCCACTAATTAATTTAATTAATTAAATTAATACCCATTTTAAATTTCCAAATTTATCCTATTCTTTCCTTAATCTAAAATCGCATGAATGTCTTTGGTAATTCCCCGATAGTCATCCAATCATCCTCATTAAATTTTGATATAAAAAGTCTGGGTATTACATATATGAAAGTTGTAGTTGATCGATGAATGACCAGCGTCTATACAGATTGTAAAGTTTGGGATTTGCGATCGATCATATGGAGAGAGTGATTGACTGGTGTTCTAAAGAAAATACAAAGTAGCCTCGGAATTGTTTTGCGGTCGATCGTCTGATGCATAATGGTCAACCAAGAATACCAAAAGTTACTTGGAAGTTGGTTAATGTCACATTTTAATTGATGGGATTTGAGGTGAAAGTCTTGAGGCTTGCCATACTAAGCTACACCTCCAGCTTGGAGCATATAGAAGTTAAAAGCTTTGGAGTTTAAGCATGAACACTTAGATTTTCTAAGAAAAGAGAAGATTTTCCCTCAAGGACATCTCCAATGCTCTTCTCCTCTTTTCTCTTCAAAAGTTAAGGTATGTTGAGATCCTCTATAGTTTTGTTAAAGATTTTTATGAGGTTATAGGAGTATGATAGGATGATGATGTAAATATGGATGAAAAAGTTGAAAACTAGGTAGGTTAAATGTTTGATCATTGTTGATTGCTTTCCTAAAATTTTTAAGTTAAGCCATTTGGATATGTTTTTAAGGATATCTTAAGAGAGATGTAGGTTATGGAATTATAGGATTTGGTTAAGTATTATGGAAGTTATGATTGATCAAATAGAGGCGCAAATAAGGGAAAACCCCTAGAATGCATGCTTAAAAGATATTGGTCCTACTATGGATTTTTATGGATGTTTATTGGTTATGAAGGTATTGTTGTGCAAGAAGAAACTCCAAGTGGGAAACTTATAAGGAACAAGGTAAGAGATATGCATGTGTTTGACCAATGGTGGTCTACATCACAAGATATTAGGTGTATTATTTTGCATTGTTGTTTGATTTTTGTTTTGGTAGATTGATAGTTTGATGATGATAATGTTGTTAATGTGCTACTTTAGAAATATTAATGATTGTAATTCAATGATAAACTGTTGAACGTATGTTAAATGTTGAATGGAATGCATACACATCATGCATCATGGTTTAGGTATGATACGATAATGTTGGCATGCATATGCATTCTATTGTAGAGAAAATGAATTGAATAAATGTAAATAGACATTGGAAGTTGAGGAGATTAGTAACAGTTCTACTTGAGATAACTACATGATGATGTATCTCATTCCTCGTTGGGATTGAGTGATGGTTTTGCTTGATTATAACCGTTGTTTGTTAGTTGTTTGTAATGTTGTTTATGATATATGAACTACTGTGTGACATTCAAATAGACATGTTAGTAGGGTTGTAAGTCATGCATCTCATGAGCTAATAATGAAGATAATAAATGGTGTTTTCTATGTGGGTTTGAAAACTAAAGAGGTTGCTCACACGTAGAAAATAGCTCATTTGAGTAAGTTCAGAAACTGAAGAGGTTGCTCTTACTCAATGGGGGGTGAGTTCGGAGACTGTGGAGGTTGCTTTCACCCAAGAGTAAATGAATGCAATGTAAGTGGGTCCATTTTTAGGGAGTTCGGAAACTGAAGAGGTTGCTTTCACGTAAAAACGAATCCAAGTGGTGAGTTTAGAAACTGAAGAGGTTGCTCTCACCTAGCTTACAAATGTATCAATCTTAAGCATATAGAGTTGTCATAGAGGTTATGGTTGCATTTCATTTTATATTCCTTACTGGGCAATAGGCTCAGTATTCCTCCTATGATGTAAGTATGGATTATGAGCTAGTTAAAGTGAACGTTGAGGAAGTGTGATGCGATGAAAGCTTGTGTTACCATGCGCGAAATGATCTCGGGGGTTATGGCTTTAAATGAATAAAAGTTATTTTAAATGCATAAAAACTTTGTAATGACTTTCAAGTATTTATTTATGTTATTTCTATAAAATAGTTTAATGTTGTTATTCTGCGTAACGTACTCTGATGTTTTTCAATAAGGTATATTTTAATGGGCTTTTAAAAATGTTCAAAATTTTACAAAAATTCATATATGGAAATGAGATGTTACAGTTTTATCATGCACTGTTGAATATTGCCATGTGTATTGTCACTGGAAGTAAGGCTCTGTGTTAATTTTATGGTAACCTACAGTGGGAGAAGTGTTTACCACATGTTGAGTTTGCATATAATAGGGTTGTTCATTCTACTACATCTTACTCACCATTTGAAATTATTTATGGCTTTAATCCTTTAACTCTGTTAGACATTTTTGTCTTACCTACTAATGAGTTTGCTAATCTTGATGGAAAGAAAAAGGCTGAATTGGTTAGGGACTGGCTGAATTGGTTAGGGACTTACACGTAAAGGTAAGGGAGAATGTTGAGAAAAATAATGAACACTATGCAAGGCAAGCAAACAAAGGTCGAATGAGAGTTATCTTCGAGCCCGGAGATTGGGTGTGAATTCACTAAGTAAAGAAAGATTTGCCAATCAATTAAAGAACAAGTTGTAGCCTCAAGGAGACGGGCCCTTCCAAGTCTTGGAGTGCATCAATGACAACGCTTATAAAATTTAGCTACCTAGTGAATATGGTAATATAAGTGCCACTTTTAATGTTAGTGACTTATCTTTGTATGATGCAGGGGATTCGAGGATGAATCTTTTTGAGGAGGGAGGGAATCATACGAATCAAAGTGCAACAAAGCTCAAACCCAAAGACAATGACCCATTGCAAAGCATAGGAGGTCTAATGATGATGCACCACGGGGTGCGAAGAAGACAACAATGGAGATATGCAGTTGGTGACTCTTGGCAAAACAGAACACCCAATTGGAAATGATGTAACTTTCAAACAAGAGATCCAATTTAGACAAAATTTGGAGGGACCACCAAAATAACAGAGAAGAGACATTCCACAAAAATTCACAGTAAAAAACATACAAACATGAAAGTTATGATGAATAAACTCCACTGCCCAAAAGGGCTGCCAAGGGACACAGTTTTGGAAACCCAAATTGAAGATGCCCTAACTTTCACTCCCGACGTCCAATTGCTACCAAATTTTCAGGGTGCGTAAAATTAACAGAGATAAAAGTCTCCACTAAAAATCACAATTCAATTCACAACAAGAACGGAGATATGCAAATAGAATCAAACTGCCCAAAGAGACACTTCAATAAACATTCAGACACCAATGACAAAAATGGCATAAAATCTTAAAAATGATTCCAATCAGCACCAACTTTTCAACACTTCATTCCAATCCAAAGAACAACAATGTCTCAAAAATCTAGAGCCAAATATGTAACATAAGCTAATGAAACTTTTGTCACACTTACAAGCTGGTCCGATATCACCTAGAATATTAATACCAACTTCAATGAACCTCTATGCAAGAAGGCACTCCACCTTGTCTTCCTTTGGTCTTCTAACACCTCACGCCTTGAAACATGTCTGGAAGAGATGAGGAGGAGCTAATATAAGGTCTCTCTCCAAGACCAAAACAAGAACAAATGAGAGAGATGGTTTTTGGCTTCAAGTTTTGGTAGAACCTAGACAATAAAAACAGTGGGATTTGAGAGGGAAACCTCCAAACGAGTTTGAGCTGTAGCTACTGAGTTTAAAATTCCAAATTATTAGGATATCTTAAGGAAGAATAAATACTCCCCTAATAGCTGCCCTAATGCCAAAATTACAAGTATACCCTTAAGTAAAAATTCGGACATGAATGCTTGGCAAACACACTAGCCGAGCACTCCCAAAATTTCCACAATCAAACAAATCTAAATCTATCCAAAAATTATAAAACAACAAAACATAAACTGAGCAAACATATCAAACTATTTTCAAGACATATCTTCAACTAGGGAACTTCCTTAAGTCTCGACAACATCAACATCAACATCAAAGTGGTCTCGGGTAATTTGTGTTAGCTGGGGGGGGGGGGGGGTGGCAAAAGTATTCCAAGTGATCATGTGTTTTGGAAACCCCTTATCATCTTGCTTAGGCTCATTTTCAAGTCCCTCAAGTGTCTCTTAACCTATAAAATGAAGAATGAAAAAAAAAAGTGTTAGTGATCTCCTTGGCCTAGGCTTGGAAATCAAGCCTAGTGCATCAAATGACAAGATCAAGAACCAAGAAAATGTACCAAGTATTCCATGACTTAATGTGGAGATCCAAGAGAAAGAATCAACTCAACACATATTAAAACCAATAAATATGCTAAGTGTTGATGAAGAGGCAATGGTGGAAGAATGTGCAGTGGACAAAAAATATTAAGGGATTCATTATTCTAAATGGGCCAACTAGAAGGACAAAAACTATAAAGTTTAAGAGTGGGCCTGGGTTTTCTGTGCACCAAAATGGATATGAAGATTTAGGCTAGATCAAGATTTTAAATGGACACATGGTCTTCCTACAAATTAAAGTAGGCATCTTAACTTTCCATAGACACCAAGATCACAAGATTCGGAGGAGATATGGTCATTCAAATAGTATGCTGAATTCTACTAAGATTCAGCTTTTATTTAGGCAGCCAACATACCACTTCCAAGATTCCAATCGTTCGAATTTTATTTATTAAGTTTCCAAAGTTGTTTTGTTAAATTTTAAGCTTCCAAATCACTAGGATTTGGAGTAATATATTTTTAGGATTATTTGCTATTATTTTAGGGATATTTCCTAATTTATTTAGGTATGTTTGTAACCTATTTAAACACAAGCTTGTACCTTTTTTGAGAGGATGAATAGACGCAAATTTTGAGAGTTCTTGTGAGAATTTTTTCTTTGGTTCTTTGTGAAGAACTAGATCTTTTTCAAGCTTAAACTTGGAAGATCAACTTGATAACTTTTGTTCTAATCAACAAGTTTGGTTAGGATCAAGTTTCTCAATTTGATAGTTTTGATTCTTATCTCTTTATAGATAACAAGTCAAGCTCCTATACTTGTTTCAAGGGCAATCCTAATTCTAGTTTTTGTATTGTTTGAAGGGTCTCGAACTCAATATATCTGTGATTCAATATACTATGTCCTTGGATACATGAATATACTCCTAAATTGCTTCCTTCGTGGAGCATTCGAGTAGCTCATTTCACTCATTCAAAGTTAGCTTAATCTATCGCCTAAACAGGTACATCCTCAGCTTCAAGAGTTGGTTGCTACCCAACTCCAGATTTGCATAAAATAATTTCACATCCCGCCCACAATAATATCCCCCCATCTTGAAAAGGCCAGCCAGTCCAATGCGCTCGAACATCTATTCTATTCCAAAATTGGTGAACACATGGAACAACTTTTGAGGTTATTTTCGTACATTTCCTTAGATGACGTTGTATTAAACATAGGTGAAATGTATTTCTCTACCAATGGGCAGGGATGGGTCGAATCCGCTAGTGATTGACCTTTAGCATCGAAGGGAGCCTCTTTACGCTTCGTGGTGATTTTTCCAGCCTTTGATGTCATTTTCTAGTTCCTAGAAATTTAATGAGAGATTTTATAAATGGTAAGGTCTCTCTGAGAAAGTTGACAGGTCACTCAGAAATCAAATATATCAATCTACTTGCTCTCGCAGTGAATGTTCTTTATGCTTATATAGACGGAGTTGAAGATCGCTCAACGTATAAGGAACATCCTTTGAGATGGGGGACGTTTGTTGCTAGGAATGGATATTCAGGATGGGATGATGGGCATCCAAGGCTAATGTTGGTTGTAGGATATGATTATTGACAAACAATGTCGTTTAGAACTTAGAGACGTCCAACAATGCCCTCAACCCACAATGGATATCCTTCAACCCACAACAGACGTCTCCTAGCTTATGACGGACGTCCCTATGCTTACAACCGATGTCCCTCAACCCTTTCCACTATGGAAACTTGCCTTCTGCTATGGAAACATGCCTTCTGTATTGAAAATCTACCTTCTGTTATGAAAACTTATCATATGAAGGACATCCCTCAACCAATAATGGATGTTCCTCAGTGCCTTGGACAATGAGGGAATATCGTTGTTTAGTATTGAAGGATGTCACTCAACTTACGATGGACGTCCCTCAACTTATAATGAATGTCCCTCAACTTACAGCGGACATCCCTTAACCCTATCTACTGTAGAAACTTTCCTTCTGCTATGGAAACTTGTCTCATGACGGACATCCGTCAATTGACAACAAAAAAAAATCCATCAACTTAAAACAAACGTCTCTTGACTTACAACAGACGTCCCTCTACTTACGAAGAACGTCCCTCAACAAACAACAGATGTCCCTTAACTTAAAACAGACATCCCTCATCCCAATACGAATGTCCATCAGCCCACAACGGATGTCCCTCAACTTATAGTTTCTCTTCTCTCTCTCTTCTATCAAGTTGTGTGTTAATATTGAATTGAATAGCTTTCTATTTCTTTACTCAAGTAACGTATTTTAAAGTTAATTCACAACTCATGACTTATGGTATCAATTCGCAACTCAAATGACAGTTTCATTCACATCACCTTGGAGCTAAAAGCATGTTTTGTCCAAAACCTTGGTTTCATGTTTTACAGATATACGTGTATTGTCTGGTCGACCACAAATATTTTCTTCATCTCTTTATCAAAGTGTGTTGATGTTATGGCTCTAGCACTGATATTTTGAACGGCTTATCTACCCAGTCGGTGATGTCAAACTTCGTTTCAATGTTTACTTCCCATTTCTCTTTTCCACGTAACTGAACCTGGAAGTACTCATCTCTGGGGATTTCTTTAAAGAATATAATCTTTCCATCGTGTTTACTATGCTCCTTTTTTAAATGAGGGAAGAAAATTCGGTACCCGTTTGTGATCTGAGCATCTTCTCCACTATTCCCAGATATGTGCAAAGAATCATCTGGATGTAGTAATGAAAACAATGCAAGCGGTATTCTTTGAGGAAAAATTTCTGTTTGATGATGTTTAACTACTTGGGTTACATGTGTCACCAAGTCGGTTGAAGTTCTTAAATTCACCTCCCTCTGTTCAAACATACTCGACTCCAACGTCTTCCTTGTAATTACGGTTCTAGCTATGGCTTTGTTGGAGGAAAATAGGGAAAACTCCAATCTATCGCTTCTCATTTGCTCGAAATCTTGCATTATCTGTGTAGGACAGAGAGGGTTTAGTTTAATGAGTCTCCCATTATACTTGAAGGTATAAACATTGGTAAATCCATTGTGAATAGTCTTCCGTTCAAATTGCCATGGTCGTCCCAGTAATAAATGTCCTGCAGTCATGGGAATGACATCAAAAAGAGCTTCATCCTCATACTCCCCAATAGAAAATGTAATCCGTGCCTGCTCGTCAATGGTGATAGAGTTTTGATCATTTAACCAGTTGAGCTCATATGGTTTTGGGTGTGAGATCGTTTTCAATCCCAACTTTTCAACAATATCAAGAGAGATAACATTAGTGCAACTCCCACCATCTACAATCATAGAACATAGTGCATTATTCAATCGGCCACGTGTATGAAAAATAGGTTCCCTTTGGACCTTTTCTGCCCTATCTTGAACTGTCATAGATCGTGTCATGGCCATGAGCAAAGGGGCATCTGGCGGGAAAATGGTCTCTTCCAACGATTCTAGTGTGGGACAAGGTGTTTCTTCGGATTCATCTTCACTAACAATTTCTTCAGGGACACCTCGTATTACCATCACCCGTGTATTAGGACACTTAGAAGCGATATGACCAAACCCCAAGCATTTAAAACACTTGATATCTCTGGATCTCGGTTTGGTAACATCAGTAAAGAACTTCTTTTCGTCATTATTTTTCATGGTATTAAACTTGCTTTCTTCTTTATGACATTCGAGAATTCATGCACCATAGTAACATCCTCCATTTTAACCTCAGTGACAGCCATAGTGTCAATCACATTGATTAGAAATCTGTCGCACCATTTTTTCAGCAGTTTGTCCGCCTTGAGTGCAGAGATAATAGCGAACTTTCCCTTTTCTTTAGACCCGTGAAAGATATGTCGCTCGCCATCCGGGGGATAAAAGGAAACCTCCTTCTTTTTATAGTCAATAGTTGCTTGATGTGCTGCTAGCCAATCCATCACAATTATGACGTCGTAAACTTTCAAATCCATAGTAATGAGATTGACTCAAAATAAATGGCCATTGATATCCACTACATAGTTTTTGAGCATTTCGTCGGTCATCAGTCGGTAGCCAGAAGGAAGTATCACCCGATGCATATAATTTGTGCTGTCGAAGAAGCAGTTCGTCTGTTCGCAGAATTTGGTGGAGACGAACGAGTTTGTAGCACTCGAATCAAATAGGACATAAGCTGCACACTCTTTTATGTAGATTGTTCTTGAGGGGATTTGGTAAGTTATTTATACAAAGGTAAATCCCAATTTTGTCTAAAGGGAAAAACAATCATAATTACATATATAATCTTTGTCAATTAAATAAGTTGTACCTGCCACTACTACCGGCTGGTCGTCATCCTCGGTCCCATACATAGCAAAAACTCGTGGGGATACTCTGCCCTGTCCTGTCAGCCTCACTGAACACTGTCGGGCAATGTGGACGGGATGGCCACAAGTGTAACACTTCTTTGTGCCAGCTAAGCATTCACCGCGATGTACCTTTTTGCATCTTGGACAATTGTTGGGTTGGGGGCCGTTAGGTGTTTGCATCGCTGACCTCTTCTCTGGCCTCTGAGGCGCTTCGGTACTAGCTGGGTGTTTGACTCCCTGGGTCGAGGAAGGACCATTTCTTGATTGCTTGACTAGACTTCCATACCTTATGATTGGCCTCCCTCTGTCTAGCCGCCACAAATTTGACTCCCTCTACAGCCAAGGCCTTGGATACCATCTTGGAATAAGTGACACCCTCGGTGCTCACCCCGATAACTCCCTCTTGTATCTCTGTCTTCAGCCCGTATACAAAGTGTTGTACCTTACGCTCCTCAGTCGCCACCAGATGTGGAGCGTAATGAGATAGGGCTTCGAACTGTTGGGCATACTCCGCCACAGTTCCCATTTGGCGTATACACGTGAACTCCTTCTCCTTTTGGGTACGATAGTGTGATTAAAATACTTGTCATTGAACAGCTCCTTAAAATTATCACAAGTGAGAACCACTACATCCCTAGAGTCCTTGATTGTATCCCACCGAAATCGGGCTCCGTGGCTTAAGTAGTATGCTGCACACTTAACTTTCTCTGCCTCACTGATCTCAGCATAGGAAAACTTGTCCTCCATGGAGCGGATCCAATCCTCTGCCCCATAAATATCATATACATAGCCACTGAAACAAGGCGATTTGAGTTTTTGGAATCTTTCCCACCCGGCTCCTCTCTGGACCAGCTGTAGCTGCATGTCTTTGTGATTCCCATTCCCATTTTCGTGGTCCTGAACCATGAACCTCTCCATGTAATGAGATTGCTACTCCATAAATTGGTTTTGTCTCTCCATACGTTGTGCCTGTTGCTCAATAATTGCTGTCAAGCGTTCCAAAGTCTTGTCCCGACCGTGGCCCTCATATTGGTCAGGCGCCCGGGGCACAGCTCCTATACTAGGCATGCATTCTCTTCCTTGTCAAGCCATTTTTTAATCTCCCTAAAACCCACGTTATATTGTAAACAATAAGTTTAAGGGGAATTATTAAAAGGAATTACACTTATTAGTCATAGTCCTATACATTTCTATGCTATGGTGCAGTTAATGAATTAAAATACGCATCTCAGTAATCGCAAGTAAAGTTATTACAGTTCTATACATTTTCACGTTATTGTACAATAAATTTCCATAGGTAATTTTAAGATATAAGGGAAAACTTACAGTCGGAGGACATTACCCATCGAGTCTGGGTTATCCGCGGCGAGACGCTCGAGTACTAGTACTGCTCTGATACCAACTGTAATGACCCAGATTCTTAATCATTTTAAAAGTGCATTTTCTTCGAAAATGCATGTCTTTCGTAAAAGAATTATCATAGTGCCAAAATCTGATCATTACCAAAAGCTCATTTTGTCATTCGTTAAATAATGAAGAACTATCATTTGCTATTTTGCGAAAGCGATATAAAAATTCATTCATAAAAGTTACGGAAGCATGACTAAACAGAAACCCAACTTATGAAAACTGTCATTTTAGTTAAGGAAAACTATGACTAACAATTTTAGGGAAATGTAATTTAAAATATCATGTAAAGTGATAATTTAACTTTAAATGTTTGAGTTTCGAAAGATAAATCCACGTACTAATCCGGATAAACATTCAATAAGGGTAAAAGAAAAATTAACGTTCACAAAATAAGTTTTGACGTTAGCCCTTACAAAAAATTTTCTTCTTCTTCATTTCTTAGTGTCGTTGTAATATCCTAAATTTCTATATCAAAATTTAAAATTGATAATTGGAAAATAATTAGAGATATTCGAATTAGTCGAATAAATTATCAGGATATTACTAATGACGTATGACGTAATCAATATGTTATAATTTTTAATTGAGGAAAATGGATTTTGGGACAAGTTGGGACAGTATTTAGCGTCCTTAACTCTAAAACTGTCACAGTACGGGTGTTGCGGATGCTGCGGATGACAGCATAACCATCCGCTTTGAATCTGTTCTAATTCTGTGAACTTTCGAATGCTTGCGGATGACTACAAACGAGAGAAAAATGGCGTTCGAATGGATCTGTTTTAATTCTGCGGACTTTCTGACGGTAGCAGACGTATGCAGACGAGAGAAAAATGGCGTCCGAATGACTCCGTCCTAAGTCTAGACACATTCGGAGGACTGTGGACGCCACATACGGATGCTAAATTCCGTCTGAATATGCATTTTGGACAGTACAGACGAAGGACTAGGGACATGTTTTCTCTTCCAAAACTGGTTTCGGACGATGCGGACGATACGTGCAGACGACGCACCGCGTCCAGAAGGGCAAAATTGGCCGAAAAACCCATTTAAATCTGATACTTCTCTCTTCTGTCTTTGACTTTGTCTTCGACTCCTTCAGCTGGCGACACGTTCAGACGGTGGGAAAGTGTCTCCAGGTTAGTGGACCTCCATTCTTTGCTTCTCCATCGGTGTACGTCTCTGGCTCTAGCTATAAATGCTCTCCTTTCCTAGATTCAGGCAGAGAATTCTTCTCTGTGTTAAGGATGGTTGAGGTGAATTGGAGAAAATGGTGAAGCTGTGAAGGAAGAGGGTTAGCAGTGAAGAAAAGTTGGAGAAGATAGGAAGACCAATTGTCTTTGGAGGACTTCAAATAGGGAACTGGTTCTGTTTTCTTCTGGGTTTCATCTGATGATAGGTAACAGATCTTCCGATAGGATCTGTGTTGATTAATTGAATTAGTTTGGGTGAATTAGTACTGCATATTATGAAAAGGAAAAGGAACTGTTGCATATTCATTACCATCGAATGGATTCTTCTTTGTTGAATTAGAGTTTAGTTTGTATCCTAATCATAGTTGGTTCTTGCCTATTGATGTATTGGATATGTTCTGTGTGATTGGATTTTGTTATTGTCTGTTAATGGTCATTTGTGCTCTGCCGAGTGGATTGGATGTTGTCTCCCTTTTATTAATGACTGACATAAGTTATGGTAGTTGTATTCTATCAATTGTGGACAGCCTTTGGTTATGTACTTTAGTTTGATTATTGCCAAGCTTGTTGAAGTGATGAAGCTCTATATTGTTCAACTTATGCCATTGAACGAGAATTAGCAGTTAAGAGTTGGAAATGTGTCTCTATGATTGCGATTTAATTTGTTAAGATGAAGCTAGACCTGTTAGTCTTTGTTAAAATTGGGTATTGTTAGTTGCTATGTACAGCTGGTTACGGTGGACATGTTAATTTTTGGTGTAAAGATAAAGGATTATATTATGTCAATGAGGTGGGATTAATGGGTAGCATTAAATTGAGAAACGTGAGTAATGTCTTGCTTAAGGAAATATGAAGATGACTTGTATACACTAGTTATCTCGTTTTTCAGTAGATGCATTAACTGGTTCTCTACTCTGTTGTGAGAAATATGGTTTTATGACAAACAACTATTTAGTTTTGTAACGTAATGTCACATTGATGGAATGAGCAACATTGTGAGTTATTGCTATTCCATTATAAGTGTTAAGGTTTAGGAGATTGTTATTAATGTATGATTGTTATGGTTTTGAATGTATGAAGAAGAGAAAAGAAACAAAAAGGCGTTATGGATGCCATGTAAGTTGATATGGATTGTGTTTTGGTCTTCGGACCCTACATCGCAAGAATTAGGATTGCATGCTGTGTGTTTACTAGATTTAGGTTCTTTTAATGATGTGTTTATTAGACATTTATTGGATATAGGATTGTATGAGTCGACGTACATATTGTATGACATAATAATCTATGTAAATAGGCGTGTGCGGGTTTGAGAAGTTAATGACATCCCATTGTCATATAGATCCGTGTTGGACGGATTAGAAAGAAAATAGGTTAGCAACATGGAATACCAGGGTTCATTGCTTCCTGTTCTGAAATCCCCAACATTCTCGTAACAAAGGAGTGTATACGGCCTGGGTAACCCATTGATATATATTGCTCCTTTGTGGATTGGTCGGGTTACTCATGGTCCCACGGTGTTTGTCATGTATACACTCTTGACTTAAATTGCATTGTATGATCATGCATATCATTTGCACTTCACTTTATCACTTACTGAGCGTTAGACTCATTAGTATAGGTCTTGTGATGTAGGTACGAATGAGCAACAGATGAATAGGTGAAGGACAGTTGATGATGGATTTGCACGGGTGGATCTTGTGGCTGGCTGGGCTAGAAAGTGAAAGGAAAAGTATTTGAAAAAGAGTTTTGGAAATGATTTCTTATTAGTAATGTTGTTTTTATTCCGCTGCGTTTTATCTAAAGAATGTTATGGTTTTTGAACGTGAATTGAGAAAAGTGAAAGTAAAGCGATAAGGTTTTAGCGATCGGGTGTTAGCGATCATAGTCAAGTGATCGGATTTTAGCGATCGAGTGTTAGCGATCGGGTTTTATGAAAGAAAAAGGACTGATATTTGTATGAAAAGAAAAGTTTTGAATTTTACGTATTTTGAAAATGCAGGATGTTACAGTCGTACTACTACTCCGTTGGCGTCTCCATTGGATCTACCACAGGCCCCATGGGAGTGGCCTCCTCTGCTCCCAGAAGAATCACCTTGTTACCTACATTACAAGTAAGGACGTGAGCTTACGCTCAGTAACAAAATGGGGAATACAAATGCTTATGACTCTCTTTAGTTTATTTTTGAATGGAGGCCGCCCAGACCAATCTTTCCTTACGTATTTCGCTCGTTACTCGTGCATCGAGCTGGAGATTAGAAGAATTTGTGCCAAGAGAGTAGATCTTTGTCGACTTTAGTTACCTAGGGTAGAGAGTCTCGCAGTCCCGACAAGGGAAAGGTAACGTCATTTGTAATTCCTTTCTACCTAATTAATCCGTACTTACCCCCCATCTCTCAACTCTCTTCATTCTTCTTTGTCTTCTTTTACGTCTTTTCCTCACTCAAGGCGTATGCGTACCATCCCAAAGTGGTACCCCCTAGTTTTTTCTATTATCATAAATGTATGAGGACACTTCCACCTTACCTAGCACATATATAGAGATATCAAACAACAATACTTTAAGAAATTTTCAATAAAATAGCATAACATAACGCATAAGGAAAAACAAGGGGTACTCACGTAGGATGCTATGATAACAAGCCAACGGTTGAATTAAAATTACTTAAGCATAATTATCATACAAACTATTAAACAAAATGAAATCATATAATAGTAATCTAACAAAGGGTGAGCTCTATCGACATACAATAGCGTGCGATTACCGAATCAAATAATGAAAGGAAATAACGGAAACATGCTTCTTAAGGGGTAATGAACAATAGTAGAATCTCACGTCAACGAAAACGTGCAAACCCATGATTACGAATAAACTATGGCAGTGAAGTGTTAATATCAGAACAACGTACATGCATTTTACCAGTTACATACAATGTCGAAATAAACAGTGAGACATGCTTCTTAGATGATATTGAGCATTAGTAAAGCATTGAAAACTAAAACCAAGGAGGCATGCTTTAACGATGAACCTAACAGCAGAAACAGTCAACTAATCATGCTCTTAAACAGTTAACAACACAACAGCAAAAATAAATACTGATCATGCTTTAAATTGACTAATAAAAAATAGCAGTGATATACAATTTTGTAGGCTACATATAATGTTTTTGAATGACTAAAACAACGGTGATTATTCAAGAAGTAAAACAGCGAATTGAGTCTACAAATCATGCTTCTTAACAACAATAAGTAGCAACAGCAATGGTGAATAAAATAGCGGATCGTGCTTTCCTAAATCACAGCCACAATGATGAATAGAACAATGAATCGTGCTTTTTGACAATTAGAGTCTACGACATCATTATCAATTTAGAATAGTGAGACATGCTTCTTCTAGGTTAATAATAATATAGTAGAAAATAAATGCTCTTTATATAACTAAAATCTGCAGCTATAAGACATGTTTATTAACGACTACACAATCAGCAGAAAAACTATCAAAGGTAGAACAGCAAAACATCTACTTAACTACTAATACAACTGCAAAAACGGAAATGGAGGCATGCTTTATCATCACAAGTACAACGAGTATATACATGCTTTAGGAAGATGTGTAATTCAAAAGAAATAAACTACGAATCATGCTACAACAGAGATTAACCATGTGCAATGCTGAAAATGGCATAGTTATGCTTATAACAAGAGGCAAATGATATTAGACATGCTTACACAAAGAATGAAAATAAGCAACGTGTTTATGACTACCCACTCATACAGCAATGATCATCTAGCTTACATCAGTTCTTAAGCAAATATTTTAGCATGGGAACAGAGATGAGTAAACATTGAACTATAACAGCAGAGTACAGCAAGACTTATTTCATTCATTACTTCTTTCACAGTTTCTCATTACCATACTCATTTTTGGACAACACTCTTAATAAGCAAAATATCATGGAAATGAAATAACAAAGTGGTTGAACAAGTAACTACATATTCCTACAAGGTCAAGAGGAAGATTTTGGCAGAATAAAAGTTCAAGGCATTTACAGATTCTACCAAGCAGAGTAAATAACATCATATACACAGATTACTTGGGTGTAGGGCTTCTGAATGGCCACCGACTACCCATTCCTTACCCTTGAAGACTCTTCTCCCTCGGACAACAGCTCTCCTATGCCTCCTCACTCCAACAGAACCTCCCCATAGGAAAACAAAGATGAAGAAGATGAAGGAAGATTGGGGCTAAATAAACACTCACCTTGGGGACAAATGGTACGTGTGGTAGAGGAGTTGCAGGAAACACCCCTTGCTAGTCGAGATCGTGGGGGTTGAGGTTGGGTGGCTCTCGTTTCTATTCATTGAGTGTCGTTTTCGTACTGATTTTAAATCAATATTTTCATTGTCCAGTGAGGATTCATATGAGAGGATGCGTTCAAATTTCATTTGTACCGTCCGAATTCTGAATTCGGATGCAGAAATGTCATCCAAGATGTCATCCACGTCATCCGATTTCGTCCAGAATTTGGACAGATTCAAACACACAATGTCCACCTACGTCCGCCTCGTCCAAAATCATTTCGAGTCGTCCTAATTCAGAATTTTGATGCAATATGACATCCGAGATGTCATCCGCGTCGTCCGAATTTGTCTAGAATTTGGACAGATTGAAACGCACAGCGTTCGCCGCGTCTGCCTCGTCTGAAATCGGTTGGAGTCTTCCGAAAAGGCCAAAATTCCACTTCCTTCACATTTTTTACTTGACTTTCATCCGAATAATTCCCACGAATGTTTTTTGCAAGCCACCACTTAACGCATAAAGAAACGAGTGGTATCACGAAATTTTATCTCCAAACTTTAATTACATTATTTAACAGGAAAAGTTAGTATTGGGTTGTTACAATATGGGAGTTCTAGTTGCAAGTAAAAGGTTAGATGCGAGCAATATTCCATCACAAAAGAAATCCTCTAATCTCCAGCTTGAAGTACGAGAAATGAACGAATGGCTTAAAGTAAAGTAATAAACTTGTAAACAGTTAATGAAATGATTGGTTTGGGTGGTCCCCATTCCAAATGGAGTAAAGAGTGGCATTTGTGTTGCATTAAACCATTTTTCCTTACTAAGTCTTTGGGCGTACAGTTACTTGTGGTGTAGATGTAGGTACTTGTACCTAGAGTCAAAGCATGGACTTAGGAGTAGTGAAAAGATGAACAAATAACAAGCAAGGATGATGGATTTGCACGCGAGAGGGAGTTCATGGCTGGCCAGGCATAAAGAGGGTAAAAGATAAAAAAATTGTAATTAAATTAAGTTTTCCAAAGTATATTTAATTGCATGTAATTGATTTCTCCAACGCCGTATTTATTCATTTAGTTCTTTCATAAAAGATTTTATTATGCTTCCGCCATGTTTTAAATGAATGATTTCATAACGATTTCGCATAGTTTTATTAAGTGGATTTTTATAACGAATTTTATGAACGGTTGGTAGCTGTCCGATTTAGGTGCACTCTGATTTGCTTTTAAAAGTTTAAAATTTCACTCATTTTAAAGGATTTACGAAAAATCGGGTCGTTACACTTATGGTATCAAAGCTTCAAGGTTTCCGAATTACTAAGTAGTGATCACTCCAGAGCTTAATGGTGCATAGTAAGAGTTTAGATACTGTGCACAAATCAAGTATTCTAACCAAGTGAAATTTCTCTTTTTCATAATAGACAAAAATGCTGCCAAGATAGAGAAACCCCCGTGCCCAAGCTCAAGAGAGCAATGTTGACCCCATCACCGCAATGGTGGAAGCACTGAGGAATCTAGTTAGAAATAGTAGACTTGCTCAAGAGCCCATTATGACCAAGATGACCTATTTTCAGGAGTTTGCCAAACTGAACCCACCAATGTTTGAGGGTGGTGTGGATCCTTTGGGAGCGGAGAATTGGCTCCAGAAAATGGAGAAGAATTTTGAGGCACTCTAGATCCCCGAGGAGTTCTATGTGGGAATTGCTACTCATTACCTAGAGAAGTTGGCGTCCAGCTGGTGGAACATTGTGAGGTCTAGTTACAATGTTTAGTCGATGGAGTGGAAGGATTTTACCATGGTATTCAGGGCGCAGTATAGTAGTTGTGACGATCTAGTTTTTCATAACCTTTTAAAAAATGCGTGAAATTTAAAACTTTTATAAAACAACTTAAATCATCGTTAATTGCAATCAGAGTTCTTTCATAAAAAGTCAGTCTGTCAAAATCCTTTCGTTATACTTGTTATGAAAATCGTTATAAGCGATAGAAACTATAGTTCTAAAAAAATTTTCTGAAAAAGTAGTGGAAGCGTAAGAAAGTAATTGCGGAATGATAAGCAACTTATTACATTTACATTTACAAAATCATTTTTCTCTTTATGTCTTTAGCCTAGCCAACCACAAAGCTCACACGTGCAAATCCTTCATCAACTGTTCCTTGATCTGTTCATCATTTTCTCGTGTGCATATACATGTACCTACACCATTAGCAACTGTGAGCCCGAGGCCGAGTAAGAAATGAGCTATACAGTATGATGTATGTCTCTCTTTAGTTCTTTTAGAATGGGGGCCACATAAACCAATTTTTTCTTACGTTCTTTCTTTCGTTCATTCGTTCTTTACTCGTACTTCGAGCTGGAGATTGGAGGACCTATATGGGATGGTATAGTTGGTTGGATCTAACCTCCTATGGGCAACTAGGTCCCGTTCCCTACAAGGTAGGGGCATTGCCTAGCTACCAAACTAAAATCGCTACCCATCCGCCCCTAACTCCCTTTCATTCATTCATTCATTCATTCTGTTCGTTCATTTTCCTCACATTATGATTCCGTTCGTTCATTTTCCTCACATTATGCATGTGAGTACCACCCCAATGTGGCACTCCCTACTTGTTTCTATTATCATGATGCATGTACATAAGAAATGTTATCATGATACATGTTATTTGAAAGCAGTAATAGTCATGATGTAAAGGCATGAACTAGAAAGCAGAAATCACAAATATATATAGAACTAAGGGACATAAGAGAAAGCATACTAATACCATAAACATGGCAATACATTCTAACATGCTTGGTAATTTAGAAGAAACAATAACAATTAAATATGCTTGGCAATTTAAGGAAAACGGTAACAATACAAACATGCTTGACAGTTTAAACGAAACAATAATCACATGCTAATATTCTAAACATACTCGAAAATTAAACTATAACGTGCAATCCTAAACATGCTCGGCAATTAAACTAATAACGTACGATCCTAAACATGCTCGGAAATTAAACTAATAACATGCGATCCTAAACATGCTTGGAAATTAAACTAATAACATGTGATCCTAAACATGCTCAAAAATTAAACTAATAACGTCCAATTTGCATAGGCATGATATATATAAAAGCAACATAGTGGAAACGTAAACAAACAATTAAAGTAAACAACTTGGCTAATGGTGTAAGGCCTCCACTGGCCAATGACTTTACTCAATTTTTTATCTTAAAGCATTAACGCGCATTAGCATTTAGTCGTTTTTCTTCTTCTCTTCTTCTTTTCAATACCTTCACAATTTAGAACATTATAATGTATAAGTGAAACGTATTTTAACTTGTGCCAATTCTAAGAACTTCTTCGACGCCTAAATGGAATACAACGTACAATATCTAAATCAAGTCACAAAACTACATTTATCTATGAAGCAAACGTTCGATGATCTAATCTAAATATCCAGAATATATATATATATATATATATATATATATATATATATATCAATTCAATTAATGAAGTAGATCCAAACCAATATGTGCTTTTCCTTATCAATAATATTCACATTCGACAATAATCCACATATCAACCATCTCCAGCAACCAACATTAAGAACCAATTTTCAAAACACAAATCCAATCTTTTACCAATTTGCAAATTAAAAATGTGCTTCACAAAACGATTCACGGATTATCATAATAGCCGATACCAACACAACAGATACTGACAACAAAACATACTTCATTATCTTTGTCCCAACGAAACAACAGTTAAATCATCTATCGATACCAACAACATATGCTCCAACATGTTTCCACGTTCAACAACTCATTCAGAATATTAAGCTTAACATGCTTCAGACCAATAGTAACGTAGAGATATTATCCATTGACCAATAACTCTATTTCAAAGACACAGTTTCACTCACAAATTATAATGACAGGATTCATATTTAAAACCACATCAAAATAGCATAATCGAGTTCAACATCAATAGAGAATCAATCAAAGGCAGATTATAATCATTTTATCTTCAAAAATTAAGGCTTAACCACCCATGAATCTAGCACTTGAAAGCAACAGAGAAGGGAACCCTACCAACAGAGCATCCAAGACTGTAGTTCTCAGTCAATTCCAACATACACCAGCTCAACCATTAAGGACTCGAAGCTCCAACGTCTTAGCCATTACCAGCAGCAAACAACCGAGTTGTGCACTACCACCACTCCTTCCAGCTCACCCACACAGAAACAACAACACAACACAGTCAAAGGAAAACCACAGCCAAGCCAAAACACCATTCTATCTCATTTGCAAACCAACACAACCAAAGAAAGATTATGTTACCTGAGGAAACTCGAGGACAGCAGCCAACCTGACCTCCTCCCTTTGCTGATATTTCTCATCGCGTTTCTCCAGCTTCAGTTTCAGACCTCTCCATTCTTCCTTCTCGGAAGAGCTCAACCAAGAGCATTTCACAGCTCTGCCTTCCTCCTATCCTTCAGCTCTCAGCTCTCGCTCTCTATCTTTGAGCACACCTGAGGATTTCTCCTTCTGCCAGCCATCCTCTTCTATCAAACTTTAACCCAAAAATCACAATTATCCCTCGATAGCAATCCCACAAATCTATCCAGCTTTTCAAAGTGTTTTCCACTCTGCATTTACATCCATTAAATCCAGAGTGCAATTCTAGGCTGGAAAAGTGGGTGGAGGTTGTCTGCATTGCCGACAATAATTCACATGAACTGTCCAAATTGGGTTCAGACGTAGTCGAGTTGCGGTTCGCCATCCGCACCCGTCCGCGAACTCGCTGTCCATCGCGAGTTCTCCACTACCGAACGCGAAATCGATGATTCATCTTTTAAATCGCGCCTCCAGACAATGACCAATCAATAGAAATACAATGGAGGAGGAAAAGTCAATCAACCATACCTCGAATTGTCGTCGAAAGCCATGCCCGCAGAAGCTCTGATTCTGAGCCCTAGGCATCTCGCGCCGCTCATTTCCATGCCACTGTCGCAGCAGTTCATCGTCGTCGTCGTCGTCTCCCCTGTCGCGAACTCCACCCACGAGCTCTTTCCCTTTTGCGAGCTTCGCTCGCCTCCTGTCTCTCTTTCTCTGGTCTTCTCCCTTTTCTTGGGCTCGCTCACGAAGAATGGCTGAAGGCCATTCTTTCTTCCACTAAACCGGTTTACTTAGTGAACTGGTTCAGCCACTCTTAATTCCCCTTTTTAATTATTCCCTCTCATTAATTTACCCCAACAAAATAATTTAATTAATCAAATCAACATATATTTTAATTCTAATTTATTCCATAAATCCCACATAATTCTCATTCCCTCTTTTAATTAAAAGAAAACCTAGCCAAACTTAATCTTTCGAACTGAGCCAAACCAATCCAGTTCGATCAATTATTCCTTTAGAAAAGCGATTTCGGATGATGGAACGCGTCCTCATCTTCATCCGCATTCGTCTGAATGAGTCATTTGGACGCGAAATGGCGTTCGTATGTTGCATCCAAAACTGTCTAGAATCTGGATAGATTCAAATCGGACAAGCTCCGTCCTCGTCCGAAAATGCGTAGGGGATACTTAGGACGCAAAATCTCATCCTCAAGCATCCCAAACCCTAATTCATACCATTCCCACTTAACTTTTTTCATATAATTTACACCCAACTAACTCCCAAATATTTATGTGTATAATTTCGATAAATCTTGTCCCGTAACATAACGTATTTATTTTTACGAAATTCATAATATTAATAAGGACACAAAAATATCGGGGTACTTCCTTGGTAATATCCCGATAAATATCCAAATAATCCGAATACTCTCAATTATTTTTCAATTAGCCTTATTAAATTATATTACGGAAAATCAGGATATTACAATAGTTGTAGTCATCATGAGTCTATGACCAAAGCCTTTCATGAGCTGACCTACAGCGTTCAGTGATAGAGTTTTACAGCAGATTCTTTGAGCTCCTTCCCTATTCTAGGAGAATCTCTAAGCAAGGGTAGGTAATAAAGTTTCAGCTGGGTCTAAGGTTGAGACTGCAGTAGGCCATGGTAGCTATGCAGTTCGATTGTCTGTTAGAGATTGTTGAGGCGCTCAGAGGGTGGAGAGATGTCTGGATGCTAGTTATGGGAGCTTCCAGGACAGGTTGACGAAGAAAGAAGAGTGACAAAGAAGAAACATGAGAGGTTGCAGGGGTGAGGAACTGGTAGAGGTCTGAGTCAGAGTGTTAGCAGTGGGTCATCTTGTAGTGGTCGGTATACCCCTTACACTTGCCATACTTGTGGGCAGCAAGGGCATATAAAGAAAACTACCCACATAACTAGTAGCAGCAACTGCCACGAGATCCTTCTCTTCCTCCTACGGTAGTGCTACCCGTAGTGCCCCTGGGGAAGGACGTGGTTTCGGTAGTAATCCTTCTCTCAGTACTAGGGACAGCCGGTTTTCACACCGTAGTAGTCGTCATGACCTCGTCTGAACTATTACACTCAATTCCGACCTACCAGTCAAAATTTCCAGAGTCCGACTAGGTACCAACAAAGCTATGGTTCAAACCCCTACATGCAATAGAGGTCGGGAAATCCTAGAGAGCAGTCATTTCAGACCAGTGGTGTAGGCTAGAGTTCAGTTAGAGGTGGTCGTAGGGGATGCCAGAGGGGAAAGAAAAAAGCATCTAGGCAAGCTTATGCAATTGGGGGATCTGACTATTTCTACTACCAGGATGATTATGACATAGTGGTAGGTACGATTCTTATTTCTCATTCTTTTGGACGAGTGTTGTTCGATACTGGGTTGACACACTCCTTTGTCTCTTTTGTTTTTGCATCTATTTTGGGTATGACAGTGGAGGAGATGGAGTCTTCGTTGATGATGAGTACTCCTTTGGGTGTCTAGAGTGGAGCATCTTTTGTGTGTAGAGTAGTCTGCATAGTGGTCGATGACTGCAAGTTTTCTGCAAATATGATTTTTTTTACCCATGAGTCTGTTTGATGTGATTCTGGGTATGGATTGGTTGATAAAATATAAAGCCACCGTTGAATGTCATTTAAAGCGGGTCACGGTTATTTTGAAAGAAAGGCAAGTCATTGTTTACCGTAATGGTCCTAGGGCAGTGACGACTAATTTTATTCTACAGGCATGTCTGGGTAGTCACAGTGGACTAAGGCAGTACAAGAACCTTTGGTCGGTTGATGTTGAGGATGAGATTGCTCTAGCCAAGATTTGGATGTCTCTATTGTGAGGGAGTACCAATATCTGTTTCCTGATGAGTTACCAAATTTGTCTCTAGACCGTGAGATCGAGTTCCGTATATATTTGGTCATAGGTGCTACCCCAGTTTCCATTCCTGCATATAAAATGGCTCCTACAGAGTTGAGCAAGTTGAGGAAATAGTTGGATGAGCTGAGAGGTCAAGGATTTAGTCAAGAGAGTATCTCATCGTGGGGTGCTCCAATATTATTTGCCAAGAAGGCAGATGACTCCTTGAGACTCTGCATTGATTATCAAAAGTTAAATTGGGTTACTGTGAAAAACAAGTATTCGCTATAGAATTGATGATTTATTTGATCAGCTTGGAGGTTCGCGATACTTCTCTAAGATTGATTTGAGATCTTGGTATCATCATATGAAGATTTGGGAAAAGGATATTTCAAAGACAGCCTTCAAGACGAGATGCGGGCATTTTGAGTTTCTAGTTTTATCTTTCGGTTTGACTAATGTCCCAGCCGCTTTCATGGATCTCATGAACCAGGTTTTCTGGCCCTATCTAGATCAATTCATCGTAGTGTTCATTGACGATATCTTGATATATTCGAAGACTCGGGGTTAGCATCGTGAACATCTTCAGATTGTACTGCAGACTCTGAGGGACCATCAGTTATATGCCAAGATGAGCAAGTGTGATTTATGGATGTCAGAGGTTAGGTTTTGGAGCATGTAGTCTCACAAGAGGGAATCTCAGAAGATCCTGCTAAGGTTGAGGTAATTGTGTAATGGCAGCCTCCAAAGAACATGTCAGAGATTCATAGTTTTCTTGGTCTTGCCAGTTATTACCAGTGGTTTGTGGAAATTTTTCTTTCGTTAGCAGCGCCATTGACGAAGTTGATCGAGAATAGGGTACGATATGAATGGAGTGACCACTGTAAGAGTGCATTTGAGGACTTGAAAAATAGACTGACGAGTGCACCTATCCTAATAGTCAATGAGCAGCCTTATGCAGTTTACACGGATGCATCGAGAGTTGGACTTGGTTGTGTCTTGATGCAGCAAGATAAGGTGGTTGATTACGCATCCCAACAGTTAAAACCGCATGAGAAAAATTATCCAACGCACAACCTAGAACTAACTGCTATAATCTTTGCTTTAAAAATGGAGGAGTTATTTGTATGGTTCAAATTTTCAAGTGTATTCTGATCATGAAAGTCTAAAGTATCTTTTTACTCAGAGAGATTTGAACATGAAACAACGCAGATGGATGGAATACCTGGAGGATTACCATTTCAACCTAGAGTATCATCTGGGAAAAGTTAATGTAGTGGTCGATGCTTTGAGTCGGAATTCTCAAGTATCTCTTGCTTGTCTAGTTCTGGATGAGTGAAAGCGATCTATGGTTTTGGAGACTACAGCCTGCAGTACTATGAGATAGACGATATGGCTTATGCATATAACGTGATTGCCACACCGTCTTTTCTCTAGAGAACAAAGTAGTTAAAGCAAAATGATGATGTGATCCGAGAAAAAGTTGAACAACTTCAAAATGGTGAAAAGCTTGATGGCTGGGAAGTCAACGCTGAGGGAATAGTTCTCTACCAAGGTAAGGTAGTGTCACGACCCGGAGACTAGCCGGACAGAATCATTGGGTCAAGCGACCTGATTCTCGAAGAGAACCTTACCTAGCCCAAGGCGTGAATTATTTTTCGGAAGTCTTAACAGGAATAATATCAAACCCAAACCCAAATTACATGGATTGAAATCCCCAGAGTGATCAACTAAAGACATGATAGCATAATAAAGGAAAGTAATGTGCATGAATTAAATCAAACAACACTAAAACTAAAATCCCAACATACTAGAAACAGAGGGATTGAACCAATGAACCTCCACCCATCCACGGGGTGATCAAGACACCCATCAAGGAACACCAGCTTCTCCTAGCTGCAACAAGCACAAGACCAGTGATCCGAACCAACACCCTAACCTTGGGAAAATGTAGTCTAAGGGGTGAGGGATAAACTCAGTAGGGAAATCTATAATAAATGCAATGCGTGCTAAAATCATTTTCCTTATCTTTGAAAACCATTTCATGCTTCTCATTTACCGTACATGGATTTTTAAATTACCAAAACCTCTATCATTTTATAAATCCGGATTATGGCCCTTGATGTGGCTTTATTAAAACTAGTTGTATACATAAACAACTATAATCGCAAAATATGCCAACATTATTTTCCGTATGAAAACATCAACAGTGAAAAGGGATGGTCACACAAGGACCCATCCATCACTGATTGTAGAAAGGTGGTGTAATCGCTCGGATGTGCTGACGAGCCGTAACCAACGCCGATACAATCCATGTAATCGAAATAACGGATAAGGTTGTTTGCGATAGACCACTTCTCACTAAATACCTCTATATTCCAAATTCACAAGGGTTGCCGACAAGCAAGCTCAAACCGTCACGCCACCCGTCAAATGGAACGATACCTTGATAGGCCAATCTTAGCGACTGACAACTTTCAATTTGTTCTCAATGAAATGGATGGTCACGCAATGACCCACCCAGCACATTTCATAGAAAGATGGTTATCTGCCAATAGAAACACCTCATGAGGCAGAAAGAATACCATTGACGGCGATCCGCAGATCCATCACGTCACCTGAGTTACCGGCGAGTAGCTCAGCGATGACACAACTCGTAAAATCACAATAACGGGTGAGGTTGCTCACGATAGACCACTTCTCTGCGAGAATACCTCTGTGTTCCAAATTGACGAAGGTTGTTGACAAGCAAGCTCAAGCCGTCACGCCACTTGTCAATTTGGAACGGTACGAGGATAGGCTAATCTTCGCGACTAACAACCCTGCCAACTTTGTGTGACAATGCCCTGGCTAGGTTTAGGAACTTGAAACCCAATGAGGCATCATCACCCTCCCATCCTATTTCCAATTTTTAGGACTTGCAACCTGAGGACACATCACCAATGCCACATCCTCTTTTTTCACTTCTAGGGCTCAAAACCTGAGAACATGTCATGAATGCCCCATCGTCATTTTGCACGTAACGACAAAACTTCATGCAGCATAAGATTCCATGGGGATAGTCTCATGAAGCTTTAGCGCTAGAGTGCCTAAAGCATCAAGAAGATTCATCCTCCCAATGTACATAACTAATCTTCTCGCAATAAAAGATTTCGCCGGATAGCCTCGTGATGCTTTAGCGCTAGAGTGCCTAAAGCATCAAGAGGATTCATCCTCCTAGTGTACGTATCACATAACCCATATTCTCGCAATAGAAAATGTCACCAGATAGCCTTGTGATGCTTTAGCGCTTGAGTGTCTAAAGCATCAAGAGGATTCATCCTTCCAACACATGCACAGATATCACTTCATCAATATGATAGAATATCAAGAATAAACCATGTACGGAATGTAAAAGTGAAAAAACATACGTATACATAAAAACCAACGTGCTGTCGAATAGTCCTTATTGAGTTTTCAGGTGTGGTATCCCACAAAATAGCAATTTTGAAAATCATGATACAGTGTAGTGCAGAAAGTATAAAGATCTGTACCTTGATGGTGACCACGACACGCTTACCGACAAATAAGCTCCACGCGCTATTATAAGCGAGAAGTCAAATTTTCTGACACCTCCAAAACCTAGAATAAGGCTAGTGTCAACATCCCAACAAACGTATAAGGGATAACATACAAGTCTTAAACAAGACTAGAATTCAAGGCGGTTTCTACGGACAATCACGAGTCCCAAACCAGAAACCAAATATAGGATTACATTATATACATTGGATTAAGCCTAATGTTCATCTTCATACTTATCAATTTAAACAAACTCATCTAAAACTGACTTCAGAATCCTCTAAATTCATCACTTAGATATAACAAATCCTCAAACCTTAACAAACAATAAGCATTAAATAAATCTAATTGACAAAGCATGAGTCCACAATGATATATACCAAGGTAGTGAACGAAATAGAGAACAAAGCCCAAACAACAAAGCACAATTTCTCTATACTGCCCTTCAAGCATTAACCACAAACAAAGAGCAAAATACTAAACTAAACCCAAAGCAAAACTAATCTATTTACCCTTAATCATTTCTTCGCAAAATAGCAAACCATTTCCTCAGCAGAAACCAAAATACAGGACCTAAACCAGCAGTGTAACATCTTCTCACAGATTCCATCGGCAAAAACAAAATTAAAGAATATAACCTATCCAAGGCAACATTCAGAGCAGGAACCAAAATAAGGAATGTAAACACAATAGCAAGTGGGCCAAAATCACAACAGTTTGCTAACCGAACAATCCCCAGAATTTTGTCACAATAGGAACCAGAAAAATCAATTTTCTAGCAGAGCAATAGCTCTCAACATTCCTACCAGGCAGAAATTCCCAGCACTGCCCATCAAACAGAAAACGAAATGGATCAAGAAAACCATACCAACAGAGCATGAAATTTCAACAATGACTATAATTTGGAACCAAAAGCATAACCAAGCGAAGCATAACTCAACCGAAACGATCCAGCTCACAGTATTACCAATAAGCAGAATCAACCGGAAGTAAAAAAAAACTCTAGCATTTGGCATTTCCTTACTGAAATCGGAGGAAGGAAAGAATGCAGTATCATATATCAAAATAACACAATTCAAGTCTGGAGCTAGTCTTGAGTTTTGCTTGATTGTTGTTCTTATAATGTGGACGTCGTCGTTTACATGTTAACTGAAAATAGTGAAGTTAGTTAGTTTACAGTATATTTTGACATGTACTCTTTAGCTGAACAAATGCTCTGCTTTCATACTATAAAAAGCAGAGCCTTCTCTTTGTAATGACTCAGACTGAAAGTTCAATAAGAAAGTTTTCTTTCTCGTTTCCTTCTTGTAATATGGTATCAGAGTGCTAGAAAAAGCGGTTATTTTTTGCCATGCCAAGAGGTAAGAATACTTCTTCCCAAAATCCAGGCAATGCTTCTGGACCGAGCTCTGGTTCTCATCCCGTTGTTGATGTTGCCTGGAATCGGAATCCGATCATCACTTCACCACATTCTACAAGTGATGCCAATATTCAGATTCCTAATATTCCCGCTGAATCAATCGGTAATCCATTTTTTTTACATAATAGTGATCATCCTGGATTAGTTTTAGTCTCCCACATTCTTCAAGGCTCGAACTATAATTCCTGGAGACGAGCCATGATTATGGCTTTAAATGCCAAAAACAAACTATCTTTTGTAGATGGTTCAATCTTAAAACCATTATTTACTGATTCTTCCTTTAGTTCTTGGTCTAGATGTGATAGCATGGTCTCCTCCTGATTTTGAATTCCGTAACTCGTGAGATTTCAGATAGTCTCATTTATCTCACTTCTGCACAAGCAATTTCGAACGATCTTTTTGATCGTTTTTCACAATCAAGTGGACCTCGCATATTGGAGCTTCGTAAACTGTTATTGAACATTTCTCAAGGTTCATTAGATGTCAATGCCTATTATACATGAATGAAGTGGGATGAATTACAAGACTCTTGCCCAATACAACTCTGCACTTGTGGAAGCATGAAACACTTTCTTCTTCAACAACAGCAAGATTGTGTCATGCAATTTCTCATGGGCTTAAATGATACATATGCTCAAATCCGGACTCAAGTTCTAATGATGGATCCTATCCCTCCTATTACTAAAGTTTTTTCTTTAGTTGTTCAAGAGGAAAGACAACGAAATATTGGTTCTAAATCTCTCCCAATTGAACCTGTTATGTTCAATTCATTGAGCTCTTCAACTTCCCATTTCAATAAAGGAAAAAGGGAAAAAGTCTTCTGTACTCATTGCAAGTTTGTGGGCCACACTGTTGAGAAGTTGATAGGATCCAAGAATCACTAAAATCGCAAAACTCAAATCTGTCCAGAAAACTGTGAAATCCAGACAAGTGAAACTAAAACAGTAAGAACTCCCAATTCCCGCGCAAGCTTTAGCTGGAATTTGGAGTATCAATTTAACACTTTCAGCTAACTTGTGTCAAAATATCGTCACAAAAACCACTCTGGATTAGTAGTTAGAGCCGAAACAACACAACACTGAAATTAGTGCTTAGAGCAGTTCAGATTTTCAGTCTGTATTCTAATTTGAATAACTCGAAATTCATACAGCCAACAGATCCCAATTTTGGAGGGAAAATAATTAATTCGAATTAGAACAACTTTCCAGAAGGAACCAAATTGAAACGAATACGGTAAGAGTCTCAAAACAGGGCCTCAAATCAGAATTCCAGCACCCAGAAAATTAAACAGATTCAGTAGTCATAAAACATTCCACCAATAACTCAATCTAAAATTGCATTTCATGAACGAACCACCAAGGGACGACTATCAGCATCCAAATAAGAGCCCTTCACAGTAACAAATAACCAAAATATAACATAAAGGACCTTCAAGAATTGAGAAGAAAGCTGACGAGTCCATGCACCTCCTAGTAAGAGGGACGACTTGCGGTTTGCTTGGAAGCAAACACTCTCCAAGGATGGAAACTTTCTTTTACCTCCACACCACAATCCTCACCACAAGGATAAGGGATTGGAAGAGATAATAACCCTGGATTTGGAAGGAAAAGAAGCTTCAAGAACTCCTTGCAAGGGAGATGGGAGAATCGGCTCAATGGAGGGGGGAGGCTGCGAGTAGCTCTTCAAAGAGAAGCAATCTTCTATTCAATCATCAACTGCCTCTTCCATTCGAAAATAGGGTATATAAAACCCTAAGGTTTTACAACAAAATCATAAAATGACTAAAATATCCCTAGGTAGCAAAAGACTAAACAAACCCTTAATTAAAACAACAACATTAAAATCTGAGTCTGAGTTTTGCTCTCTGAAACAAAGACATTTGACATACCAAATGGAGCCCACATACAACGCTCAATAGCTCGTTCGAAACCTCTGGATATTGGCTATATTTGGTATGAAGGACTGAAGTTGAAACGGCCATCCCAATTGTCAAAAATCCACTTGAACTGTCTGAGGTCTGAATCTAGGCGGAAAAACAGCTCACAATTTTCCCCAAAGATTGTAAAATCTCCATTAGCCCAAATGCCAACTCCAATGATGTTTATTTGTTTGAAAAAAAACTGCAAAATAAATAAAAAGTTAGAGAATAAAAGAGCTCCTGGCTCGGGCTCAAGTTTCTGGAACTTGGGGCACATCATACTCCCGGGGTTGAAAAGGATTTGCCCTCAAATCCAAGGAGTATGCTTGATTATCTTCGACCAATCTTCCTCTTGGATCAAATGAAAAAAGTTGCTTGATGTCTAGAGTCAGCTCCTTCATATCAGGTTGTGCATAACTCTTTTCATTCATGATCTCAGAACTCATGATCTCACAATTCTCATGTCCGAGAGACATATCAGTATGAACTATAATAAATCTCAGAGGTGACCCCAAACTAAAATTTGTTCTTCTATTAAAAGAATAGCTCGCAAGGTCATCGTTAAGAATTATCCAAGGTAAAATTTTTCTATTTGCAGAACTAGGCATCCAGAAGTTGTTAACCACAAGTGAACTACCATCATAATAATAGGAAAGTTCCACACCCACAATATTGAAACTTTCCTTCCAATATTCAAAAATAGCACTAACAACAAAGGAATCTCTCGTCCAACCAACTTTAAAGAACCAAGTGAGTAAGGAATTTAACATCATGTGCCTTTCTTGGGGTACATGCTCAATAGGTTTGGA
This sequence comes from Begonia loranthoides, assembly GCA_022433065.1. Taxonomy (NCBI): domain Eukaryota; kingdom Viridiplantae; phylum Streptophyta; class Magnoliopsida; order Cucurbitales; family Begoniaceae; genus Begonia; species Begonia loranthoides. The sequence continues at coordinate 3,442,383 of CM039479.1, forward strand.
TCCACAACAATCAGTAACAAGACGCTGTGATAATAGTAAAATAGAGTCAACATAATTCTCATCCCAGCTATTCAGATGGCCCATCAACTCAATTTCAATTACACCACTAGGCATGCTGAGGTTATCAACTCCAATTGAGATTCTAGTATTGAAAGAGTGTTCAACTACTGGGGCCACAACATTAACATCCAGCAATGGCATAATAGAATCAATAACAACAATATTTCTTAACCAACCTATTTTAAATAGCCAAGTAATCAAAGTGTTTAGTGGGGGATACCTCGAGCAACGAGTTTCAGATAGTATGCTTGATTCTCCACTATCGTAGACGAGCAAATAAAGACTCGAAGGTGGTAATGCACCAAAGCCCCAAACTATATCCAAAGGCATGTAAGAATCCATGTCAAATCTCCTTCCATTTGTGAATAAAAAATTGACTTCATCTATGCCACAACATACATCATAACAAGTCAACTCGCCATGAGTTTTCTCTTCTCGATATTCAATGATGAGAGGTCTTTCTATGGTCAAGAAAAAAAATTCATCTTGAATAAGAGCTAACTCTTTAAAAGCATTTTCTTCTTCAATGGTTGCTGCAAAGAATATATCTCCATGCTCCGATATGCAAGTTTCTTCCATTTTACAAAAATCGTTTCAGTTATGTAAAATTGAAGACTTTTCATCTTCCATGAGTGTTTCCTCTAAGGCCATGAGATTTTCCCTTTGAGGAGGAGTTTCTTCCTCCTTAGTTGTTGCCATTAAACCATCTCCATTCTCAATATGTTCATCCTTGAGAATTTCAACTTGTAAAACTCATTCTCAACTACCCAGAAACAATTTTCTTCAACCACTTGAGTACCCATCACGAATAGTGGCCCTTCAGGAGCATAAATAGTCTCTACTTCTAAGTTATCTTCTTCATTAGTGGCTACCAAGGAGTCAACTTGGCTTCTCTCATCAATCAAAAATTCCTTTATAATAATATCTTTTTGATTTGGGCATTTTGAAGCATTGTGCCCAATTTCAAGGCACTCGGAACATCGGATGTCTTTAGCATTTAGCCGAGATATATCAAATCTTTTTCTCATAAACCTTTTCATCATCTTCCAAGTAATGAGATCATCTTCCCAATCAATTTGACGATGAGCTTTCAAGTTATTCCACCAAGATTTAGCATAACCAACAAATGACGAGGAGGCTAGTTTCACTTTACCTTTATCCGAAAATTCGTGACCAACAAATATGCTTTCAACTTCTTCCAACCAATCCACACATGCAATATCATTGTTGAATCCTCTAAATGGAGGGATGGATAAATATATAAGCTTCAAATCATCTTTTTCATGAGATCTTATTCTCAAATTTGGAAGCCCTTCCATAACACTTTCTCTCTCACCCGAATCATTCAAGTTTTTATTTCGACCCCTTGACTCGGCCGATGTGTTGAATTTTTCCTTTGGTTTAGGAGTCTTAGGGCCCCTCACATGCCTACTAGAATGTTTCTCTAGACTTTCTTGAAGCCTAAGAATCATGTCAAACAACTCCCGCATAGTAGGCTCGGTTTGCTCATGAGTTTCCTCGGGTGGTGGTGCACTTGAATTATTTATGATCTCTCTAGGGTGATAGTGAGCCCCACTTCTAGCACTCATAATAACCCTCTTAAATCACAATAATACAGCAAGAAAATGTGAGCCAAGGCTCTGATACCAAATGATAGGATCCAAGAATCACTAAAATCGCGAAACTCAAATCTGTCCAGAAAACTGTGAAATCCAGACAAGTGAAACTAAAACAGCAAGAACTCCCAATTCCCGCGCGAGCTTTAGCTGGAATTTGGAGTATATCAATTTAACACTTTCAGCTAACGTGTATCAAAATATTGTCACAAAAACCACTCTGGATTAGTAGTTATAGCCGAAACAACACAACCCCGAAATTAGGGCTTAGAGCAGTTCAGATTTGCAATCTATCTTCTAATTTGAATAACTCGAAATTCATACAGGCAATAGATCCCAATTTTGGAGGGAAAATAATTAATTCAAATTAGAACAACTTTCCAGAAGGAACCAAATTGAAACAAATATGGTAAGAGTCTCAAAATGGGGCCTCAAATCGGAATTCCAGCACCCAGAAAATTAAACAAATTCAGCAGTCATAAAACATTCCACCAATAACTCAATCTAAAATTGCATTTCATGAACGAACCACCAAGGGACGACTATCAGCATCCGAATAAGATCCCTTCACAGTAACAAATAACAAAAATATAACAGAAAGGACCTTCAAGAATTGAGAAGAAAGCCGAGGAGTCCGTGCACCTCCTAGTAAGAGGGACGACTTGCGGTTTGCTTGGAAGCAAACACTCTCCAAGGATGGAAACTTTCTTTTACCTCCACACCACAATTCTCACCACAAGGATAAGGGATTGGAAGAGATAATAACCCTGGATTTGCAAGGAAAAGAAGCTTCAAGAACTCCTTGCAAGGGAGATGGGAGAATCGGCTCAATGGAGGGGGGAGGCCGCGGGTAGCTCTTCAAAGAGAAGCAATCTTCTATTCAATCATCAACTGCCTCTTCCATTCGAAAATAGGGTATATAAAACCCTAAGGTTTTACAACAAAATCATAAAAGGACTAAAATATCCCTAGGTAGCAAAAGACTAAACAAACCCTTAATTAAAACAACAATAATAAAATCCGAGTTTGAGTTTTGCTCTCTGAAACAAAGACATTTGACAAACCAAATGGAGCCCAAATACAATGCTCAATAGCTCGTTTGAAACCTATGGTTATTGGATACATTTGTTATGAAGGACTGAAGTTGAAACGATGCCATCCCAATTGTCAAAAATCCACTTGAACTGTCAGAGGTCAGAATCTAGGCGGAAAAACAGCTCACAATTTTTCCCCAAAGATTGTAAAATCTCCATTAGCCGAAATGCCAACTCCAATGATGTTTATTTGATTAAAAAAAACTACAAAATAAATAAAAAGTTAGAGAATAAAAGAGCCCTTGGCTCGGGCTCAAGTTTCCGGAACTTGGGGCACATCAGAAGTGTTACAAACACCATGGTTATCCCCCAGGCTATAAACCATGTAGTAAGCCCCTTGCCCAACAGGCTTCTATTGAACTTACAAGTTCTACATCTAATTCTCCATCAAACAAGGTTGCTGATCTATCAGATCTTACTGCAAACGAATGCCAACAGCTAATTGCTCTCTTGAGCTCTAAGTTTCAGCATGATTCCAATTCTTCCATCAATACTGTTACTCCTAATCCATCTACTTTCAACTTCACAGGTACATATTCTTCTCACCTATCAAATTTTTCTTGGATTCTTGACACTGGTGCTACTCACCATGTATGCAATAATTCCAATTTTTTTTCTTCTTTTCGTTCCCGTTTTAATGTTTCTGTTACATTGCCTGATAACTCTTCAATCCCTGTTACTGGTATTGGAGTTGTTCCAATAACCTCCAACATTTTGTTGCACAATGTCCTCTTTGTTCCACAATTCTGATTTAATTTGCTATCTGTCAACTCTTTTACTTCTTCCAATCATTGTTCTATCATTTTTCCATCTGATTCCTATCTTATTCAGGACCTTATCTCGGCGAAAATGATTGGGAAGGGTAAACGTGTTGGCAACTTGTACATTCTGCAACAAGATGTGAGTTCCCATCCTCTCATTAATGCTGCCTGTCTTCAATCTGATTCTTTTTTGTGGCATAAAAGACTTGGCCACCCATCTGATGTAGTCATTCAAATACTTAAAGACACTTTACAAATTTCTTCAATAAAATCATTAGATTGTTTCATTTGTCCATTAGCTAAGCAACGGAAACTGCCTTTTCAATCTCATGCCAATTTTTCTGATGCTATTCTTAACTTGATACATTGTGATGTATGGGGACCATTTCATACCCCTAACCATGATAATTTTTGCTATTTTCTAACCATTGTAGATGATCATTCTCATGCTACATGGGTTTATCTTCTTCATTCCAAATCTGATGTGTGTCATATTCTTCCTGCCTTTATCTGTTTTGTTGAAAAACAGTTTAATACTAGTGTTAAAGGGATCCGCTCGGACAATGCACCCGAATTTCTACTTACTAATTTCTTCACTCAAAAAGGAATCATGCATTATCATTCATGCGTTCAGACCCCACGGCAAAACTCAGTGGTAGAACGTAAACACCAGCACATTTTGAATATAGCGAGATCTCTTCTTTTTCAATCAAAAATCCCTTTAAAGTACTGGGGTGATTGTATTCTCACCTCTGTTTACCTTATCAATAGACTTCCTTCCAAAGTCTTGAACAATAAAAGTCCTTTTGAATTGTTGTATAAGAAACCTCCTTCTTACTCCAATCTCAAAGTTTTCGGTTGCCTTTGTTTTATTTCTACTCTCTCCACACATCAACATAAGTTCTCTCCGCGGGCAAAGGCAGCCCTTTTTCTTGGATATCCTCCTGGATACAAAGGGTATAAGGTGCTTTATTTTGAATCTAATTCTGTTGTTGTTCCAAGAAATGTTGTTTTCCATGAAAATGTTTTTCCATTTGCAGAATCTGTCTCTCATGATAATTTAGACTTTTTTAGTCATACACCAAATTCTCCTTTTCCTTCATGTGATCGTTCCTCTGATTATGTTGTTGAGCAATCACATCCTGATCATTCTTCTGATCATGCTAATGAACAATCACCTCCTGATCATTCTTCTGATTCTATTGTTGAAAAATCACCTTCTACTCTTCGCAATTGTAATTCTTCAACTCGTTCTCTACGTTCATGTAAACAACCATCATCTCTCAATGATTATCATTGCTATCTTGCTCATCAGTCTCCTTCTCCTTTTCTTGCTCAGTCTAAACATCCTATTTCCAATACTCTGTCATATGACAGATTGTCTTCTCGTTTTTGGGCTCATTGTCTTTCCATTTCTTCTCATTATAAACCAAAGACTTATGCTCAAGCTATCAAACATATTGAATGGAAGAATGCGATGAATGCTGAACTAAAGGCTCTTGAGGACAATTCTACATGGCATTTGGTTGAGTTACCTCCTGATAAACATACCATTGGGATTAAATGGGTGTTCAAGATTAAGTACAATGTTGATGGGAGTATTGAGCATTATAAGGCTCGGTTAGTAGCCAAGGGATATACACAGCAGGAAGGCATTGATTATCTGGGAACATTTTCTCCGGTTGCTAAGCTGGTCACGGTTAAACTCTTGTTGGCCATTGCTTCTGTTAAAAACTGGTTTTTGTTTCAATGAGATGTCAACAACGCTTTCTTACATGGAGACCTTCATGAAGAAGTCTATATGGATTTTCCACCAGGATATTCTCTTCCTGAGAATTCTTCATCTAGAATGGTTTGTCGATTAGACAAATCCCTTTATGGCTTGAAGCAAGCCTCAAGACAGTGGTTCTCCAATTTTTCTGTTACCTTGATTAGCTTTGGCTTCATTCAATCACTCTCCGATTCTTCTCTGTTTCTCAAAAGGACAGCAGACTCATTCATCGTTATTTTAGTATATGTTGATGACATTATTCTAGCAGGAGATTCTTTGCAAGAGATTCAACATTTCAAAGCTTTGCTTCATAACAAGTTTAAACTCAAAGATTTGGGTCCTTTACATTATTTTTTGGGTCTTGAAGTGGCTCGTTCTGACAAAGGTATCGTTTTGAACCAGAGACATTATACATTGGATCTTTTATAGGACTCTGGTTTGTTAGGTTGTAAACCTGCTGCATCCCCTATGGATCCGACTTGTAAACTAACTTCATCAGATGGGACATTACTTCATGATCCTACCATGTTCAGACGTTTGGTTGGAAAACTCTTATACCTGACTTACACCCGTCCTGATATTTCTTTCGCTGTTGGTGTTCTTAGTCAGTTTCTTGCTCAACCACGTTCTTCACATTTAAATGTAGCCTATCGTGTTCTACGATATCTGAAATCTACTTCTGCACAGGGCATTTTTTACTCTACACAATCAGCTTTGCAACTTAAAGCATTTTGTGATTCCGATTAGGCGTCTTGTGTTGAATCCAAGCGCTCCATTACTGGTTTTTCTATATTTCTTGAGGACTCTTTAATATCATGGAAATCCAAGAAGCAGCAAACCATTTCTCGCTCTTCTTCAGAAGCTGAATATCGTGCATTAGCTCATACTACTTGTGAACTTATGTGGCTTCGGGCTTTGTTATAGGATTTCGGTATCAACAATTCTACTCCAGCATTATTATTTTGTGATAATCAGTCTGCTTTACACATTGCTTCAAATCCCATTTTCCATGAACGAACAAAACACATAGAGATTGACTGTCATCTTGTTCGTCAGGAAGTTCAGCGAGGTCACATTAAACTTTTGCATGTTTCGTCCAAGTTTCAGCTGGCTGATTATTCACCAAGGTGCTGCATCCTCAGCCTCTTCAATTTTTATTGTGCAAGATGGGTATTATAAACATCCAGTTTCCATCTTGAGGGGGAGTATCAGATATCAAAATAACACAATTCAACTCTGGAGCTAGTCTGGAGTTTTGCTTGATTGTTGTTCTTATAATGTGGACGTCGTCGTTTACATGTTAACTGAAAATAGTGAAGTTAGTTAGTTTACGGTATATTTTTACGTGTACTCTTTAGCTGAACAAATGCTCTACTTTCATACTATAAAAGCAGAGCCTTCTCTTTGTAATGACTCAGACTGAAAGTTCAATAAGAAAGTTTTCTTTCTCGTTTCCTTCTTGTAATATGCAGCTCATGGTTCAAAGTTGCTGTCAACTCTCGCGTTCAACAGTCCTGAGTTTCCTCGCCCCTATTGTCGGCCAAAGAAATCGTTCCTCCCTCACTCGCCTCTCACCAGGCTCCGCTCGAGATGCTCAGAACACCCTTAGTCGGAGTCGACAGTCACTGCTGCCCAATCGCTCGGGATCTGTCTGCCTAGCGAAGTCGCCCCCAGCCAAGCCCTTCTCCCTCTCTTCAATTTCTCGCCCGCGAGCTTCTCACTCTCTGCCCCTTCCTTTTATTCATTTAATTCTTCTCTTTAATAAATAAATTTCTTTTAATTTATAATAATTTAAAATATATAAAATCCAATTTATATATTGCAAATCAAATCCAAAAATCCAGCTTAAAATTTGACCCGTTTTTGAAACGCTAACCGAAAATAATTTCTTTAGTCAAATTAATTTATCAAAATATTTCTGAAATTAAATTCCCGCTTAGAAAAACTTAATTTGACTATTTGACTGAACAATGTACATGGAGTCACTAAGCAACAAAATGGGTCAACTTTTCCACATTTGACCAAAAAAATTACATGTGGCATTTTAAAATCATTTAAAAATTCTTGGATTTTATGGGTAGTGGTACCGAGCCTTTAGTAGTTAAGGCAGGTGATTCTCGTAGAGGCTCACAAGTCGAGGTTTGCTATTAACCCAGGCAGTACCAAGATGTACCATGATTTGAAGCGACAGTACTAGTGGGTGGATATGAAATGAGAGGTAGCAGAATTTGCGGCAAGGTGTTTTATGTGTTAGCAGGTAAAGGCCGATTATCAGAGACCAGCAGGATTATTGCAACCATTGCCTATTCTAGAGTGGAAGTGGAATAGAATCACCATGGATTTCTGTATGGGTCTTCTAAGAACCCAGCAGAAATTGGATGCAGTGTGGGTCATCATGGATCGTTTGACCAAGTCTGTTCACTTCATCCCAATCCGAATGGATTTTCTGATAGAGTCCAAGACTCTAGGGAATTCAACAAGTGCAATCAGCTAAAGTTGAGAAACAATTCTGTCCTCCAAATTTTAAACTAGTGTAACTTCGGAAACATATGGAATCAAGGGTTGAAATTTACAGGGGCTTCTACTAACGTATCAAAGATAATCATTTCCACAATTCAGGTAAAAACTCGATCAGCTCACAGAATTATGATTGGACAAATATAACCCTCTGATTAGGGTTTCAGGGACAGTTTCTGGCAACCTAGAATCAATCAACGAATTCTCAATGAGCATACATCCATTTAATACCAAATTTGGAGGAGAAGCACTCAACAATGTCAAATATAACTCTGCCAAATTCGGGTGTTATCCAATTAACTGAAACAGATCAAATCGAAGTCACAAAAACAGAATCAGATCTACAACGCAACCAAACAGATTCTTGGCCAAAAATAGCTCCTTTCCAAAACACTCTTTAGCACTTTCAATTCACAATCAAAACGCACCAAATCCATAATAACACCAGTAAATCTCAATATCCTCAAGAATATTGATTCCCTTTCAAAAGTTGATACAAGAAAAGAAATAAAAATTCAAGGAGTCCGCACACCTCCAATACTAGAGGGGGTGACTTGTTTGGCCAACCAAAGAGGAAGACACTCTCCAAGGGGATGCTGGTTCTTCTATCTCCACACCATAATGGACCACCACACAATGAGGAGGGATTGGAAGAGATAGCAAGAATCAACTCACCCAAGAATTAGCAAGAAAAGGTGAGTTGATTTGAAAAGGATGAATCGGCTGAGTGGAGGGAGCTCCCACGATTCTTCACACTAACTTTAGAGAGCTAGGTTTTGTTTTTTTTTTTTAAAGTCCTTCAACAATGCATTAGGAGGACACTAAATACCCCCTAATGACCTTACAAATCTTAAAAGACAAAAATGCCCTTGACAAATAAAAACTAGGGCATGAGGGCTCGGTTTACATGCAAAACGAGCACCTCCAAACCTACAAGCATAAATTGAAATAAAAATTCATCAAAAATAATTCCCAACCAAATAACCATCAACAAATATCCAAAAATGATAGATTTAACATACAATAACGTTAAATGGCTCTCAAATAACCTTGTGAGCCTCGACTCCCAAAAACTCCTCCAAGTCGGAACAAAACAGATCTAGCCGACTAGGGTTTGCAGGGTTCCACGTGAGAAAAACGTAGAGAGCTTCTTGATCTTCATGTGTTGGCTTCTCCATAAGGTCTAATGCATTATTTTCCCTTGCAAAATAAAAACTTATTAGATAAAAAGGAGCATCATGGCTCGGCTCCGATAATAGGGTCTTGGGACACATCATTTTCCCTTCTCGAGGTTGAGCCACGGCTATATTGAAAACATTGTACGTCTCCATTGCATCCCTTTAAGTATTGTTTTAGATCGTGACCCGAGATTTACGTACAAGTTTTGGAGGTCCTTATCGAAGGCTTTGGGGACAAAGTTGAATCTCAGCACCTCACATCATCGTTAGTCAGATGGACAATCAAAGAGAACTATTTAGATTTTGGAGGACATGTTACATTCTTGCATCCTAAATTTTGGCAATAGTTGGATAAACTATTTGCCGTTGGTTGAGTTTGTTTGCAACTATAGCTATCAGACTAGTATCAGTGTCTCTCCATACGAGGCATTGTATGGGAGGTCATGTCATTCTCCACTATGTTGGGTCGAGGCAGAAGAGAGGGTTACTCTTGGGCTAGATATGATCCAAGAGATTACGAACAAGATCTAGGTAATTTGGCAAATGCTTAAGCTGGTGCAAATAGACAGAAAAGCTATGCTGATTTGAAAAGGAAGGAAGTTGAATTTGAGGTGGGGGACTTTGTTTTTCTAAAATTTTGGCCTAGGCATGGTATCAATCATTTCGGGGTGAAAGAAAAGTTAGCCCCGAGATTCATTGGCATGTTCCAGATAGCTGAGAGAATTGGCAACATGGCTTACCGACTTGATTTACCTCCCTAGCTTGGATATGTCCATAATGTCTTCAATATATCCCAGCTAAGAAAATACACATCTAACCCATCTCATGTCATCTCTTGGACTGAAGTTCCTATCCAAGAGGACACCTCGTACAAAGAGGAGCCAGAGCGGATCCTTAGTAGAGAGGTTCGACTCATTCGATGCAACGAAATTCCCTTGATTCATGTACTATGGAAAAAGCATATCAAGAGGGAAGCAATTTGGAAAGTTAAATACGACATGATGTGGGGATACCCTCATCATTTCTGATTTGTAGTGGGCTTAATTTAAATTTCCGAACGAAATTTCTTTTAAAGAGGTTAAGATGTATAACTCATGAAACTTTTAATAATAAATTTCGCGTGTAAATTTCTCCCGTTGGAATCAGTCAAAGAGTTGAAGAGTTTACCTGATTTGTCGCATTATGGCCATGTGTGAATTCTTGATCAATTGGTCAAAATCAATAAAATAAGGTATTACCGAGCAGTAAATAATTTAATAAATGAAGTTAGTAAATTATTTTGGTTAAAGAATAGTTTTTTGTTAGCGTTCCAAAAAAATAAGAATTTAAATCGGAAATTGAATTAGATTTATTTAATATATAAAATATATTATAATATATTTTATTTATTAAACAAAATAAAGAAATGTTAAAAGAAGGAAAGAATAAGAGAAGATGTCTTCTTCTCTTCTTCAACTGACAAGCACACATGCAGGAGAGGGAGCCGGAGACCAACTGTCGAAGAGCGGAGTTCCAACCATGGATTTGGATCCCCTGTGTCAAGATGAACAACATTTGTGAAGGAGTTGCAGAATCAGTAAGTTTTTCTCCTCCGATTTAGGGTTTAAATTTTGAAAACTTTTGGCCTCAGATTCAAGCTTGAAAACTTTAATCTGAGGGACCTCTCTAGATTATATTGGTTTATTTAAAGTATATATAGAAGTATTGGTCGATTAGAGGTGGAAAAAGGGAAAATGGCACATTTTCAGAGAAGAAATCTTCCTGAAAACAACTAGTCAACCAGTTGGTAGACCAGAAGAAAGTAGGTTGACCAGGTGGTTGACCGCCGAGAAACTGGTCTACCAGAAAAGAAGGCAGATTGTCCTAAACTTTTCCCGGGCTAGTCGATTGGAAACTTGGTAGAATTCCCTGGAATTGCCCTTGGTCAACCAAAACAAGTGTTTTGGTCAACCACTTAGTGGAAAATCACATATAATAAATCGATTGCACACCGGTTGGGTTCCTAGTCCTGGTACAGGACCCTTCCACTTATTTCTTAGGAATTATTGATGAGAATTTCCATGTTTTGACATGTTTCCTAGGTTCAAACGACTTCAGCAATTGTGATACGATTCCCCGAGGAGCTGTTGCTCCAGTCAACAAGAGGGAATGCCGAAAAGGTAGGTATTTCTATACCTTTTGTATTACATCACATCACATTTTCAAAACTAATATTTTGTGGAGTACTACACTTGAAACCTGACGGGGACTGTTTTGACAGCACATCAGTTTTTATGTATATGTATGTTTTCTCACGTTTATTTTTCATACATTGTTTGGTTTATATAGTTTGTGCATATATTTGGAAGATGAATTCTTTTGATACTTTGGACACTCTGGCACCAAAGCATCACGAGGCTATCCCAGGAAATCTTCTACTGCATGAAGGTTGATTGTTTGTACATGTGAAATGGGGGTGGGGCATTGGTGACAATTCATTGGGTTTCGAGCCCCAAAAGTCAAAAAGAAGATGGAACGGTAATGACGCATCCTTGGGTTTCGAGCCCTATAACCTAGCTAGGGTTTAGTCACATGGATCATAAGGTTTTCAGTCGCTGAGCTTTTCCTATCCTAGTACCGTTCTAATTGACGGGTGGCATAACGGCTCATAGCTCTGCTCATCGACAACCCTTGTCAACTTGGAACCTATGGGTATTTTAGTTGAGAAGCAATATGTCGCAAGTAACTTTATCCATTTTATTTGATCGTACGGGTTGTGTCGACATGAAGCTTAGCTCGTCGATAACTCAGGTGCGCTGGATCTCCAGATCGCCGTCATTTGCTTTTCCTGTACCTCATGAGGTGTTGTCTTTGACGGATGACCACCTTTTCTCTGCTGAGTGTCGGATGGGCCCTTGAGTGACCATCCTTTTTCACTAGTAATGTTTTCGAATCAAAAAACAGTGATGGTGTATTTTTTTGAGGTATAGTTGTCTATGTATACAACATGTTTTAAATAAAGTCTCATCGACGACCTTGAGCTTGTTTATAAAACGTGATAAAGAGTTTTGAATTAAAGTCCATGCACGGTAAAAGAGAAATATAACCTTGTTTTTATAAAATACAAAAGACCAGTTTTTAAATGCACTGCATCTAGTCTAGAAATACCTTACTAAGTTAGTTACTCACCTCAAACAACCCCTCCATTCCAGGTAAAGGCAAGGGCAACTAGAGGGCTCGGAGTTGAAGACTTACCATTATTCCAATTTTATAAATTTGAGCATTAAACTGTTATTTGGTGAGAACATTACTATTTCTATTTGGTCTGTAAAACCTAATACTGTTGGTTTGAATTTGAAGCACAGTACTTTAGATTTCTCACTATTTTATACACCGTTATTTTCTCGTGATTTCTATACAGACCTAGGCCCATATCCTTTAGGTTGCATTAAATTGTAAAAGTCTTATGCTAATAACCCATGTCTTGGGTTGGGTGATCGGGTCCTCCACGAGGATCGAGTTGCCTGACCCGACGATTCTGCTATTCTCTAGTTATGCTTAAACTTCCATCTATGCTTGATCTTGAATGATTCCATGATATTGATTGAAGCTTGATTACTGATACAGTGGACTCATAGTCCATCATCCTCTCAGGGTTGAAAAGAATTCGACCTTGAATAATATCTTGTTCTTCCATGATCTTCATAAAAACTAGGAGATTCATCATGGACCTTCAAATTTGTAATATCTTCAATGTCTTCATGAGTGTAGTAAGGAAACCAATCTTGTTTAATGTAGTAGGTCAATAATAGTAAGGTTTTCACAAACCATTTCACATGCTTGAATAATAACTCGGATACTAGATTCTCATTCTTAGCCGTTGAGTTAGAAGTAAAGTAGGCACCCCTTTGTAATGCAATAACTCCCATAAATAAAAACTTGAGAACATCTTTAAGTATATGTGGTCAAAGAGTAATTTCTTAGTAGCTCCTTAAGTTTTTCTTTCCCCATAAGGCTTGCTAAACTTCCACCAAGAACTTTCTCTTTTAGTGTGTTAGAACTTCATAAATTGTTATACAAAAGTTGCCATCTTTGAAAACAAAATCTTCGAATTGGAAGTAGATGATGCACAACTCTCATATGAGAACACCTTTAAGTATGTATGTCCAAAGAATAATTCTTTCATAGATTCTTGAAAATCCCCACCATAAACTTTCTTTGTTAGTGATGTTCGAACTCCCTGAATTGGTATGCCAAGCTTGCCATATTTGGAAAAATAATCTTTGCGACGAAGTAATGACCACTATCTTCATCCGTACTTGATCATATATGGAAAATGTGCTAGCAACTTATTCTTGGTCAAGGATGCAAAGCTAGGCAAGTAGTATTTGAAACCATAAAACAAATGAGTATGAAAATTATCTTTGTTGTCAATAAAGTCTTGCCATCATTAGAAGCATAATCTATGAATCGGTGCGTAGGCCACTAATCTCATCTTTTCTTTTTTGTACTTGATCACATAAGAAAAATATTTTAGCAACTCATTCTTAGAAAATTATGCAAAATTAGGCAAGTAGTAATTGAAACCATGAGACAAACAATCATCAAACTTAACAAAGTCATCATCATCCTTATTGCCATAGAATCAAACCAATATTAAATACCAAAATTTTCCTTAGGATGCAATATGTTCTTTTATCCCCAAAATAGCAAGTAATTCCATCACCAAGATTCAATGAGATCAATAGCAATCCTCTTTTACTATGCATGCTAACAATGTCATCCAAATTTGAATTTCCATCGTAATTTAAGAGAGCATCCTTATCATAGTGATTGCCATAGAAATATAGATACAAATCCATATCATTATGATATCGTAAAGTCTTCCCTTCGATGTAATATGCTCTTCTAGTCCCAAAATAATAATCAAATTCAATACCAAGATTCATTAAAATAAAAAACAATCCAATATGCATAACCATAAATAGACTCCCACCACAATTAAAGAGAACAACTTTACCATCACGATTGTCATATCTAAATATCATGCCAATAATATAAGAAGCTTTAATCCATCCAACTCTAAAAATCCAAGCAATTAAATTATCCAATGGCACATACCTCTTTGTTTTAAGCATAGTAGTTTTAAACAGATTTCCCTTTAATGCTTCATGATCTATTGTCACTTGCTTTGAAGTGGAGCTATCTTGAACATCATTCCACTATCTTTAAACGAGTAATAATTAGAATGGCAATTAGAATATCCATCAAGTGTAGGCATTCTATCATGTAGCCATGGTATTCCCCAAAGCAAATGGTCTATACTTGTTGTCGTCATATCACAAAGCACTATGTTAGTAAAACTACCATTAGAAAAATTATCCGAAGTTTGATTTACATTCATGCCTCCTTTGTCTTTTAACCAACTCAAATTTTCCTTAAAATTCATGGAAGTCATATTGGTGCAAGCTCTTTCGTCATCAATTATAGAACAAACTTTTTCCTTATATAGACACCAGCTACTTCAATCTTGCTCCTTATCAATGTACCACCATAATTTGTAAGGGATTCCATGCATTAATTTCCTCGAGCAAACTTCCTTTACCATAATCAAAGAAACCATGTTAGCACAATTTCTCTCCTCAATGAATAAAGAGCAAACCTTGTTCTTGTTGGAGCATTGTATATGAAAAAGTTGTTCCTTTTGACAATTCACTTCTTGAGTATGAATAGTTAATGCACTTGGAAGCTCTATGTCGAAGGGTTCCCATTGGATATACAACTCCTCTTGTGGCTCCTTCTCTTCATCAATTGCTATAAACACCACATCATCATTAGTTTTTGCCAAGGAGTCTACTTTACCTTCTAGATGCTCAGTTTCGGCCACTTGTTCTTCAGACAATCCTCCTCCTTTATTTAAGACTCCGAAGATAGTGATGGCCCTTCTTGAGGTGTTGTAACATCTTCTTCATTTTGCTCCTTTGTCTTAAGAGTACCTTCTAATACCTCATCATGGTGTGGTGTATACAAAGTTGGAGTGCTCAATGCATTTGCTTCAAGTTGTTGTAATATCCTTTCAATTGAGGCTTGCATGTTGAGGAGTTGAGCTTGTAAACTATTAGGAAGTTTCTCATACCTCGTGACTAGATGTGATGAGACAGTCTTAACAAACTTTGGAGCATGCCTTTTCCTCAAGAATCTTTTCATTAATTCCCACATTTGGACGTCCCCTTTTTCATCTTCTTTTCGATTGGTAATCAAGTTGTTCCACCATCTTGAAGCTCTTCCTCTAAGCTTTAAAGAAATAAAATTTACCATGGTCTTCTCTAGAAGAATAGCTATTTGAAAATATTTTCTGACCTTATCTTCCCAATCCAAATAATCTTTGGAAATATCCAAACTGCTAAAAGTAAGAATAGATGCTTCCAACTACTCATTGCTCGTAATGGCTCCTCGTGCCATCATAAAAAAAAAAGGAACACAATTAATATGAATCTGTTTAGCTTTGATACCAAATGATGCACCAACAGAAGGAAATAGGAATACAACCTATAAATATGTGAAGAGAGATGATGAAGTGTTGATCAACCGGGTGATGCAATATGAAGGAAAGGCAGTCGATCAAGTGCTGGAGAACATAGGTAGAGATCCACCAGTAATTCACAATTTTGATCATCCAAAAATTGGTAGTTGGATGAGGTGGTTGATCGTCAATGGTGTATAATATTACAGAGGCAAAGGTTTTGGCGAGTGGTTGGTCGGCTACTATGAAGGTGATCTACTAGTCGGCTTCTTTCCTAAACTTTGTCGTAATTTTCTTTATGGCCTGTCTTTGAATAGCAATAACTCTCTGAATTTAGAAGCTTTTCCTTTGAAACTTTGAACACATCTCCCTTGATGAATAAAGAATAATCCTCCTAAAAATAAGATTAAGAAACTTCACGGATTTAGAAATATGCGCTGAAGAAGTTGATTGGTCGGAAATAGCAAGTAGACACACTTGTCACTCCCGTATGGATGTATTTGCCAATGAAACTCCTTTGTTAAGTTGGACACCTCTTCACACACTCTTCTTCTAAGGATTAAGAGTATGGATGACAAGAATAAAGGTTACCAACTTACAATAACCTTAATCTTGTAATATAACCACACAACGGAAACTTTGGATATAACTCACCAAAAGTCTGAAATAGGAATCACTCCAATTTCGAAATATACAAAAGTTTTTCTATATTCAATCTTCATTGTCTTAAACATGTACATAAGGTGGCTTTAAATAGTCAATTACAAACTATGAATAGTAAATAACTACATAAGCAACACTAACACTAAACTGACTATAGTATAAGTTAGGTCAATACTTTACTTAATAGTTACTAGGTAAATTAGCTAAATGAATATATAATTATATTCTCCCTTTCTTCTTCTCTAAGACTTGATGTCTTTGACAGCTATTCCTTTTTGAATTCATCCACTTAGATGGTTTCTATGTATTAACTTTCCTTGTTCTCCAAGCTTAGTCACTTGGGCTTTTGCACAATATTTGTTCTCTGTTTCGTGGGCCTTTAACATAGAAAATTAACTCTAATTTTAATGATCCAGCCCATTCTAGAAAGCTTAGAAAGTCAGATACAATCTTTATGAAGTACACTTTTTGATATGACATCGTTTCAAATGCCAAAAACCATCAAACGCTTGTCAAAGGTCAGAAAGTAGACAGTTTTGGGAAGTCCTTCAATCATTCTCCAATTGTTCTTGAACTTTCACCTATTATTGATCTTGAATGACTCCATGATATTAATTAAAGCTTGATTATTCATAGAGTGGACTCATAGTCCATCACCTAGGTAGTAGATGTTGGTCCTATATTTGTGACTTGCATGAGATTGTAATTCTTGAGTATTAGATTTATTTGCTGAGCTTTATAGCTCATTCCGTTGTGGTTTCTACTTTTTCAGATACATGAAGTAACCAAAAGGATAAGGTCAAGGCAAGTCAAAGGCAATAGGCTATGTAACGCGCTATCGCGTTAAAAAAAATTTCTTTAACAATAAAACTATGCAATGTAAAAAAAACCATGTCTTTATAAAAACGCAAAGCAGAAATCTTAAAATAAATTTCTTTTGAAATCTAAGTTTAGTAAAACTCAACATTTATTAAATATTTTTTTGTACCTTTTGAAAGCCATGCAGTAAAAGTTTCAACAGAAACTCATTTAAAGTCAAAGTAGTAAAACTCATCATTTAAACAAACATAAGCCTTTATAAAATGTTTATATTTAAATCAATAATAAATATAACTATTAAAAGAGTTTATGACACATTATTAAAATTCATATTTCCTTTAATTCTCACACAAGAGTCAACTTCACTCCAACAATACTTTAGCTTCACCCATGAGAATTCTTCTTCAACCACACTATCAATTGTTCTCACCATTTAGTTCCTTATTAAGTTCTTTATTACCTACATCACAAAGTTCAAACTATAAGTCTAATACTCAGTAAGAAATGCATAAATATGACAAACATGAAATACAACTTTTCTTAAAAAATAAGAGTTTTCATTTTCAGTCAGCATTTTTTAATTTTCTTCCACTTAACAGTCCAGCCTTTGTGTGTAAATCTGTCTAGGGGAGAGAGCGGCACCATTTGGTCCACCTCATGCATGACAACCAACTCGAACCTCGCCCACAACGACTATTTACTTTTATTCCATCAGTCTTTCAGTCTAGAGAATAAAATGACACCATTACGTCTACCTCATGCGAGACATCCAACTCAAACCCCTCATATATCCTTTATATATCTTATGTTTCAAATTTTTTTTGTTCAAACATATGCATGTAAATCATTTTCATTACTTTTTTGAAAACATGATGCATGAAACATTCACATGAGCATACCTACAAGTCATAACATACAATAACTGTCTGATCTACCATGCATGACAACCAATAATACATCTCCCAAGTCATTATCTTTTACCTAACATTGCATGTTTCAAAGGAAAATCATAATAACAATAGACATGTCCTCGATCAACATCTCAAGTATTATACGGTATACAATCAGCAACAAGCATATCCTCTATGAAAGTCTCAATTATAATACAGTAAACAGTCAGTAATAATCATATCATCGATCAACATCTCAAGTATAAATAGTAAACAATCAGCAATACACATGTCCTCGAAGTAAACCTAATAAGGTGGCACATTCTTGAATAAATGAAACGTAACGTATCATCCAACTATATCATCAACCATGCATGCAGACAGTCAAAACATCTCCAAAGTCATCACCTTTCTATCCTAGCATTACATGTTTATAACAGAAATGAAGGTAAACATATTCTCGATCCACGTCTTATCATAACATAACCCAACAAGAGTAAACATATCTTCGATCAATGGTTTAATTTTTTAAACACAATAACTAACAATCATCACATAACATTTCCTCAATCAATAGCCTGTAGGCACATAGAAAGAACAATTATCATAACATAAAATACCCTAGCGTCTTTGTGACAACATTGAGATAACACATATAACTTTCCAGTTTCAAGGACAACTTCAGAAACAAAATAGAGGAGAACCCACCTTGAGAAACTTGAAGGAAGATTTACCCAAGAGCTGAGAGAGGAACTCCTTTGTCTAAGGGACTCTCAGGCGATTAGGGTATAAACCTAAACCCTAGTATTTAATGACTCATACCAGAGAGTTTCGCAGTAGAAAATCCCTTAAAATCATATCTAAATTCCATCTTTTCCTAGATAATTTAAAGATCGAAATCTAGCTCTCAAGAAATCTAGAAAACTAACTTATTTAAAACATGCCTGAGCTACAGCAAACGTGCAAACAGCCACTAAGAACATCTGCAACGACCTGTTGGACCAAAGGCCAATAGTCACATCAACCTTAAAACTTACATTTGTAGTCTCCAATGTAACCACAGACGCAAACGCATCTGCGGAAGCCAATGCGTCTGCGGAAACTCCAATCTGCAAGTTCGCCCATCACTCGTCATCTGCCACATATGCCTATCTATCACTCAAAACCCTTCTACGGACACCAGCATCACCACAAATTCATTAAGTCCAACAACGATGTTTCACTTCGTCCAAAACCTGTTGCAGACACTAACCTTTCTGCAGAAGTGAATGCTTCACTCTAGCAATATTAACTGAGGCTTACTAATCCAAATGACGCAGTTCCATTACTTAAATTAAACAAAGCCACGGAAACATGCAATAACCTAAAACAATGACTTTCCAATTTACTTAACTTATCCGAACGACATCTTTCCCTTCTACTGAAGAAACTTTTCCTAATGTAACAGTTCACACTCCTTCCACTAAAACGAATCCATCGACTCAACATTCTTCCGCATCCAAGCAATGCCTAACACTTCGGTGGAAGAATCTTTGTTAAATTTAATGATCTACATTCCTTTCGCTAAACTAATCCTACTGTCCAACATTCTCTCACAACCAAATAGCATCAAACACTCTTGCGAAAGCATCTTTCTTAAATCCAACGATCCACGTTTCTTTAGTCAAACCGATCTAGTGGTCCAACGGCATCAAACACTCCTGCGAAACATTTTTCTCCATCCAAAATGATCACAGCCGTTCTTGATCCTCATCCAATGGTTCCTACTACATCCTATCTTTCTACATGTTATTTCCTTACTTCTTGGATATAAAATAACTAGACCAACAATTAAATCTGTAACGACCCGATTTTTCGTAACCCTTATTAAAATTCACTAAGATTCAAAACTTTTTATTAAAACCTTTCTAAGATAATATTAGAGTGCAAAACCGGACCGTCAAAACATTTTTAGTTAAAACATAGCGGAAGCAGTTGTAAAATCTTTTGTGAAAACATAACGGATTTATTAAAATACAGTGAAAGCGTAAATATTTCCTTTAAGAAAGAAATACCAAAGGAATTCTAAACAATTAAATACTATTTAATTACAACCGTTATCTCTTCTACTCTCTTTAGCCTGGCCAGCCACGAGTCTCGCGCGTGCAAACCCTTCATCCCTGCATTTTTTATCTATGCATTAACTCCTCGTACAAGTATGTACACCTACACCACAAGTAAACTGTAAGGCCAAAGGCTTACTAAGCAAATGTTTATGACTCTCTTTAGTTCTTTTTGGAATGGGTACCTCCCCAAACCAATCTTTTCTTACATTATTTTGTTCATTACTCATACATCAAGCGGGAGGTTAGAGAAATCCATGGCGGAAGGGTAGTCTTTGTCAGCTTCAGACACCTAGGGTAGACAGTCTCACAGTCTCGATAAGGGAAAGGTAACGTTCTTATAAATCCTGTCTACTTGGTTGATCCGTACTTACCCTTCCATCCCCCAACTCCCTTTTTTTCTTTTTCTTCATTTTCTTAACATTTTTCCTCACACAATGCATAACTAAGTACCACCCCCGGTGGCACTCCCTATTGGTTTCTATTAACATGATGCATGATGCAGTACAACGTAATAATAATCATGATACATGATGACATAACAATTGAATAGCGCATATAAAGAAAGTAATTGACCATAATTGAATAGCAAAAGTTGAAAGCGCATAATGGGGAACAATTATGATATTGAATTGAAAATAAAAAAAAACACATAAGGAAATCAAACAACAAACCTTGCAGGAATTAAATAGCAAATCATGAAGGGAATACAAAAATTAAACACATAGTTCATAACAATATACAATGAATTATGGCATGCTTAAACTTATAGAACACACAACAAATGAAACGGAAGTCGGAACATACTATTAATTAACATGCCAGTTATCCTAGTCAATTTACATGCTCAAGGAAGATTACATTGATTATTCTAGTTAGTTATCCTAATCTAATTACACATGCTTAGGCTCAAAAGGTAGGATAAAAACATGTATTAGCATAACAGAATAAAGCATAATGAAACTATCACTGCAGAAGGTAAGATAAAAACATCGTCAATGAAACTTTTAGTTCATTCACGTTTTGTTCATTACTCTTTCACCTTCTCTATTAAAGTAAAGCATCAATTGTAGAAGTACAATAAGGAAATTGCAGTAAAAAAACAATTTACAGAATATCAACCAGGATTAATTGATTACTTGATTAAACATGCTCGGATTGGTTATAATTAATTAGTTAACTACATGGAATACTTAGTTAATTAAAATGCCAGTTAGTTAATTAAATGTACTAATTATTCTAGTGATTTAAGCATACTCAATTTAGTGAGTTCATAATTGTGATTCTAGCAATTACTCTAGTTAATTAACATACTCAAGTCTAGTGATGTGCCCCAAGGACTTGTCACTTGAGCCCGAGCTAAGGGCTCCTTTATTTCTAACTTTTTATTTGTTTTGTAGGTTTTTGGATCAAGTAAAACAAAGAGGAGTTGGCATTTGGANTTCGAATGGAAGATGCAATTTTGGAATTGAAGAAGAGATTTTGAAGAGTGAAGACTCCTCCTTGCCGTGGCCAAGCTCCCTCTCCTAGCGCCGATTCCTCCATCCCATTGCAAGGCTTCTCTTGAAGTTTCTCAACCTTGCTACCTTGGGTTATTGCCTCTTCCAATCTTCCTTCTCAAGGTGGGATTGTGGTGTGGGGGCAAGAGAACTATCCCCCATTGCAGATTGTTGGTTTCGGCCAACCAAAGAAACGCCCTCTCACTTTAGGAGGTGCCGCAACTCCTTTGTGTATTTCTTCTTATTTTTGTGCTACTATCAAGTTTCCTTTTTACTGGTTGGTTTGTCTATGAAATGGAGGTTCGATATATGTTAGTTGCTGAAGAAGTTCTTTTGGAAGTTTATGAATGAAAAGTGATATTTTCGGAATATTGTGAGCTGCAGAATCTGTGAACTTTTGTTAGCTGTTTTTCTTGCTGATTGAAGCCCTTGTTTGAACCCCTTATGGTAAGCCTCTCTGTTCGAGGCCTTCTAGTGATTTGTTCCTGGTTAAGTCAGGAAGCTCACGTCCAAATTTGGGCGTCGTTCGGTATTTATTGATCAAGTTATTGCGTTTTAGATCTGCACTGTTAAATCTGTCCTGCTGAAACAGTTTTTCAAGTGGATATTGAAATTGATAGATCTCATGCTCTAGAACGATTTTGGAGCTAGAATTTTGACACAATCTTTGGGACTTTATTGAGTTTAGGTCCTCCAAAAACCAGCTTAATTTCAATTACAGATTTGGAGCTTTAACTGGTTTATTGTTGCTGGGTTGGATTTTGTTATTTTTTTGGAACAGATTTTACTAAGGTTTCTAAGTGATTCTTGGAACCTATCATCTAGTCACTTAAGTGAGTGCTTAATTGGGATTCTAGTAATTATTCTAATTAATTAGCATGCTGCTAATTAATTAAACATGTTAATTACATGCGAATTATATGGCATAACCTAATTAATTAACGTTCTAGTTAGTTAATGAAACATGCTAACAAGTTGATCTATTGTTGTCCTAGTTAATTAACATGCTCAAGGAAGTGATTAATAATTGTTAATTAAATAATGAGTAAACATGCTCGGGTTAGTTGTTTAACAACTAGTTAATTAGTTAAGCTAATTAATTAAACATGTCAATTAGTTAATTAAAATGCTTAAGTCTAGTTAATTGTTAACATTCACCAATTACTTAGTTCACATGTTTAAATTTAGCTTAACTAATAAATACACATGTTTAGATTTATTAATTAGTTCACATGTTCAGGTTAACTAATTAGTTCACATGTTTAGGTTAATTAGTTGATTAGTTAAACTACGATAAATTGATTAACATGCTTAATTGATTAATATACTCAGATTTCTAGTCTATTAACAATTAAACAAGCTCAACTTATAATTAATAACTAAGTTAATTATTACAAGTGATTAAGAGTTGTATTATAATTATCATTCAACATGCTGAAGTTAAGGCAGTTAAACTTTTAATTTACACAAAGATATTAATCAATGGTAATGGCAGAATAAATGGCAGTGAAATAATAACGAAGGGATTGACAGTTTATAAAACTAAATACAACAGGGCAATTAAAACAGTAAAGTGTATTCACATAACAAAATCTCTGTCAAGAAACTCTCCTACCCTATCTTCCAGTATCAAGCATTCATCAAGCATTCATTACTTTCCCAGGCATTTCATCTCATCGGTATTTGTAGTAAAGGAGTTGCATAAATTAACATAAAGGGAATAACAACAGCAAAGAATTCTATGGACTATCAACAAAGGAAGTGACACATTAATCATCTAAGGAAACTGACACTACTCACACACTCTACTTGTGGGTAGGGCCACCATTGGCCAAGACACACCCAAATCCTAACCGTTTATTGACGAACCAAATCACGGACAGCTAAGTTCTTGCTCCCAGCACTTACACAAGCTCACAAAATGCTTCTTCACTCATCACACACTCACACTCTTCAGAAGAGAAGAATTGAATACAGAGGAGGAAGAGAACACAGAGGAAAGGAAGAAAAACAGACTAAATGCAAGGAAGAAAGCTGGCTGAAGATAAATAGGCAAGCTTACCTAAGGGAGACAACAGTACGCCTATGGAGAGGGAGGAGGGCAGCTCCAGTGTGGGTTTGGACCTGGAGGGGGAGATTTTATGTCGGGAGAGGGCGCGTATTAAATGACTACACGACAAGTTGTTTGATTTTAAATCCCTAAATTTACGCAAATCTTGGTAGTTTCGGACGAATGCGAACGTTCTAGTCTCATCCGCATTCATCCACATGTGTAAAATTTCTTAGGCAGATTTGTGTTTACAGACGAGAAATGGCATCTCCGCCCTGTCCATACCGTCTGAATGAAATAGCGTCCCCATACGTCTACATGCGTCTGAAAGTGTCCAGAAATTGAACAGATTCAAAACGACCGTCTTCGCGAGCGTCCGCAATCATCCGCGAGCGTCCGAAAATGTCTAGTGAGAAATAGGGGATGAATTAAGATGTGAGGCTTCCATCCTGCATCGTCCCAAAGTGCAGGGACCGCATTCCATGCATTTGTGGACGACATTTCTCATCCTCGTGTTCAAGTGCAGGGACCGCATTACATCCGAATCTCTAAAAATCCAGCTTTTCTTCATATTTTCCCACTTAACTTTTATCGCATTATATTTATCCCATAAATACACGTCACAATTTAACACATATAGATATGCAATGTAATATCCTACTCATCCCAACTCTTGATTACATCACATGTAACACCTCAATATCATTTTTCTCGTTCATACGATGTAATCAATTTTTGGAATAATTAAAGTATTACATTGCATACATATACGTGTTATTTTATGACGAGTATTAATGGGGAAAATATTATAGGGTAAAAGTTTAGTGGAAAGATGTAGAGAAAATGGAAAATCTGACGTATTCGGATACTTGTGGATGCTATGGGGATGAGAATCGGTGTCCCCACATGCTCGGATCACTCGCGGAGGAATGCAGAATGCCATTTTATGTCCGTTGTAAATCTATACAAAATTGGGGTACATTCGGACGAGTGCGGATGCCATTTTACGTCCGAATGTCACCTGCAGAAGAACTTTCAAAGAAGTCAGGATGCATTTTCTCGTCCTCACCTCCAATTCTGTCTGCACAGTACTATTTTTTGAACGCAATCCGTACATGGTGCAGACGCCAAAGCACGTCCAAAACTCTCCAGAGGTGAGGATAATTAAGGCTCCAATAATTAAAATTTTGGCCATTTTCTCCATTACACGCACTCACTCAATGTGGGGAAATTCTTTCCCCAAAATAGGTGCCCATCTCCTCCACGTTGTCTCTCTCGTCCCTCCAGGTAAGGCTCTCAATTTAAGCGTTCATTCTCTGCAACTTCGGGGAGTTCTTCCTGAGAGAGAGAGAGAGAGAGAGAGAGGGAGTTTCAAGCAAGTTGGGAATCTATTGGGAGCTCGTGAGTGTACTTGAGGGTGGTGTGAGTTGTGTGAGTTTCTAAATGATAGGTTGAGTAGAGGTGAAGCTCTGTAGCTGGGAAAAGGAGACGGGAGTTTGCTGTCTGTGATATGCATGGATGAATTATTAACTCTGTTTATTCCCAAATTATTTGTTAGATGGTAGGATCAATTTATAAATGTTGATACTTCCTGGGTCTAGTTAGGAGATATAAACATCCTAGTTTTAATTGGTATAAATTTAGTTAGCATGTTTCTTGTCATTTCAAATTATCAAGCAAGTCTTCAATAATTATTTGTTAAGTGTGTTGTTAAGAATGTTTCAGGAATATTTAGTCAAGCATGATCAGCTATTAGTCCACTTCAAATTACTATCCTGTTTCTAGTTGTATTCGATAGCTTGTTGTTCACCTCGTTGTTCTTTATATATCCACATGCCCGTTTAAATAGCCAACATGTTTTCAATTTGTTGTTAAATGCATGTTTTGTTAATTAATATCTCACATGTCTAACCAATGTTGAAAGCATGATTAATGAAGTTAGATAACTCTATAGTATTGAATACCAGTGCTCAGTTTTGTATAATTCATCTCCTTGATGTGAATTATACAAACCAAGCATGTTCTTGTTATTTTAATTGTTACTAGTATTATCTTCCTCTTATATTTTTAATTGTAGTGGTTCATTATTATTGCTGCTATTGTAGTTCGTTGTTTTAATTCTTTTCATTTAATTATATTCGTTGTTCATTACCATTGCTTTTATTTCATCGTATCAGTATGTCTCATGCATCATGTTAATAGAAATAAGTAGAGAGTACCATCTCGGGGTGGTACTCACATGCATTATGTGAGGAAAAATGAATGAACGTAATGAATGATGATGAAATGGGAAGTTGGGGGGCAGGTGGGTAGTTTGGATCTAGTCTGGCAGCTAGGCTACACCCTTACCTTGTCGAGAAAGGGACTAATTTGCACACATGAGGCTATAAGCCGATCAAACTATACCATCACACATGGGTTCCTTCAACTTCAGCCTCGAAGTATGAGTTATGAATGAATGAACGTAATGAAAGAATGGTTTGGGATGGCACCCATTCCAAGTAAACTAAATAGAGACATAGCATAATGTATATCCCTTTTCCTTACTAAGCCTTTTGGCTCACGTATTACTTGTGGTATAGGTAATGAAATGATAATGCCTGGAGCAAAGAGGATGCATTTCCCGTGGAGTCTGCGGTGTTTCCGAATGAATCACGACCTGAGTAGGTGAATGGCACAAGAAGAAAATAAAAGGTTTATTTCATTTGGAAGGATTTGGTAATGGACATGTTTTGTAAAACCCTATTTTGATGTTTATTTCGTATGTTTTCACTTTGAACTCTAAACTTTATTAATGCATTTAAAAATGTTTCCGCATACTCTGACATATTTCTACCCTTCAGTTTTTATGTTAAACTTGATATTTGAAATTTGCTAGTTTTAAGTAGATAAAAAGAAAAAGAAAATTTTTCTCGAAAATTTAATGAGAAGAAAATTAAGAAAGCATGGATTTTGACACAGGGGCGTCACAGTTGGTATCAGAGCCATGTCACTCTCGTGTGATTCACCGCGGATAAACCAGACTCACAGAAAAATTCCCCTCTAACTGTAAGTTTACTTTTATGTTAAACTGTTTCCTAAATTGAGTTCACTGTAATATAGAAATGTAGCAAGTTGCAAAAGATTTACATGTTTCCCTTTAGCATATTATGTTCCGGTATGAAATTTTGAAATCACGAACAACTAAATTGTCTTCCTCAAATTAATTATGAACTTGTAGAGGATTAGAAATGACTAGAAGAGGAAGAGGAAATATGCCGTGTAATGAAGATAAGCCTCGAATACTCTATCAAGAAGAGGATTCCAGTCAGAACGAAACTCTTAATCATATAGCTACAGTTGCGGAATAGCAGTCTCGACAGATGGAATGATAGTCCCAATTCATAGAGCAACACTTTCAATACAGGGAAAGGTTTATGGGACAAGATCATGGGAACAGGAATAATAATGGGAATCAACGACCGATACCGATCCAGCCAATTCAGCCAGCCCACATGGAAGCCGGCTGGGAGAAGTTCCAGAAACTTAAGCTTCCCTATTTCAACGGGGATATTTCTAACATTTTGGCGGCTGAGGAGTGGATAGACTCCTTAGAAGAAAAATTCACATATGCAGAGATTAGAGAAACTGAAAGAGTGAAATGTGATGTATATTTACTGACGCATGAGGCGCGTTTTAGGTGGGACATAGTTAAGTCTTCCCAAGATGTTACAACTCTCACATGGAAGATTTCAAGGAGCTATTTAATGAGAAGTATTTCAACCACACCGTCCAGACACAAAAATTAATGGAATTCATGCGCCTACGACAGACAGGAACTGTGATGGAATATGCCTAATGGTTTGAAGCATTGACTCGTTATGCCACTCAATTTGTGTCAACTAAAGAGCATAAAGTACACCACTTTGGGCTAGGACTGAAGATCAAAGTGCTAGAAGGAGTTGTCGGAGCCGAAACTGAGGGTGTCACCAGTTCGAAGATTGTAGCAAGAACTTGTGCCATTGAAGGGGTAAAGATTTTGGCAGCTAAACAAAGGGAAGCAAATGAGAGGATGTGGAAGGTCAATTCCAATCAACAACCATGAGGTGGTCCATCATAGGGCTAGGGAGTAAAATGACCCTCTGAGATAGGAACACAACAAAGACCAGACAAGCGGCCCATGACATTGACAACTGCGGTCCCTCCACCTATTGCCTGTCTGAAGTACAAGAAGATGCATCATGGCGACTGCCTAGTTGGTTCTGAGAAGTGCTTTTCTTGTGGGAAACCAGGCCATATGGTCAGAAATTTCCCAAACTGACTAGGTGGACAAGGAGGAGTGGCCCCTTGAGTCTTCACAATGTATGGCCTCGACCATGATGATGAACAACCAGCCATTGTAAAAGGTGCAGTTAAATTTATACATTAATTATTATAAATAATATTGACTTCCCCTAGTTGAATTAAGAGATATTACCTTAGGATGAACAAATTATTTAAGTTTGCAATCCGTGTTAATAAGTGTGATGCTTATGTCTTATTCGATTCGAGTGTCACACACTCTTTTATTTCAACAAATTTCTGTAAAAGGGCAAACTGCCCAGCAGTATAAATTGCACGCATCGTGTGTTATTGCCCTCTAATGACAATCTAATTGCCGATGGAATGCTTAAGTCCTATGTATTGGAAATAAATGGCCGTTTATTTTGGGCTGACTTAATTATTATGGACATGAAAGGGTACGATGTCATCATTGGGATGGACTGGCTATCTACAAACCATGCAATCATTCACTGTAAAAAGAAGGAAGTCTGTTTTTGCCCTCTGGGTAGTAGGATGCACACCTTCCAAGGGACCAAAGAAAAAGGGAAGCTGGCCATCATCTCTGCACTCAAGGCAGATAAATTATTGAAGGACGGATGTGATGGATTCCTAGTAAATGTAATGGATACCATCGCAAAACCAACACTAAGTTGGAAGACGTCACAATAGTTCGTGAGTTCCCAACTATGTTTCTTGACGATCTTCCCGATTTACCCCCAGACCGTGAGATCAAGTTTAAAATCAACTTACAGCCTAATACTAAACCCATCTCCAGACACCCATATCGTATAGCACCAGTCGAATTGCAGGAGTTGAAAATTCAAATAGAGGAACTAATCGTCAAGAGGTTTATTAGCCCGAGTTTTTCTCCTTGCGGTGCGCTAGTGTTATTTGTCAAGAAGAAAGACAGGACAATGAGAATGTGCATCGACTACAGAGAGCTGAACAAGGTGACAATCAAGAATAAGTATCCCCTGCCAAGGATTGACGACTTTTTTGACCAGTTATGTGTTGCCAAAGTATTCTCAAAAATTGATCTCCGCTCAGGGTATTACCAGTTGAAAGTCAAACCTGACGGTGTGCCCAAGACTGCATTTTGCACCAGGTACGGACACTATGTGTAATACCCCAACTTTTTATATCAGAATTTAATAAGGATAATAGGAAAGTAATTAGGAATATTTGACTTTATTGGATAATTATCGATGTAATACCCCGAAAATATTTTTCCCTTTTTTTAATGTATTAAATCTGAGAAATTGAATATATATATATATTTTTTTTTTTATTTATTTATAGTATATCATGTTGTGTGATGGAACATGTCAATTATGCTCAGAAAGTACAAGGTTAATATTTGAAAATAAGTTAAGTGTGGAAATTTAAGGAAAAATGCATAACAGTGGAGTTTCGGATGACTTGCGGACGACGCGGACGAGGTTGGTTTGTGTCCGATTTGAATCTATACAATTCAGAACTCATTTCGGATGACTTGCAAATGAGTGCGGATGAAGATGGCTAGCGTCCAGTTTGACTATAGACAATTTTATGACACATTTGGACGAATTGTGGATGAAGATTCGGACGAGACATCTCGTTCGAATGTCACCTACGGACGGTATGGACGACACTTTGGGACTCATTTTCTCGTCCCAAATTGAGTTTCGGACGCGTGCGAACAATACTCTGAATGACTCGACTCGTCCAAATTATCGGGAAAATCTGAGAAACCAATTTATAAATTCTTCTCTTTCTTCTGATTTCGTGTTTTACACGAAGAAATCTCTGTCCCCAGCCCCCTGCAACCCATTCTGCTCCCTTCCAGTAGGTGTGGAGGCTTTCCACGCGCTTCCCTCTCATTGGACTTTTCCTCCTTGGTTTGGGCAATTGACAGCTTTCCTCCTGCAGCTTATCCCCTGCAGTTGCATAGCTCTTCTCTCCTTCATCTATATAGGTAAGTTTGCTGCAAGATTAACTCTGGTCTAGCAATTGAGAGGTGTGAATGAGGGTGTCACCTTTCTAAGAAGTAAATTGGTGAGTGGTGTGAGTTGTATTGGATAGTTGGTGAGTTACTTGTTATTGGATTTCCACTGTGAAATTGGAAAGTAAGATTTGATTATTTTGGAATTTATTGACTTAGCTGTGGATCCCCAGTCAAGTTTTAGTTATGAAGAATTGAATTAACCATTCATGTTGTTTTTGCTCAAGAAGTATTGGAAGTTGGAAAGGGTTGAGAAATTACATGTTGGCTGCGGTTTGCTAGCGTTTTGTTGTTGTATTGCTTGTGTTTAGCTACTAGAAAACTTGACGTAAGGATTAGAATTGTAGTTGGCCGAGGGAGGCCCTACATTACGGGTTTGTTTGCTAGTTATTGATATTGTTGTCTGGTGCTTGATGTTGGTTCAGTATTCTTGATATTTGCTGTTGAGTGTGAAGCATGATAAGTGATTCAATTGGAGATATAATCTGCTGAATATTAGAATACATGCTTGATGATGATTTCAATAATTCTATCAATTATTGTGAAGCATAAATGTTGGTTCAGTATCCCGTTAATTGCTGTTGAGTTGCTAGAAATTCGTTTTAAACTGTCTGTTTGGATTCCCTTTTTAGTGACAATCATGGAATCATTAAGTTCAATCTGGAAAAGCATTAGAAGTTTGAATTAATGATTGATGAAATCCTAGACTGTTTGATGTTAATTATGATAGTTGTCATCAACTATGAAAAAACATGAAATCCTATTTGAGGTTACCATTATTGTTATTGCCAAGGGAGAAATGATAGATTAAACGTTCAGATGGTAGAATGCTAGATGTTATGAACTGCTTTCATTGGGCATAATTGCATTGTAGGCAGATTTAGCAAGTTGATTAACCAGATTAAATCTAAATATCACATGGAATAGTTAAAATAAAGATGAGTTAGGCCCTGTCTTTAATTTAAACTAGACATGTTTTCTTTGCTCTTAGTGAATAAAGAATGCCTCAAAGTAGTAATGCCTTGCCGAACACTAAAGCTAGTTAATAGGATGAAACGATAATGAAAATCATATGTTGCCTTTAAATTGTGCTGCTTTATAGTTTCATGAATTATATTTGCAATAATTGTGTTCCTTTTGTGCATTGTTTCTACATTTTTTTTGTGGCATTCATGCATCATCCTAGGACTTATGAATTGTGTACATGTTGAGTTTCATACCTAATATATATATAAATAGGCGTGTGGGGGTTCGGGTGATTGGTGACATTTCATACGGTAGGATACTTCCACATAGGAAGCGGTGAGATGAGAGTTAGCTACGTGGAATCTAGGGTTCATACTTCCCCCGTTTTGAAACCCCCAACGTCTTCAACAAAAGTGAGGATATCGGCATGTGGAAACACCCCAAATGGATATACCTCCTTGTCGGAGTGACTAGTTAGGCCACAAGTCCCTGGGGATTATTCCACCTTGACTTCCAGAAGAGATACGGTTCTCTTCTGTAATGCATTGCATGGTCATGCATCATTTGCATTGCATTTAAATTTTGTCTCTTGTTTGGCGTTAAACTCATTGTTTTCCCCATAATGTAGGTAATATTTATAATGAAAATGATGTACCAGTTGACGAGGAGGCGTTCCAAGATGACTCCTCGTGTTATCAGCCAATATGACCTGCTGGGTGTGGCTTCTATGGGATGAGAGATGATAGTATTTTGAGAGAAGGATATTTTGGTAATTTGACGTAGTGGTATTTTGAATACTATTAATATTTGTAACTAGGAACTTTGGGACTTTTATTGTGAACAATTGAACTATATTTTGAACTTCCCTTATTTATTCCGCTTAGTAGTTCACTCTGATATATTTTCTCCCGAATAACTTTTCATATGTTAAACAATTTAAATGAAAAATTTTTATGACGTATTTTTAAAATGAGAAAAATGTTTTTAAATTAATGGGGCACTACACTCGGGGTATTACCAAAGATTTATTTGGCAATTATTATCATCGATCGATATTTGAAATAAATCGAGAATTGGGATTGAGTTGTGAATAATTTAATTTTATGAAATATTTAATTAAACTATTAAAGAGGAATTTAGTTGGATAAAATGGACTATTTCAAATTAAAAATGTAAAGGGATTAAATTAATGGAATTAAGGGGATTTAATAAATTAATTAATTGGGTTAAAGAAAATTAAAGGGGGGAGATTTGGAAGGAATGAACTGGTTCAGCTAAACCAGTTCACGCCAGTCTTGGTTTGGGTAAAGATAAAATGGCCTTCGGCCATTTGCGCTATGCATACAGAAAACGAGAGGGAGAGAGAGAAGCCCGAGAGAGAGAACGACGACACGAGGGAGAGCGAGGGCGTTTGGGCGACGGTGAGCTCGAGCTCGGGCTTGCGAGCGGCGAGCAGCGAGCAGTTGCCGATGATTGAAGCGTCGAGCTTCGCAAGTTGGAGCTCAGGTAGTCGATTTTACTCCCCAATCGGCGATGGGGGCGTCGGGCAGTCGATTCCGGTGGCCGGCGCCGATGGAATGGCGACGGCGAGGATGGCGACGGCGATGGACTGGCATGGGTGTGGAGGATTGGCGTCGGTGCGTCGAAGGGCAGGGGCGTCGGTCTGGCGGGTTCGCATTGGATCGGGCCCTGTTGCTTCTTCAATGTCGAACCAATTTTCTTCCCTGGTTTTGGCTCTGGATGAAATTGACAGAGGGGAACACTCCATACAAGCTGGGCAGTGGCTGTCGGGCGTGCTCTCTGTCTTTTGGGAAATGGCAAAGAGTGACCCTTCCTAGTGTGGATATATGGAGAAGAGGCAAAGAGATAGGAGCGGGTTGCTGGATGGAAGTGAATGGCTGAGAGCTTTTGGTGAGTTTTCTTCCTCAGCTGTTTTGGCATTTGGTTTCTATTTTCGGATGAAGTTTGACGGTGATGTTGGGTTTTTGCTTTTGGTTCTGTTAATGCATTACAGATTCATTGATTCAAGTTGGAATGAAGTTCTGTGATTCTATTTAAAATGGGTGTGGGTGAGCTAGTGATGCGACAATGGCCGAGAGTTTCCTGGTCAGCTGGTAAGGTTCCCTTCTCAGAATGTTTTGGTCTCTGTTTATGGATGCATGATTTCTGTTAAGACTTAGGCTTGGATTTTCTGGATAATATGGATGGATAACACCTCTGTTGGGTTCTGTCGTTGGACTTGCTTATGAATTTCCTTGGTTCCTCCTATTGGAGTCAGTTTTGGTTACTAAATAATGTGTTCAACCTGTAATGTTGCTATGAGGTGAAGTGTGACTCTGAGTTGGAGTTTTTAATGTTATGTTCTGTAATTTGATTAACATTGTCTGGAATATGTTTTATGTGGTTATGGGTCTGAAGCATGTTAAGTGGATATTCTGGATGGTCTATGTGGCTATTGGTTTGGGAACTTACATTACTCTCGGTTGTGTTGTGGGTTATTGATGGGAGTTGTTTCCTATTCCGATATTTGGCTAAGTGGAATGTAATTAGGCCATGAAATTCTATTAAACCCATGAATAAGAAATAAAGAAATAGATATAGATGAGGTTGTTAAATTGTAGATGTTGAAGCTCGTAAGTGTTTTTAATCTTTGTAAACAGTTAATGGAGAAATGGATATTAACGGTATATGTTTTAATTGTGAAGGTATCAGAAAGAGAAGAGGATAGTGATTGAGCGCTAGCGTGCAATAAATAATTTAGGTAAGGATTTTAGTGTGTCTTGGCCATTTGGAGGCCCTACCCACAAGTAGTGTGCGTGTGTTTTATGTTTAGTTCCCTGTTTCTATACTGTAATTGTTAGTTAGAAAAATTGATAATGGTAATGCTTGTTGTTAGTGGATAGTTCCTTGGTTGATATACTGTTATTATTCCTTAACTGCTATTAATTTTGTGATGGATATTCTTTGTTAATTCGGTGTGCTTTATTTTCCTGCAATACATGCTTTACTTTGATAGTTCCTTGGTTAATTAGTTCTGCTGTTATTCCTTGGGTGATACTCTATTGTTATAGTAGTGTTAATTCTTTGGATGATATTATGTGATTTTCCTTTTGATAGTGCTCTATAGGTTATTGTTGAATCAGTGATATTTCCTTTAGCGTTAGCTCTAATCTTATTGTTAGTTCCGTGATTGGTTACGTTGTAGATATTCCTTGGTTGATAAATTGTTGTGAAGTATAGAATGGTTTACGGAGAAATAGAGGATCATGAATTGAAGAGAGAAATGCGTGAGGATGAGATAAGCATGAATGAACTATGATTTCTATTACTGATGCTAATTTTATTCTTGTTGCTTATTTCCTTACCTGTTGTTTATTGTATGAGCATGACTACTTTAACTATTTAATTAGTTGTTAAATAACGAACCCGAGCATGTTTAACTAGTTACTTAATTAATAGTTGTTAACCACTTCCTTGAGCATGTTAACTAACTAGTTGAGCATATTTAATTTACATTATTATTATTAGATGCATGTCAATTAATTAGGATAATCAACTAGTTAACTGAAGCACGTGAACTAATTCATTAATCAAAGCAAGTAGACTAATTAATTGGAGTTTATAATCTTTTGAGCATGTTAATGAATTAAGATAACTAAATAGATAATCATAATTGAAATCTTTTTGTGGGCATGTTTAACTAATTATCCAAGCATGTTTAATGGCTATTATTTAATTGTGTATGATACCTAATTGAGCATGTAAATTACTTAGGACTCTAATAGATTAGAAATCGTAATCTTGAAGCATGTTTAACTGATCAATTTAGGGTAGTTTAACTAATCATGTAATCTAAGCATGCAATTAACTAATTATGCAATTTGAGCATGTAATTAACTAGGATAATAAACTAGACTATTGATTATAATACGTTTCCTGTTTTCAATTAGTTATTGTCCAAAGCATGTTTATATTCTCGTTGCAAGCATGTCACCAATCTAACTTAACTAGATTTGATTTGAGCATGTAATTAACAAGGGTGGTGAACTAGACCATTAATTGGAGTATGTTTAGTGCATTGGAACAAAAGCATGCTTAACCAATTAGAACAAGAATTTCGTATTTATAAGCATGTTTCCTGTTCTCAATTAGTTATTGTCCAAAGCATGTTTATATTCTCGTGCAAGCATGTTTAGTTAATCGTAATTTATCGCATGTTTGCCTTACCATCTCTTTATTCCTCATCCACTATTTCAATTCAAATTTATAAATGTTCCCTATTATGCACTTTCAATTATACTTGTCATTCGCTTTCAATCCCCATTATTCATTATTTGTGCAATTTCAGTTACAGTTTACTTTCAATTACCTTATATGTGCAATGTGAACTGCATCATACATCACGTTAAGTTGAGAATGTATGGTCATGCATCATATTAATATAAACCAGTAAGGAGTGCCACCAGAGTGGTACTCAAGCATGCATTAAGTGAGGTAAAATATTAAGAAAAAGAATAAAAGGGAGTTGGGGTAAATGGGTAGTATGGATCTAGCCTGGCAGCTAGGCCAAGCCCTTACCTTGTCGGGAAAGGGACTAGTTTGCACATAGGAGGCTAGAAGCCAACCAGACTATGTCATTTCAAAGGACAACCTCTCTCCAACTCAATGTACGAGTAATGAACGAATGAACGAAAGTAAAGTAAAGAACGAACGAATAACGTAATGAAAGGATTGGTTTGGGTGCCCCCAAGTAACTCATTAGGCTCACGTATTACTTGTGATATAGGTACAAACGATTAACAGATAATAAGGGCATAATAAACAAATAACAGAGCAGGGATAAAGGATTTGCACAAGCAAGATTGTGGCTAGCCAGGCTAAAGATATTAAAGAAAGCACGACTGTAAAAAAGTTGTAATTAATTGTTTAGTTTCTTCATTAAATTATTTACGCTTCCGCTGTTTTAAATAAATGATTTTATAATGCTTCCGCATTTTATTAAATGGTTTTCATAACGAGTTAACAAAAGGTTAGTAGCGGTCTGGTTTATATTGCACTCTGATTTGTTTCGAAAGAGTTTTACAAAAGTTCAAATTTTCATGCATTTTAAAGGATTTACGAAAAACTGGGTCGTTACACTATGAATTCTTGGTGATGTCATTCAGGTTAACTAATGCCTGACAGCCTTCATGGATCTAATGAACCAAGCCTTCAAAGATTATCTGGATAAATTTATTATTGTCTTCATTGATGATATCTTGGTCTATTCCTGATCTGAGGCAGAGCATTGTGAACATCTACGGACCACTTTATTGATTCTTAGCCAACATCAACTATACGCAAAATTTTCTAAGTGTGAGTTCTAGCTGAACAGAGTCGGTTTTCTCGGCCACGTAATCTCCGAAGATGGTATCTCTGTGGACCCGACAAAGGTACAAATAGTGGTGAACTGGGCACAGCCAAAGAATGTTGGGAAAGTAAGGAGTTTTCTAGGCCTAGCCGGATACTACCGACGCTTTATTGAGGGATTCTCTAAACTCGCTCTACCACTAACTAGTCTAGCAAAGAAAAATGTCTGGTTCTGGTTGTCCAGCGATTGTGAGAACAGCTTCCAAGAGCTGAAGGACAGATTGACAACTGCTCCAGTATTGACTTTGCCTATGGAAGTAGGTGACTTTAGTATTTATTTCGATGCATCAAAGAAAGGTCTTGGTGGAGTTCTTATGCAACATGGAAGAGTTATTGCATATGTTTCCCAACAGCTTAAGATCCACAAACAGAACTATCCCATACACGACCTTGAACTCGTAGCAGTTGTCTTCACCCTCCAAGTATGGAGACATTATTTATATGGGCAACGTTGTGAAATCTTCTCCGATCACAAAAGTCTCAAATATATTTTGTGATTGCTGATACACTTAGCCGCAAAGTGGCCATGATGAGCATGTTATGCAAAGAAATGCCTTCGAGGCTTAAGCATGAACTTAAAAGAATAATAGTTAGAAAACCCATCGTGCTTCGTCTTCCTATCGAATTGCCATGGTCTACCAAGCAACAAATGGCTAGCCGTCATTGGAACCACATCAAACACGGCTTCATCTTCATAAACTCCAATAGAAAAGGTCAACTTCGCTTGCTTAGTCACTTTGATCGGATCTTTATCATTTAGCCAATTCAAGCGATACGGCGTGGGGTGGACTGAAGTAACCAATCCCAATTTTTCAACAACCTCCGATGAGATGACATTAGTACAACTACCCCCATCAATAATCAATGAACAAAGCTTACCCTGAACTTGGCAACGGGTGTGGAATATAGTCTCTCGTTGTAACTCCTCAATCTGATTTTGAATAGCCATATTTCTTTTTATCACAACAAGTAAGGATCCCTCAGGGGCATAATACGTTTCTTCGACATTTTCTTCTTCCTTTTCTGTTACATTTTCATCTTCATCTTCACTGATGATCTCATTAGTTCCGGCTTTAAGAATCATAACCTTAGCATTCGGGCATTGGGAGGCCATATGGCCGAAACCCAAACACTTGAAACATTTGATATCACGGGATCTAGGCTTACTAGGATCATTCATAGGTTTCTTTTCATCAACGTTTCTCATGGTACTAGCTTTGTTTTCTCCTCTTTGAATCGGCCTTGAAGGGTTGTTATTTTTAGAGAAAGGCCGAGTATTGTTTTCCCTTGCTCTCCTTTTTCTTTGCCTCTCAATTCTCAAGGCTAATTGAACCACATCATCAAAAGTAACATATGATTGCAACTCGACTGTTTCACCAATCTCTTTATGCAAACCTAGAATAAAATGAGCAATGGTTTGCTCCATTGGTTCAGTAACATTACACCTTATTTTCAGTATCTCAAATTCAGTTAAGTACTCATCCACAGTCAAAGTGCCCTGTTTCAAATTTTGTAATTGTAGGAACAATTCTTGTTTATAGTGGGGAGGTACGAATCTTCTCTTCATAAGCATTTTTAAAGCCTCCCAGCTACGGATTTCCCCTTCACCATTTCTATGTCATTGCACTTTGAGATCTTCCCACCAAATACTAGCATAACCAGAAAATTCTAAGGCCACCATTCGTATCTTAGTCCTTTCTGAATAATCATAGCAGTCAAAAATACGATCCACTTTTTCGGACCATTCAAGAAAATCTTCCCCATTACTAGAGCCCTTAAAATTTGGAATAGAAACTTTAACATGCTTCATTTCCTGATTTCTATTCGATCTTCTTCTTGGACTCGGAGAATCTGAATTTTCAGGATCTTCCCATTCTTCATCATATAAACTTTCATTTCGGCCCCTGGAATCATTTGAAGTGCTAATTCTCCTCCTAGGTCTTGGAGTTCTAGGACCCCGTACATGATCATTATCGAAAGAATCAACTTGTTGCTGTAATTTCATAATCATTTCAAACAACTCCTTCATTGAGGGCTCGGTTCTTTCTGGTTCTTCCTCGGGTGGAGACACACCCGAATCATTTCTTCTCTCCCGTGGGTTATGATATTGAGCACCACTTTGAGTACTCATATTTAGTCTTGTAACACAATTTAATGGCAGCGACGTAAACTCGGCTCTGATACCAAATGACAGATTCCAAGAGACGCTTGGAAACCTTAATGGAAATTTGTTCCAACAATCAACAATAATCGACCAGCAATAATCAAACAATTAGAACTCCAACTCTGTAACTGATCTAGAGATGTAATTTGGAGGGTATAAACTCAATATAGGGACGAAGATTGTGTCAAAATCCCAAGCCAAAAGACGTTCTGGAGTCGAAGATCTATCCGATTCAAAATTCCCCAGAGAAACTGTTCCAAGCAGACAGATTTTACAGTCCTGAATTAAAATGCTATAACTTGAGCTACAGGTAACGAATAATGCTCAAATCAATGAGATTAGTTTCCTGACTTAATCCTGAAAAATTCATTAGAAGGCCTCGAACAGAGACGCTTACCATAAGGGGTTCAAACAAGGGATTCAATCAGCAAGAAAAACAGTTAACAAAAATTCACAGATTCTACAGCTCACAATGTTCTGAAAATATCACTTTCATTCATAAACTTCCAAAAGAAACTCTTCAGCAACTAACATATATCGAACCTCCATTTCATAGACAAACCAACCAGTGAAAAGGAAACTCAAGAGTAGCACCAAAATAAGAAGGAAAAACACAAAGGAGTTGCGGCACCTCCTAAAGTGAGAGGGTGTTTCTTTGGTTGGCCGAAACCAACAATCTCCAATGGGGGATAGTTCTCTTGCCCCCACACCACAATCCCACCTTGAAAAGGAAGATTGGAAGAGGCAATAACCCAAGGTAGCAAGGCTGAGAAACTTCAAGAGGAACCTTGCAATGGGATGGAGGAATCGGCGCTAGGAGAGGGAGCTTGGTCGCGGCAAAGGAGGAGTCTTCACTCTTCAAATTCTATTCTTCAAAATTCCCCCACTTTCTCACAAAGCAGGGTCTTTAACCAAAGTGATTAAATGAAACGGAACATCTTTGTCATCTTGTGAAACCTCCTTCAAAGAATCCCACATCTTGGTAGTTCCTGCAAAATAAAAGTTCGCTAGATAAGCAATAAGTTTCTTGGCCCGACTCTGAGTGATAGGACCCTAAAGCACATCAAGGCCACTTGGGAGAAAGAAGATGAAATAAGAGCCAAGTATCCTGAACTTTTTGGTTTGCTAAATTTTGGGGATCAAAATTTTTGTAAGGAGGGTAGTATGTAACACCCCGATATCATTTTTTCCATTCATACGATGTAATCAATTTTTAGAATAATTAACGTATTACAATGCGTACCTATACGTGTTATTTTATGACGAGTATTGATGGGGAAAATACTATGGGGTAAAAGTTTAGTGGAAAGATGTAGAGAAAATGGAAAATCTGACGTATTTGGATGCCTGCGGACATCATGGGGATGAGAATCGGCTTCCGCACACACTCAGATCACTTGTGGACGAATGTAGACAGGGTGGATGAGGACGAGATGGCTCCATTTTGAATCTGTACAAAATCAGGGTACATTCGGACGAGTGCGGATGGTATGTGTGGACGACATTTTATGTCTGAATGTCACCTACGAACGAAATTTCAAAGGAGCCAGGACACATTTTCTTGTCCTGACCTCCAATTATGTCTGCACAATACTATTTCAGACGCAATGTGGACATGGTGAGGATGCCAAAGCACGTCCAAAACTCTCCAGATGTGCGAATAATTAGGGCTCCAATAATTAAAATTTTGGTTATTTTCTCTATTACACACACTCACTCGACGTGAGGACGTTTTTTCACCAGAATAGGCACCCAGCTCCTCCACGTTGTCTCTCTTGTCTCTCCAGGTAAGGCTCTCAATTTAAGCATCCATTCTCTGCACTTCCGAGGAGTTCTTCCTGCAAGAGACAGACAGAGTGTGTGTGTGAGTTTCCTACAAGTTGAGAATCTATTGGGAGCTCATGAGTGTACTAGAGGGTGGTGGGAGTTGTGTGAGTTTCTAAACGATAGGTTGAGTAGAGGTGAAGTTCTATAGCTAGGAAAAGGAGACAGGAGTTTGCTGTCCGTGATTAGTTATTTTTACAAAGGTAAGGATTTGGTGTGTCTTGGCCGTCAAAGCCCTACCCACAAGTAGTGTGTGTGTTGTGCTAAGTTAATTGCTGTAAAGTCCTACGGATTTCCTTTGACTAATTACTTCCTACTGTGTAGTTCATTTCTGCAACTATAGTTATTACAACTGCTTTACCTTGTTTGCTTTACTTAGTTAAAGATTAATGATATGATGAGTAATTAGTATGTGAATGACAAATGTTAAACAAGAATGATGAACAAATGATTATGATGAGCTAAGAAATCCCTTCCTAATGAATTAGTCATGTATATCTCATTAATTTATCTTGCTGTAGTTTGTTTCTAGTTCTGTTTATAACTTTGTAAATTTCATTGTTGTGATTTTTTTTATCTCAATGCCTCCTAGATGACTTATGCGATAGAAAGTAGCTAATGAACTATTAAAATATAGATTATGACTGAGTTGATTGAGATTGTCCAAAGAGGATGATATGCAT
This sequence comes from Begonia loranthoides, assembly GCA_022433065.1. Classification (NCBI taxonomy): domain Eukaryota; kingdom Viridiplantae; phylum Streptophyta; class Magnoliopsida; order Cucurbitales; family Begoniaceae; genus Begonia; species Begonia loranthoides. Next base: position 3,483,234 of record CM039479.1, read on the forward strand.
GGATGAATTATTAACTCTGTTTATTCCCAAATTATTTGTTAGATGGTAGGATCAATTTATAAATGTTGATACTTCCTGGGTCTAGTTAGGAGATATAAACATCCTAGTTTTAATTGGTATAAATTTAGTTAGCATGTTTCTTGTCATTTCAAATTATCAAGCAAGTCTTCAATAATTATTTGTTAAGTGTGTTGTTAAGAATGTTTCAGGAATATTTAGTCAAGCATGATCAGCTATTAGTCCACTTCAAATTACTATCCTGTTTCTAGTTGTATTCGATAGCTTGTTGTTCACCTCGTTGTTCTTTATATATCTGCATGCCCGTTTAAATAGCCAACATGTTTTCAATTCGTTGTTAAATACATGTTTCGTTAAATTAATATCTCACATGTCTAACCAATGTTGAAAGCATGATTAATGAAGTTAGATAACTCTATAGTATTGAATACCAGTGCTCAGTTTTCTATAATTCGTCTTTTTTATGTGAATTATACAAACCAAGCATGTTCTTGTTATTTTAATTGTTACTAGTATTATCTTCCTCGTATGTTTTTTATTGTAGTGGATCGTTATTAATGTTGCTATTATAGTTCGTTGTTTTAATTCCTTTCATTTAATTATATTCGTTGTTCATTACCGTTGGTTTTATTTCATCGTATCAGTTTGTCTCATGCATCATGTTAATAGAAACAAGTAGAGAGTACCATCTCGGGGTGGTACTCATATGCATTATGTGAGGAAAAATGAATGAACGAAATGAACAATGATGAAATGGGAAGTTGGGGGGCGGCTGGGGAGTTCAGATCTAGTTTGGCAGCTAGGCTACACCCTTACCTTGTCGGAAAGGGACTAGTTTGCACACAAGTGGCTAGAAGCCGATCAAATTATACCATCACAAATGGGTTCCTTCAACTTCTACCTTGAAGTACGAGTTATGAATGAATAAACGTAATGAAAGATTAATTTGGGGTGGCACCCATTCCAAGTAAACTAAAGAGAGACATAGCATAATGCATATCCCTTTTCCTTACTGAGCCTTTAGGCTCACGTATTACTTGTGGTGTAGTTAATGAAATGATAATGCTTGGAACAGAAGAGGTAGCATTTCCCGTGGAGCCTGCGATGTGTCCGGATGAATCACTACCCGAGTGGGTGAATGGCATAAGAAGAAAATAAAAGATTTATTTAATTTGGAAGGATTTGTGATAGACATGTTTTGTAAAACCCTATTTTGATGTTTATTTCGTATGATTTCACTTTGATCTAAACTTTATTAATGCATTTAAAAATGTTTCTGCATACTCTGACATATTTCTGCCCTTTAGTTTTTATGTTAAACTTGATATTTGAAATTTGCTAGTTTTAAGTAGATAAAAAGAAAAAGAAAATTTTTCTCAAAAATTTAATGAGAAGAAAATTAAGAAAGCATGGATTTTGACACAGGGCGTCACAGTTGGTATCAGAGCCATGTCACTCTCGTGTGATTCACTGCGGATAAACCATACTCACAGGAAAATTCCCCTCTAACTGTAAGTTTACTTTTATATTAAACTGTTTCTAAATTGAGTTCACTGTAATATAGAAATGTAGCAAGTTGCAAAAGATTTACATGTTTCCCTTTAACATATTATGTTCCGATATGAAATTTTGAAATCACGAACGACTAAATTGTCTCCCTTAAATTAATTATGAACTTGTAGAGGATTAGAAATGACTAGAAGAGGAAGAGGAAACGTGCCATGTGATGAAGATGGGCCTCGAATACCCTGTCAAGAAGAGGATTCCAGTCGAAACGAAACTCTTTATCGTATAGCTATAGTTGCGGAATAGCAGTCTCGATAGATGGAACGACAGTCCCAATCTTTCATTACGTTCATTCATTCATAACTTCTAAACAAAAGAGAGACATAGCATAATGCATATCCCTTTTCCTTACTGAGTCTTTTGGCTCACGTATTACTTGTGGTGTAGGTAATAAAATGATAATGCCTAGAGCAGAAGATGATACATTTCCCGTGGAGCCTGCGGTGTATCCGGATTAATCACGACCCGAGTAGGTGAATGGCATAAGAAGAAAATAAAAGATTTATTTAATTTGGAAGGATTTGGTAATTGACATGTTTTGTAAAACCCTATTTTGATGTTTATTTCATATGTTTTCACTTTGAACTCTAAACTTTATTAATGCATTTAAAAATGTTTCTGCATACTCTGATATATTTCTGCCCTTCAGTTTTTACATTAAACTTGATATTTGAAATTTGCTTGTTTTAAGTAAATAAAAAGAAAAAAAAAATTTCTCAAAAATTTAATGAGAAGAAAATTAAGAAAACATGGATTTTGACGCAGGGTGTCACATCACGTATACGGGAAAAAACATTATCGGGATATTACAAAATTTTTTATTAACTGTAGATTATTACATATTATTCTTTACTAATTCTATACACTTGGTTTTCCTAATTCCTTAGTAATCTCTATTTTATTTTATTATTTTTAAAATAAAATCTTTTATTTTAACTTTTCAATAATTATTTAATAATTCTAATATTTTAAATTATTCATTAAATTTCATAACTCGTGACAATAATTAATCTATTAAATTTTAAATTGTCATATTACATAATTAAAAGTATTCGTACAAAAAATCTTGGTATTACAGACTAGACACTCAGGGTAGGAGTAGGATTCAAATTGTAATACACCGGATATTTTTCCCCGTTTTGTTAATGTATTAAATCTGGGTAATTTTAAAATATGAATAGAGCATCGTGTTATGCGACGGTATGTGTTAAGTTGTGTTTAGAAAGTATATGGTTAACGTTGAAAAATAATATAAGTGTGAAAAACTTAGGAAAAGTCTGCACTGGTGAGTTCCAGACGAATGCGGATGACACCCCGTGACGATGTGTCGTGTCTGCAAACCCACTGTGTACATCCCTGTACTTTGGGACAAAATTGGGGATGGCGTTCTGCATCTTAAACTTGTTTTGCGAAGGACTTTCGGATGATAGCGGATAATAGCGGACGACAACGGACGAAGAAGGACCACGTCCGAAACAACTCTGTCCAAATCCTAGAGACATTCGAACACTTGCAGATGAGTGCGGACGAAGATGGCCCGCATCCGATTTGAATCTGTACAATTTTGGGACACATTCAAACGACTTGCGGACGCTACATGTGGACGAGAAATCTCATCTGAATGTCGCTTGCGGACAGTACAGACGAGGCATCAGGACGTGTTTTCTCGTCCCAAATCAAGTTTCGGACAAGTGCGGACAAGGTCGCGGACGACTTTACTCATCAAAATTATTGGGAAAACCCATTTTATATCTCTTCTCTCTTGTCTAATTTCGTATTCACTCAGCACAGACCTCCCTCCTCCAAACCCTACTGTGATGTCCACTCTATCCTAGAGATGTGGAAGCTCTATGTGAGTGGACCTCCTCTCCTTGGTGCGGGTAATGCCATCTCCCCTTTCTGCAGCTTATCCCCTATTGCTGCATAGGCTTCTCTCTCTCCTTCATCTATACCTTTGTCTATAATAGGTAAACTTCCCTTGGATACTCTAGTATTTGGCATTTGTGAAGGGTAGGAGTGTGTTCTATTGTCCTAAGTGTAAAATAGTTGGTGAATAAAGTGAAGAGCTAAGGGAAGAGTGTTATGCAGTGAGGTGTTACTTTGTTGGAAAACCCTGCTGAATCAGCCGTGAATTGAAGTAAAGGTAAGGATTTGTTCTTGAGAAATATTGTACTGGTTATGGACTCCAATTTGGGTTGAATTGGTTATGAGGTTAGAATGTTGATGCTGTTTTTGTTTAGGAACTGTTGGAAGATTGAAGGATTGAGGACACATTTTGGCTATTGGTTTTTACTACTAGATATTGAGGTGGACATTAAGGTAAGAATTAGAATATTGTAGTGGATAAAGGAGGCCCTACATTACGGGTTTTGAGTGACTTTAATATGCTATGAAACATTTTGCTTGAAAGGATAAGTTTTGTGGAATTTGCTAGAAATTGGTTCTAAACTATTAAAGCTTTGATTTCCTTTTAAGTGACAATCATGAAATTCTGTTTGAGGTTACTATTATCATTACTATCAAGGATAAAGGATAAACTAAATGTTGAAAGTATCAAATCTGGAATTGAAAACCATTGGAATGATAGGGTGCTTGATGTTCTTTTTGGGTATGACTGAATTGTAGGCATGCTTAGCAATCTAATTAATTGGGTTGAATTTGGAAACCTATATGAAATAGTAGGAATAGAGATGAATTTGAACCCCATTCTTGATTTGATCTGAACATGTTTTTCCTTGCCCTTAACGGTTAAAGAATGCCTCAAACTTGTAATGCCTTGTCCTTTCATTAATACACTAAACCAATTACCCTAATAAAATTATGATAGCTGTAGTGTCTTTAATTGCACTCCTATTTGTAAATCATATTTGGAATGATTATGTTTCTCTCGTGCGTTAGTTATATGATTTATTTTGTGACATTCATACATCATCCTAGGAATCATGAAACTGTTCACATGTTGTGTGTCATCCCTAATATATGTAAATAGGCATGTGGGGGTTCGGGTGATTGGTGACATTCCATATGGTAGGATACTCCCACATAAGGAGCAGTGAGGTGAGAGTTAGCTACGTGGAATCTAGGGTTCACACTTTCCCCCGTTCTGAAACCCCCAACGTCTTCAACAAAAGTGAGGATACCGGCTTATCGAACACCCCCGATGGATATATCTCCTCGTCGGAGTAACTGGTTAGGCCACATGATCCTAGGGAGTATTCCACCTTGACTTCCAAAAGAGATACGATTCTCTTCGCATTCATCTACATTGTAGTTAATTCTGATTCTTGCTGGGCTCTAGGCTCATTGCTTTCCCCGTAATGTAGGTGATATTTATAATACTAATGATGTACCAGTTGAGGAGGAGGCGTTCCAGGATGACCCCTCGTGTTATCAACCGATTTGACCTGCTGAGTGTGACTCGCATGGGAAGTGAAACATTGGTATTTTGGTAAAAAGGATATTTTGGTAATTTGGTATTAGTAGTATTTTGAACGTTACGAACAATTGTAACCATAGACTTTGGGACTATTGCTAAAATATTGGAAATATGTTTTGAAAATTATATTATTTATTCCGCATTACGTACTCTGATATTTATTCTTCTAAATGAATTTCGAATGTTGAATCAATTAAGCAAAAAAAATTTATATGATAGATTTTTAAAATAAGGAAAAATGGTTTTTAAATTATCGGGGCATTACACAAATTCTTGGAATTGGTAGGTGTGTGTGTGTAGGTTATAGTTTCCACTGTATATAGTTTGGTTTGAAAGTCACATTTAATGGCCCAAGTATTGTAATAAAGTTAAGATTATTTCATTTTGTAAATAATAACTTATGTTGTTAAGTTAAAATGTTGTTGCAACAAAATGAAATCACATATATAATTATGTTGTATATTTTAAATAAAAAGAAATTTTTAATTAGATTGAAATATGGTAAATTATGTTGTAATTACTTGTAATATTATCCTTAGTAAGGATACTTGGGTAACGTAATCCAACATTATCATATTGAAATTCGAGTATTAATGTGTGCGTATCATTCTCTTGATGGAGAATCCTTATCACAATTCCAATTTTTGAGGGGTTCAAGGTTGGGGATGTGACAACATAGTATTGTGGATAGAGTGTGGATAGAGTGTGTAGAAAAGCCTCCTAATTTGTCTCAGTATTGGTTAACCTATTAATTGATCTAAAATTTTGTTTATATGGGGTAGATGGAAAGTGGTAAACCATCTCACAGAGAAAGGAATGAAATAAAAGAAATATTAGAAATGATGAGAGCCATAGGAGAAATGACTGAGTTTGTGGCAAGAAATACAACTATGAACATTGCTGTTGAAAGAATGGAAAGAACTGAACCTGCTGAAATGCAGATAAGGAATGAGTTCAGAAAGAATAAAACTCCAATGTTTTATGGAGAGACAGATCCTAATATAATGGAAGAATTATTATGTTAGATAAAGAAGAAATTTATTGTGGCCAAAGTAGTAGAAAATTTGAAAGTTAAATTGGTTGTAAACCAATTGGAAGGTTGAGTTGATAAATGGTGGAATCAGGCACAAGAATCATTAGAGGAGATCATAGATTAGGAGCAGTTTGAAAATATGTTCCTTGAACGATTTTTTCACTAGAGCTGTGAGACGGGCAAAAGTGAAGGAATTTCTAGACTTAACTTAGAAAGAATTATTAGCGGCAGAATATAAAGCTAAATTTGAGGATTTATCAAGATATGCAAAAAAATTTATTCCTAATAAAGCTACGAAAGCCTAGAGGTTTGAGCAGGGGTTGGGGCTTGCAATTTCCAACATATTGGTGGCCTTACAATTGGAATCATATTCTGATATGGTGGATCGAGCAATGTTAATTGAACAAAAGCTCAAGAGTAGTAAGGAACAGTAGGAGGCTAAAAGAGCCAAAAGACCCAAAAAGGAAGATAGAAAATCAAGTGGTGACGGGAAGAAAATGAGGTTTGGAACAACTCAGTTTTCAACCCCATTAGTATAGAAGGAGAAAGGAATTTTTCAGCCAAGAGCTAAAGGAAATTTCTAATCAAAGATGTAATACCCCAATTTTCATAACAGAATTAATTAGGGATAATTGAGATTTATTTGATAAGAAATTTGATTGGGGGAAATATTTGGATAATAATCATGGATTTATTTAATGAGAAATTAGCTTATGAAATGAAATTGAGATATTTAAATTGGACCCGTAATAATCGTTAATAATCAATATTTACGATAAGTCATAAAAAATTTGGGTTAATTACTATACGATACGTATATTTCATAATTATCGATTTGTTAAAGAAATTAAAATAAATAAAATGAAATTATAAATTAAAAAGGAATGAGATTATGAGAAATTAAAAATAAAGGAAAATTGAAGTAATATAGGAGTCGAACCGGTTTGGTTCGTTGATGGCCGGTTCATGTTTGTTTAAGTGGTCTGTTTCTTGGAGTTGATTGAAAAACAAATGAAAATTGGAAAAGAGATGGGGGAGAAAGCAGAGAGAGACCGAGAGAAGCGAGAGAGGCGACGGTGAGAGAGCGATCGAGAGGAAGGCAACGACGAGCGAGAGGCGACGGACGACAACGAGGCTCGGGTGTGCGTTGTCTGGCGCATGGCGGCGACGGTGCAGCGATCGCGGGTGTACCGTGCGGGCTAGGGCACGGGTCGGTCTGTTTAGAATCGCGATTTGGGGGATGTGATTTCCGATCGTGGTAAACGTTTTGGTTAGTTTTTGGAGTTATATTTGGATGTTCTAATTGCTTGGACGAATTGCTTGGATTGTTGCTATGAATTATTAGACAATGGACACGAATTGGAATTGGCAAGGGACTTCGAACGAACTGGCTGCTACGGCTATGATGTTCGGGTCTAGTTCTGTTGGTTCCACAGATGAACCAGTTTATTTTCTTCTGGCTGACCTAATGATTTCTCCTTCTCCTGAATCGATAGCAACTTTCCACATGGAGATTAAGCAATGGACCACCTTCCTTGAATTGTGTAATTTTCCCATCAATAAGTGAAGTCTCCTCTGTCTATAAATCAATGGCAGATTATAAAGAAGGGAATTAGACAGTGAGTGGCCGAGTGAAGGATGAAGATGCAAGGCCAAATTAAAAGAAGAGATGGAAGGAGCGGAGGAAAATGAATGAGAGGGAGGGCTCTAGTTCTCTGCTTTCTTGAACTCGACAGAGAATTCTTCTCTGTGTATTGAGGATGACCATGGAGAATTTGGGAAAATGATGCTGTAGAGCACTCTTTATCTCTTGTGATGATGGCTGAGTGTTTCTCTGGAAATTTGTGAAGCTGTGAAGGGAGAAGTCTGCAAGTAATGGGTGTTCTTTGTTCTTCGATTGATAAATCTGGATAATGAAATGATATATGTTTTCTGTTTCTTTGGATTGAATAATATGTTGACAGTTCAAGTTGAAGAAATTAAAGATGATATGTTCTGTGTTGGACTCTTTTGTTATTCCTGACTGAAATGCTATAAATGAGGAATGATTCTTGGTTCTGTTTGTCTTTGTTGTGTAATCTTTGACATATGGATTTGGTTGAGAATATGATGTAGGAAATAATAGTGTGATGGACGTTACTATTTTTTGGTTGTGAGTGGTTAGCCCCTGTTTGGATGGAAAGTTGTGTTTGGGTTACACTATTTGTGTTAATGATCTGCCGATGGACTGTATGAGGGAATATTGCTATGATGAATTTGGTTTTATTCATGGTTTGGGGTTCATGTTGCTCTTTGTTGGTTGTTGTGATTTAATTGGCAACCGTTGAATACCCTGTTATGATTGGCTTTTTGTGTTAAGTAATTAAGTTGACTAATGAGGTTTGTCAAGTGTTAAAGTTTATAGGAATTCAGTGATTGTTATTAATGAATAAATATCGGTTAAATTGGATAATTGTGATTTAAGGGAAAAGTATAAATTAAAGTTATTCGTTTATTGACCATAAAAATTTATGAAGATAAATTAATAGAAATTCGTCAAGCGATAATTAAATTATTAAATAATAAACAATGAATAACAGTATCAAGTTATAATTTATTATTGATAAAAATATTAATAAATAAATGAAAATTATTTTGAAGATATAAAAGGAAAGAATGACAACGTTAATTTCTATACCGCGCTAAGGATGCCAGGTAAGTTGATATTGTATTTGCTTTGGTCTTTAGGGCCCTACATTGCAAGAGTTAGGATTTGCATGTGATTGCTTACTACTTTATTAAAATATTAAGATATTAAGCATGTTAGAAGTTATAGTATTGATAGAACTGTATGTATTCACGAGCATCATGTATCATAGTTTTCAAAAGATACAAAAATGGTTTCCATGCATACTTTTGAAAAGAAACAAAACGATTACGAAATGTTAAGAAGGAAACAAAGAAGAAACGAGAAAGTTATGAAACGTAAAGAATGAACGTAAACGGGTGTGACGCGATGTGAGGTTGGGTTGGCCACCCCTTCTCATCAAGTTTAGACATCTCTAACACTTTCAAGATAAGGATAAACATAAACGAGGTCGTCTGGGGATGTGAGGTTGAGTTAGTCACTCTTCCTCGTCAAGTTTAGACATCTCCAACGTCTTTCAAGATTAAGACAATAACAAACATAAATAGGGTCATCTAGGATGTGAGGATGAGTTGACTGCTCCTCCTCGTCAAGTTTAAACATCTCTAACGCCTTTAAAGATTAAGACAACGATAAACATAAATGGGGTCGTCTGAGAATGTGAGGTTGAGTTAGCCGCTCCTCCTCGTCAAGTTTAGACATCTTCAATGTCTTTCAAGATTAAGACAACAATAAACATAAAATGGGGTCGTCTGGGGATGTGAGGTTGAGTTTGTCGCTCCTCCTCGTCAAGTTTAGACATCTCCAATGCCTTTCAAGATTAAGACAACAATAAACATAAAACAGGGTCGTCTGGGGATGTGAGGTTGATTTAGCCACTCCTCCTCATCAAGTTTAGACATCTCCAACGCCTTTCAAGATAAAGTAAAGTAACAATCAAGTAAAGAAAGGAATAATAAAGCAAAGTCAAGATAAAGCAAAGTTAAGATCAAGAAAACGGTAAAAGAAAAGAAACAAAAATAGAAAATTAAAAAAGATTTAAAAGTTGCATGACATATGCATCATACCTTTTATTTTATATCACTTACTGAGTCTTAGGCTCATTAGTTAAGTCTTGTGATGTAGGTACACGCACAAGTGAACAAACTAAGAGGCAGTCGATGAAGGATTTGCACGGGTGGATCTTGTGGCTGGCTGGGCTAAAGAATTAAATTTAAATTATTTATAAAAGGGTTTGTGAATTATTTAATATTCTTTAATACTTGTTTTAATTCTGCTGCGTTTCAAAAAATGATTTTATTACTTTCGCTGCAATTGATAAATATTTTAAGTAAAGAGTTTTAATGATTGATTTTTATAAAGGAAAAATACTCTGACGTTTTTATAAAAAGAAAAATTTTAAATTTACACGATTAAAGTAAAAAAATAAAAAAAAATAAAAACCGGGTCATTACAAAAGATGTCATGGTTGGGAAAATATTTTAACTGTGGATAATAGGGTCATATGAAGAAATATTACAAAAGGTCCTTATTAAAATCTCCATTTTTCTAGAGAGAGAGGAGAGTAGCAATATACTTCTCCAATGACTACACAATCGGCCACGTATACTAAATCTAATCAAGCTAGGAGTAGAAAACTAGGAACTAGTCATCAAGAGTTCACCAGTCAACCTATGAAAGTTTATGCTTGTGGCCACTCGAAGGAACAACAGGACAGTGCTATTATTAAAGGTACATTTACTCTTTTTAGTTCATAGATAAATTCCATCGTTGCTCTCAATGTCTACAACTTTGAGCAACTAGCTTGAAAATAAGCCTTTCAAGTGATAGTCATTCAAGCAAATGACATGTCTACCACACTCTAGCAAACCTCTCTTGCACGCAGCTAAATACATGTACATCATTTTAAATATCAGATAAGGCATAAAATCATTCCTATCTATGCTAACAACCAATGTGCTGCCATAATTAAACCTTCAAATCTTCTCTCTGTATGACCAGAGTTGCTTATATTGTTCATCGTCATCTCCTTCATTTAGTTTTTTGACTTCATTCATTACCCTTCTAGCAAGACTGAGTGTAATGTTGACATTAAAATCCTTCCTAATTATCTCAATGATGGAAGAAACATCCCAACTGACTTAACTTTTGAATCTAAGTATTGGTTTGCAACCCATTTGGCAGAACTATGACGGTTTTCCATCTTTTGTGAACAATTGTGAATATCGTTACAACTCTTTATTTGAAACATAAATTCACCTTGCGTTTTTTAAGTGTGAATCTACCAATTGCATCCTTATTGGCACACGACTGTCAACCTATCAGATTCACTGTTGGTAAACTTTATATCATATTCATTCTTCAATGCATAATCCACGATTTCTTCCCTAATTGTATTCAATAAACTATATTTTTTTCCCGAACAAAGATTTGGGAAAGAACATTCCAATTGAAGCCTACACTCCCCTCTATCATCATCTTCAGAGTTGCATAATGAACGAAGCTCATTGTCTAGAGATACTGAGATTGAATGCACCTCTATAGTAGTTTCATGATCGAATGCATGAGGCTCATTGGCCTAAAATGCCAAAATAGGCTCTACCTTCATTCCGTAGTTAACAGATTCTTGATCACTAGTTTCTTTTATATCTAAAAAACAAAGCATTCACACACCAATTATATTACATAATAAGTTGTTATAAATAATTTCTAATTGAAAATACCTCTCCTCCATGCCATTTGGTGTGCAACACTCAAACGCTTTGATTTCTACTATTATTTTGCTAAGGGAAAATGATTTTAAGGTCAAAAAGTGAAAATAACATGATGTGCCCCAAGTCCCGGAACTTGAGCCCGAGCCAGGGGTTCTTTTTATTCTCTAACTTTTTATTTATTTTGCAGGTTTTTGAATCAAATAAACATCATTGGAGTTGGCATTTGGGCTTATGGAGATTTTAAAATCTTTGGGGAAAAATTGTGAGCTGTTTTTCCGCCTAGATTCTGACCTCCGACAGTGCAAGTGGAGTTTTTACAATTGGGATGACGTTTTTTCAACCTCAGTCCTTCATAACAAATGTAGCCAACATCTAGAGGTTTTGAACGAGCTATTGAACGTTGCATTTGGGCTCCATTTGGTATGTCAAATGTCTTTGTTTCAGAGAGCAAAACTCAAACTCGGATTTATTGTTGTTGTTTTAATTAAGGGTTGTTTACTCTTTTGTTAATTAAGGTCAATTTCGTCTTATGTCATATTTTTGTAAACATTTTGGGTTAAAACCCTACCTGGTTGCAATTGGAAGGGGACTTTGATGAATTAAGAAAATTTGGTTCTCTTTTGAGAGAAGACACCCACAGCCTCCCCCTCCCTTAGCGCCGATTTCATCCATCACCCAAGCAAGGCCTCTCTTGAAGCTTCTCAACCTTGCATCCTTGGGATATTGTTTCTTCCAATCCTTATCTTCGAGGTAAGATTGTGGTGTGGAGACAAGAGAAGTTTCCAACCTTGGAGAGTGTTGGTTTTCGGCCAACCCCAAAGTCGCCCCTCTCACTAGGAGGTCCGCGGACTCCATTGTATTTCCACTTGATTCTTGTTGTTCTTTTATGCTCTTTTCTTGCTGCTTGGATAACCTATGTTCTGGTGATAAAATGTTTGTTATGTGTTGAAGAAGCCTTTTGGAGATTATTGATTGTAGAAGGATAATTTCGGATTATTGTTGAGGTGTTGAATCTGTAATTTTGTTGGATTGTTGTTATCGCTGATTCTAGTATCTGTTTGAGGCCCTTACGACGCTCGTCTCGGTTTGATGTGTTCTAGTGATTTGTTCAAGATTAAGTCAGTGAGCTCCCCTCCAAAAATGAACTTCATTTGGTCTATGTAGCTCAAGTTATTCCATTTTGAATCTGCGTTGGTAAATCTGTCCTGCTGGAAACAGATTTCGGGTTGTTATTGAAATTGATATATCTCCTAATCCAGAGTGCTTTTTGGGTTGGATTTTTTATACAACTTTCCTGAATATATTAAGTTTATGTCCTCCAAAATACAGCTCTAGTTCACGTGTATATTTGGAGCTTGATTCATCTCATTGCTGTTGGTTCGAGTATTGTTAATTTTCCGGAACAGATTTCTCTAAGGCTCTCCATTTGTTTTTTGGAGTCTATCATAACACTTGGATGGTGTTCATGGATTTAGGGTCACAGAGGATTTATGGTTCATGCAAAAATAACCTGATGCACCAAGGGGTGCAATTGGGTCAACAATGGAGGAGGGGTGGTTATCGACTTGCATAAAAACAACACTAGAATTGTAGACTTTGTAACTTCCTCTCCAGAACTCCAAATAACACCAAATTTGGCAGGCAATCACTAAGACCAGTTTAAAATGTCCCTTCCAAAAATCACATCCAAATTCGCAAAATAACAGAAGTTATGCTAATGCAACATAACCTTCCCAGAAAGGCAACAAGAAACAATTTTGAACAGAAACAGAACACTAGTTGGCTAATGTCGTATCTTACTCTCCAGAACTCCAATCAGTACCAAATTTGGAAGGCAATCAATATTACCAGTTTACAAAGTACCCTCCAAAAATCACTTCCAATTCAAAAGGAAACAGAATTTATGCGAACGGGAATGAGCCTTCCCGTAAAGGCACCAATGAACAAAAAATAGTTTTGCACCAAAAATGGAAAATGCCCAACTTTCTTGCCTCTGGTCCAAATAACTTGAAATTTTCAACACACAACCCTTAGACAGTAAATAACCAATCCTTCAAAATTCATAACCCAATTCGAACAACAAAGAAAATTACAATCGAAACTTACAAACTGGTCCAATGGATACTATGCTTGCAACCCTTGACTTTAATTGGTCATTTGTTGAGAAGAACCACTCCACCTTGTTTCAAGACAATTCTTCTAATATTCCACCCTGCATATCAACTCTGGAAAGAGCTGATGGAAAGGTCATCAATGAAAATCCACTCCAAAGAAAAGTCAAGAAAAGAGTGGATTCGATTTTGGCACCAACAACTCCAAGTTTTGCCTTAGAAGGTGATAGCCGGTTTACAAGGAGGCAACTCCAAACAAGAACTTTAGCTTCAGTTGATTATTATCCAAAATAACTTCAGAAAACAACTTAGAGAGGCTTACAAAGCCGTCAAAAGTTGCCATAATGTGAAAATTGCAAAATTAACCTTAGAAATAAAATGCACAAAAAAGAGGTCCTTGGCTAGCACACCTAGCCGAGAAACACTCCACAAAAACCATTATTCAAATAACAATAACTCAATCCAAAAATGAACCAAATGCCAGCATATCATCCACCAATAAATAAGAAAGCATAGAATTACATTGTATTGGCATATCTTCAGCTACTACCCTCCTAAGGCACGATATTAGAATTACCATCTTGATCCTCGGTTGATGTTTGTAGCTCTCTGTTAAAGGAGTGTTTGACATAGCAAACAAACTCCAAATTTTACAGATAAGCACATTATAGAAACCTTGACACATCAGCTACAAATTTCTTGAAGCTTGCATTTTGATAAAAGATTGTTCTAACTGCCAAAAATGCCAAAGAGTGCTCGAAAGTCAGATTGTAGGCGGATTTGTGAAGTCCACCACAACTTCTACACTTGTACTTGAACTTCCACTTATACTTGACTTGAATAACTCAATTTGATATTTGGAAATTGGTTTGATGCATTTGATACCTTTGGTGCACTTTCTTCCATGATGACCTACAAAATGAACACTAGAAATGTTGTTAAAAAATCTCCATGTTTGAATGAGAGTGGATGGATCTCGTGGTGCATCATGACCTCTTTTGTTATGCAATATATTTGAAAGCACGGTCATCTACTCTTACATCTGACTGTCCATTTCTCTTTAAAGTCAATACTCGAATGTCTATTATTTAAGTACAGTTGTCTATAAGTAAAATATTTAAGGGAGTGGATGTCCGTTCTTAATGTTCAATCATCCACTTCTATGTAAAGGCAAACCCGGACGTTTGCTATATAAGTACAGTTGACTGGAACATATATCTTTTGGGTGGATGAACAACCTCTCTTTGCTTGCAGTCGTTAACTTTTATGTGAAGGCATATACACATATGTTCATGGGTTGGTGTAAATGGGCGGGACGCATTTTTTTAACGGAAAACGTAATTGCAATGTTTGATTTGTTCATTTCTCATAGTTCATGATTTTTTTTTGTAGCAAAATTAGTTTAAAGTTTGACTTATCATTGACTTCATAGTTTACAGTTTTTTTTTTGTTTTGAAAACTATCTCATTTTTATCTTGAAAATTTAAGTCTTATTAATTTATCAAAGGCTCATGATCTTTTTGTAATAAGTTATTTCACACACTTATCTAGGGGTGGGAATCGGTTCGGTTCAAACCGGGTAACCGAACCAAACCGAGTAGTTTTGGTCAGTTCGGTTCGGTTCTAATAAGGAAAAAAAACATTTTCGGTTCGGTTCTCGATCCTGTGAAGTGAAAAACTGAATTATCCGAACCGAACTGATCTATCTCCCTTTATCATTTTGAGCCTTGCGCTAGTGAGCCCTATCACTACCAGAAAAGAAAATGTTGTCGGCTGAAAGCATTGAGTCGAGACTCGAGACCCTGAAAACGCATCCCTCCCTTCATATCATCTCATTTTATCTCTCCCGACTCCCTCTTACTTCTATGTCGAGTGTCAACTTCAATCTCTAGGTCAAGCTTCTCTCCCGCAACTCTCTCTATTCTCCATCTCCATCTCCCGAAATCACGGCCACGCGCCAACCCTGCTCTCTCTAACCGAAGGCAGACATCAATGAGTGACGAAGACAACGAACTGTCACCGACCAGCGTCTGCCCTCTCTGGCAGTTTTGCGACGAAGACGGACGTTGGTGATTCAAACTTCTGCGATATGAAGATCTAAGCTTCTGCGATCTGTAGATCTAAGCTTTTGCGATTTGAAGATCTAAGCTTTTGAGATCAGGTTTGTATTCTACTCTGTCAAAGAAAAAACATTTTCAATAACGAATATAACTGTGAGCCCTAATCCTTTTGATGATGATCAAGGAAAGGGGGCTCCCCCACCTTCAAATTCACTTAGTTGGTCTATGAGGAACAAGTACAAGAACGATTTCCGTGACGATGGAGGATTGGAGAACCAATCTGTGCAAGATTTGGAGAATTATGCAATCTACAGGGCTGAAGAAACTACAAATTCGGTCAATGGATGCCTAAAAATTGCTGAGGAGATTCGAGAGGATGCTACGAAAACTTTGATAACTTTGCATCAATAGGGCGATATAATTATAAAGTGAGGAATTTTATTTAGATTGATGATATTTATTGTATTGAGAGATGAGAGATTTAGATCCATTTGTGTTTTGCATTATATTTGACTTGTGGTATTTTTTTGGGTATTTGTTTTCTGGAGATATATTGGAATGTTGGGTATTTGTTTTCTAGAGATATGCTTTGGAATGTTGGGTATTTGAACTTGAACTGATCACTGTGGAATGTTGGGACTGTTGGATATTTGTTTTCTAGATATATGCTCTGGAGTGTTTGACATTTAAACTTCACAGTTTGTAATGGAGTGAAAGAACTGATTAGAACCGACCTTAAAAACCGACTTAAAACCGAGTAAAAAATCGAAAACCGAATCGAACACATAAAATATTAAGGCCATGAAAAAACTGAACCGAAACCGAAACTGAAACTGAAACCGAACCGATTAGAATTGAAATCGAGGTTCGGTTTTTTGTTTTGGTTTTCACGAGGTTTGCTTCTAATTTGGCTAAAAACCGAAGTGAACCAAACTCACACACACACACTTATCTTTACGCACATGAATGATGAAATACACTCGTAGGGCACAAATGACATAACGTGGTGAGTACATCCCACTACTGGTATTTAAAATGTGTGTAAGATTTTGAATATCAAGTGATACTTGACATTAGAATTACACTATAAATTGCACACGGTCAATTTGTCTAAAAAGAGTAAACCCCTTAGCCAACTGGTATTCTTTGCTTAAAACCCTAACTCCGACCATTCTCAGCAATTTGTCTTTCCTGAATTCGACGAATTTCCAGGTCAATTTCTCACTGTTTTCTTCAAAATCGCATTTCTTTGTACTTTGCGAGGAACCTTTTAGCTTTCTTGTCTGTGGACGAATCTGTAAATACGTTTCCGTTTGGTCACGACAAAACTGATGGAATGGACAGGAAAGTTAAAGGAAAATGATTCGTAAATTGTCATTTATTCCTGTCGATGAAATGTAGCAATCTGTTTATTTTTTTGCCGGTCGTCGTTGGAATAAAAAATCCAGATAATTGTTAGCGTTTTGAGTTATTGGTACCGAGTGCACTCTTGTTTACTTGATTTTCTTTTGACCCAGAAGAATGATTCTCTTCTGTTGATTGAATATGATGTCAATCGATTATAGTTTTGGTTTCCAGCTTAGATTTGTTGAAGTTGAAACCAGTGAAAACAAGATGCTAGATAGTGGTTCTTTAGGAAACAAACTCTTATTCTTTTAACTGCTTGATGAAGTTGTCATATTTTTATTTCCATTTGTGTGAAAATTCCATTATATAGTTTTTGTTTATTTTCCCTATAAATGTCACCATCTCCATTTGAGAGTTGACGAGATATTTGCTCCATTTGGTGCCAATGTATTCATCTTCATATTTTCCGGTCTTCTAGCCAAACAAACCAGTCAATTTATTCTAATCGTTCCTGAATTTACATTCAATCAGCAAGATCTGAGCTTGCTTCTACATGCTATAAGATTTTCATCTAAATTCAACCAATGTTATATACAAAGAATATATTATTCTTGAAGAGCTGAATTGTTATTCTGATGGGTGAATTTTGATGGTAAATGTTTGATGTTGTTTATACTGGTCAGAAGCTTGTAAATATGTTGATGGGACATGCGGATGCACTGTCAGAACATAGATCATCAAAAGATCAGCTACTTTCTGGTCCAGAATCTGAATTAGATGATGATGAAACTTCAGATAGTTTGGAACAGACACTATATGCAACATCCTTTGAAGAACTGGCAAGGAATAGTATTAAATATGACACTGTTATATGGCTCTCTATATCACTGTTGTTAATTCTAGCCTGGGGAATAGGTATAGTTATGCTACTTTATCTTCCATTTCGGAGATATGTGCTTCAGAAGGATTTTGCCTCGCGGAAACTATATGTTACTCCTACTGAGATAGTTTACAAGGTATCATCTCTTAGAAGTCATTCTTATGCAAAAAGTTTTAAAAAAAAGTAGCATGGAAATGATTTCCCATTTTTTCCCATCTTGTGAAGGTTTCTCGACCATCATTTGTACCTTTTTGGGGTATCGTAACAATCGAGAAGCATATACCTCTTTCATTGGTGATTGATATCATTATCGAACAAGGTACTGAATACTGATCAAGCTCTTTATCTATGGTCATAGATCATATTGCGATATGGATGCGCATGGATTATTCTTCTCTTCAATTTTTGTGTCAATTTTGCTACCAAAGCCATTTGACTGACTGTGATTCTTTTTTTTACAAGAGCCAACAAACTATTTTTTTTTTCCTTTTCACTTCTCTATGGGTATTAGACATGATTACACAACACCATTATGAAGGATAGATGCCTATATCATGTTGTACATAATGTTGCCCACATTATGAAATGAACTCTGTGGTTTGAACATAAATACAATATATCTTTTTTCCTCTTGTAAATTTGAATTTTGATAGTGGAACCGTCAGTTTGCCTAATTTTGCTTAGGCATGCCTAATTTTATAAGCAGAAGGAGGGGGTTCTTAGTTCTTGATTAAAAATTTGGTTTCTGTGTTCTCAAAATTCATGGTAGTTTTTTCTTCCTTAAAATGTATCTTCGCATTAGGTCATTTGGTGTTTCCTCTGATGAGTATCATTGTATGTTAGTATGTTTCAATCATGAAGTTTTCAGTCGGAGAAACAAATTGCTTCTTCTTTTCCGTTTCCTCCAGGTTGCTTACAGGCAAAATATGGAATACATACCTTTAGGATTGAAAGTATAGCACATGGAAAGGCTGCTCCAGTTGATGAACTCCTAATTCAAGGAATTTCTAAACCTGGGGTTTTGAGGAAGGTTAGTTTATTTATACCGATTGTTGTAACATAGGGGGTAATGCTATTCTCAAAAAATACTCTTTGTTTTTGTGATTTATTGAGTTCTTGACACTTACTTTTGATTAGCTATTGAAAGAAGGTTTCAGTTATTTGCCCAAATAATTGCTCTGTTAAATGGCTGCCAGGTAATCATGCGAGAAGGCACAAAAGCTTTACAAGATCTTGGCAAAACATGGAAGCCCAATACTCTCACTGCTGAAGTGGATAGGGAGAGTGTGGCTCGTATGTTATCCTTTGGTGAAGGACCAACCATATTTAAATCACCTTCTAAAAGTGCAAAGGTATTGATACTATTGCAATGGTTGAAGGCGGATTATTTTAGTTCAAATCATGACATAACTGATAGAGATAGAATCTTGAGTGGGGATGTAAATGAGCTGGGTATAGTGTGGGGGAGATATAACTGTCCCTAATATCCACTATTTTCACTCCCATACCTGCATAAATTTTTATGGGCTATGAGGAATACTTGTTAGGATGAATTTTCCAAAAGAGGACAAAAAGTTGAGACATGAGGGAAATGAGAAGAAAATAGAAGAGAGAGAGAAAAGGAGGTAAGATATGATGTTGCAGCATGTTTCTACTTTGAAGTAAAAAGGAAGGTAAAAAGAATATTGGGATGAAGATGACATCATAAGTGTTGATTAATTAAAAAATATAAAATTTTACTGGTCTATATATGTATGGGTAAATTGGACGCCCATCAACTCCCGAATTCTAAAATTGGACGCCCCTTTGACTCCCGAATTCTCAAATTGGATGCCCGTCAACTCCCATGAAAAAATATTCCTAAATAGACCATAATCAAAACTGTTTGGTTTTTATGTTAGTGTATTCATGCTCTCTCCAAACCCATATGGAAATACTCATACCCTGCCTGGAGGGTAACTGCGGTCTGCAGATACCCAAATGCATAGACACTATTGAGATCTGTTGATATTTTTTTTTATTAGAAGCATAATCTTTTATTAATTGCGTTACTTTCTTTAATAGAGAAGTTACAAATTCAAAAACAGCAAGATATTTGGTTTAAATCAAGCCATCTTTGAAAACAAAATATAACAAAAAACAACTTCTAAAGATTTGATCAATCAACCAATTTATTTGAAAAGATTCTAAAACACTTTTTCAACACTCTTCCTTGCCTTAGTAATTGTAGAGACTTAATTTGTTTCTTAAGACTTCAAATCTCGCTTTTGGAAAAGCCATGGTGAATGCATCTGATTCTTTTACATATAAAGCGGCTTCACTTAGGCTTTTAACAAACCCAAGATTTTGAAGATATTCATCAATTCTACTATACCAAGCTCTCAGAGCCTGTTTGAGACTATAGAAGACCTTTTTCAACAAGTAGACTTTCTCCTCCTGTCCATTGACTTTGAATCCTTCGAGCTGCTCTACATAAATCGCTTCCCAATTCCATTGTTTGTCCTCCATGAATTTGACATCTCTGTTTACTAGAATTTTTCCATTTTGGAGCTAAAAAATTCTGTAAGCCTTAGATGTGTTGCTATATCCAACGAAAACTCCAGGTTCGGCCTTTTTGTCAAGTTTGTCTCTTTTTATCTGTGACACATAAGTAAAACAAAAGCAACCAAATGTTTTCAAATTTTGAAAATTTGGTTTATAGTCGAACCAAACTTCAAATGGAGTTTTTTTATGTAGAATTCTTGTTGGCAGCCTATTTAGCAAGAAAACTAAAGTGTTTGCAGCTTCAGCCCATAATTTTTTTGGCAATTCCTTCTCATGCAGCATATACCTTGTCATTTCCATAATGCTTGCGATTTTTCCTCTCACTTACACCATTCTGCTTTGGGGTATAATGTACTGTGAGTTGGTGTTCAATTCCAGCTTCTTCACAACACTTGTCAAAAAGCTCGTTTGTATATTCTCTTCTGTTATCTGGCCTTATCTTCTGCATTCTACAACAACTTTGATTCTTTACCAATGCTTTATATTTCCAAAACACATTAGCAACTTCATATTTGAATTTAAGAAAATAAATCCAACAATATCTGGTATGATCATCAATAAATATAATGTAGTACATACTACCATTCGAGGATGATATTCTTTGAGGTCCTCCAACGTCTATATATACTAGTTGCAGCTTGTGTGTTGCTCTCCATGTGTTTTGAGGAAATGGTCTGCTAACTTACTTGCCATATTGGCAAGCTGTACAATCAGCTAGCTTATCTTCCAATGATGGTACACCTTTTATCAAATCATGTTTCTTCATATATAGTAGTCCAACGTGATGAAAATGCTCAAGTCTTCTGTGCCACAATTCTGCATTAGTCACAGTTGATGAAAGAGCCATTTGCTCCTCCTCCATGAGATTTAGAGCAAAGTTTTTTGCTCTCATTTTTACTTTGAACACATCTTTGTCTTCCGAGTCTTTGATCAAACACCATTTATCTTCAAAGATGACCTTGAAACCTTTTTCAATAAGCTCTTCAACACTAAGCAAATTTTGGTCAATGTCAAGCACATATAAAACATCATTAATATATTTCAAACCTGCTAAGCTTTCTATAGCAACAGTTCCTTTGCCCTTTACTGAAATAAAATCACCATTTCACATTTTTACTTTAGAAATGATAGTTTTATCAAGCTGTTTAAAGAGCTTTTGGTCATTAGTCATGTGGTTCGTATATCCACTATCTATGAGCCAAGAGTCGCTGGAGCTATTGCTTGTAGCGAAGCATGTTGCAACAAAAGTTGTTCTTCTTCTACTTGTTCTCCTTCTTGTTGCAACTCAGTAGTTGCTTTTGCTTCTTCATGTTGTTGAGTCCTACAAATCTGCTCCACATGCCCAAGATTTCCACATTTTCTACACTTGACATCAGGCCTCCACCAACATTTTTTTTGTGTGTGATTAGTCGTTTTACAATGAGGACACAATGGAAAGATTTCTGCTTTGTTTCGTTGTTGTTGTTACTGTTATTGACAACATTGTTCATCTTCATATCGTTATAGTTCTTGTCTTTGCTTTCTCTTATATTTGTTGTTTTTGCCTGAAAAACACTCTCCAAAGATTCTTCTTTTCTCATCAACCGTCTCTGCTCTTGTGCCTGCAAAGCATTCACCAATTATGCCAAGGAAATGCTTGATAGATCTTTTGATTCTTCTAGTTATAAAATTTTAGACTCATACTTTTCAGGCAGAGTAACAAGGATTTTTTGCACAATTCTTTCATCAGAAAATTCCTTACCCAGCAACTTCACCTTATTAACTATGCCCAATAACTTGTCAGAGTACTCTTTGATGGTTTCTGACTCCTTCATTTTTAGCATTTCAAACTCTCTTATTAGATTGAGCACCTTCATGGTTTTGGTTCTTTCATTGCCTTGATATTCTTTTCTGAGGTAGTCCCAAATACATTTACTAATTCCAGATTCATAATTCTGGTGAATATTGAACTCGAAACAGCAGAGAATAGACAAGTTTTAGCTTTGGATATCTTCGTCTTCCTCTATTTGTGAGTCTTCATCTGCACAACTGTCGGATTCATCGGCAACTGTGGGACGTCGTAATTGTCTTATAAAGCTTCTTAGAGATCCAACGCTTCAAGATGAACTATCATTCTAATAGCCCACGCTTGATAGTTTTTACCATTGAAAATTGGTGGAGGAGGAAGGGAGAATGTTGTCTCAGCTTCCATTTTCAAGAGTTTTTGAATTTGTAGGTTTTTATGTTTCTGGTTTCTCAACTCTCAGGTCCCTCAAGAAAAAAGAGCTTTAATACCAATCTGTTGATAATTTTTTTATTGAAATTATAATCTTTTATTGATTGCGTTACTCTTTTAATAGAGAAGTTACAAATTCAAAAACAACAAGATATTTGGCTTAAATCAAGCCATATTTGAAAACAAAATATAACAAAAAACAACTTCTAAAGATTTGGTTAATCAACCAATTTATTTGAAAAGATTTTAAGGCACTTTTTCAACAAGATCTCATGGGGTTTGGGTAATAATTTTGTTAGAAAATAAGTTGTTATATTCTAATAAATGATCTTATAGTTTGATTTGTGTACCAACTTTATTGTTAGTTTTCGAAGCTGAGGAATATGCTTGAATACAATAGCTGTTCAAAATCCCTTGCTCTTTGGACTTTGAATTTGATCAATTATTTTAATTCTGTAAAATATAAAAATCCAAGGTGGTAGGAGATTGTGTATTCTTTTCCGTTTTCTAGAAAAGCCATCCACGAATAGAAAGATGTAACCATTTCTAGTATCAAATAAACAATTCAAGTTGACTCTGCAACCAGTACTTTGTTTAAGCTATTTGGATTTTGCAATTTAAAGGAAGAGTGCCTGTTGCATGCATTGATGCTTAAACTTCTTTTAGTGCGCAATTATGCGAACATTTCATTCGACCACAAAGAAGACTAGTTACTTAAACATTTTTTCTTCCAGTCATCTGCCATGCAGACGAACTCACCCCGCTATGTAGCAACAGAGCGGAGAAGCGTGCTATCTCAGGAAATGCTGCTTCAAAAACTTGAAGAAGTCAACAAATCAGTGAAGGTATGTTGTTTCTACTAATGGCAATATACTTGGGCAAAATAAAAAGAAGGGTTCCCATTCATGAACTTGAGTCAGTGACTTCAAAAACTTGAAAAGGAATATGGGTTGGGTGGGTTGATTCAGTTATTACTCTAATTATTTCTTATTGGCGTCCCCAGAAACTTGAGGTGTTGATTGAGAAGGCTGAAACCAGTTGACCTCAAATAAGTCACCGCCGGAATCTAAAAGTGAGAGAAAAGTAAGTAATTCCTCCTCGAACTCTTGTCTTTAAGAATGGAAATTGTCTCTCTTGTAGCCACCATGACTGATTCTTTGTTTTGTGTGCATATTTGGGTTGTAAATTCTTTCAACTTTTGCATTTTCTTTTCCACGGAGTACGAAGAAGAATTAGCTCTTAAATGCCAAAATTTCTCTTTCTAGTTTGGGTAGATTATTTTCGTGATAACTCGTGTTTTTATTTAGAATACATACGTGTGTGTGTATATATATATATAGCTTAATATGTTGAATATTCTCTATAAATTTGAAATTGTATAAAATAAGTTGGAGAAAATGACAAACCAACCATCGTACTTCACTATTAATGACAAACCAATCATCATACTTTTTTTACTAACAAATCAACCACTAAACTATAGAAAAAATTCACTGCTAACATCATTGTCACATTTGCTGTTAAATGCATTGACTTTGATTTGTGGCGGCTCATCAACTAATCTGCCATGGCTCAAAATTAAAAAAAATAATATTATAACATTGATGGTCAGTAGCGGATCATATATGACTCGCCGTATGTTGACAATAAATTGCGGTGGATTAACACAGATCTGTCACGGGTTGACAATAATACTAATCCGTTGCAGGTTGACAATAAACCGGGATGGATTAATACTAATCCGTCGTGGGTTGAGTAAGCTATGCATAACTATTTTTCATATTCAAGCAAGTTGAAACTTAGTCGATCAAAAAGTGAAATGTTGGCTCAGGAAAATGTTGCTAATATTACAATTTCATACTAATCAATTTCCATTCATCATCAACAATCAAAATATCAATTACATTTCAACCATATCATGTACATGTGCATTACAACTGCAAACCAATTTACCAATTCCATTACAACCATATCGTGCATATGTGCATGACAGATACAAACTAAATTCCATTACAACCATATCATGTACATATGCACTAAGAATCAGTGTGCTCTAACCACATCAAACATTTGTATTGTTTCTTGAAGAACATCCAATTGTCTACCTTGAAAAAACTATTGTAGATAACATATATCTGGTTTCGACACAGTTCATCTATTGATCCTTGCACAGGCACTCACTCAATCCCACTATCTGATATTCCATATTGGATGAACTCGCCGTGATGCAAAACCGAAGCTTTGCTTGCTACTCGTTTGGCAGAGGCATGACGGCTTTCCATCTTTCTTGAGCAAGTGTGAAAGTCGTCATAACATTTTATTTGAAACATCATTTCACATTGCATCCCTCAACCGATGCTCCAGCGAGTTGACCGCGAACCACGAAGTCCTCGCGGAAGGTGGAAGCAATGTTGGAGTAGAGATCAACGACAATGTTCTGAGGGTTAAGTGCTACAGTTTTCCTGGCAAGCAAGACGAAAGTTTTCGATGTTTTGGGAGCTGTAAAGAGGTGAAAGAGTTAGAGGCTAGGTTTCGGCCATTGTCAGTACAATTATAGGACTCTGAGTGCTCTGAGTCGATTCATTGTATGCGACCGGCTCAAAGCACTCGTAGTCCTGTAACTGTCTAACAATGGTCGAAACCTAGTCTCCAAATATGTCACCTTTTTATCGCTCCCAAAACATTGAAACTTTCGTCTTGCTCGCCAGGAAAACCGTAGTACTTAACCATCAAAACATCGTCGTTTAGCTCTACTCCAACATTGCTTTCACCGTCGCTGAGGATTCCATAGTTCACGTTGAACCCGCCAGACATCACATGCGATTTTTATATACTAGGGCTTTGAGAACGTAGAACAATGTACGATGAATCGCGGTAGATCAGTCTTAAGCCAACGCGGTTTATAGTCAATTGTGGTGACTTGGTATTAAACTGTCGTGGTTAATTGGCAACCCGCGTCGATCATATATGATCTACGGCGAGTCATTAATATTATAACCTTATTTTTTTAAAACTATTGAGACACAACGAATTAGTAGACGAGCCGCCGCAGATCGAAGTCACTGCGTTTAACGGCAAACGTGATAGAGATGTTAGTGGTGATTTTTTTTTTATAGTTCAGTAATTAATTTGTTAGCAAAAAAAAGTTTAATGGTTGACTTGTCAATGATCACAAAGTCCGATAGTTGGATTGTCATTTTCCTATAAGCTATATCATACATGTTTTTAAATTAAAAGATTGACGTGGAGCTAAATTAATTTTAAAGTCCAGATAAAGAATTTTTCAAGTAAGAAAGTCAGCTCTGGATTTCTTCTTAATTGCGTGGAAATTAGAGTGTAATATACAATAATTCATAAATTATTATCCAAATTAAAACTGTAATCTATTTAAAACTAACCAAATTTATTTTATTTTCAGCATTTTGAAATTTTAGAAGGATGTTGAAATGATGTAATGTAATTCGGGGTGCTTGAAGATATTATTAAGGGAAAATGACAAATCAACCATCATGGTTTGAGATAAATAACAAGTCAATCACTATATTTTATTTTCTAACAAATAAATTACTGACGTATGGAAAAATGACAAAGGCAATATCGCTGTCCGTTTGCCATTAACAAGGTGATGTGGAGACGAGGCAGTTTGTAGACAAATTGTCGCAGCTCCGTGTTTTTCCAAGAAAAGAAGACCAAATCGTAGCGGTCTCTTGAAAGACCGCCGCGACCTCTTGAGATGCCGCTGCGATTTGTTAGGAGACCGCAGTGGCGTATGTGGTTTTTCATGAGACCGCGGCGGTCTCATGACTGGAAAATTTTTTTATCGCAAATTTGAGGGCTTAAACGAATGATTTTGGGGCCGAGAAAGGGCGGTCATGGGGTAAACCCAATGATAAGTGATAGATCTCTTAGAGAGCTTTGATTTGATACTTTCTTGAGCCGATTCTGACACATGTAGCTAAAGTTATGGTCTTTTGAAGTTGAAGAGGACAAAAATCTAATAAAATGAATGGATTCGCAAAACATATATATAGGGAATTTGAAGTAGCCATTTATTAGCCATAGGGACTTTGAGTTTCATGGCTACTTCAAAGTCCCTATGTATATGTTTTACCAATCCAATCTATTTATTATATTTTTGACCTTTTCAACTTCAAAAGACCATAACTTTGGCTACAGGTATCAGAATCGGCTCCAAAAGGTATCAAATCAAAGCTCTCTCAGAGATCTATCACTTGTAATTAGCTTCATCCCATGACCCCCTTTCTCGGCCCCAAAATCATTCGTTTAAGCCCTTAAATTTGTGATCAAAAATTTTTCTAGTCATGAGACTGCCGTGGTCTCATGACAAATGGCCGCGGCGTCTCAACAGGTTGCGGCGGTCTCCTAACAAACTGTGGTGGCGTCTCAAGACACCGCCACGATTTGGCTTTCTTTTCTTTGAAAAACATGGAGTCGCGGCAGTTTGTCTACAAATTGCCGCGACTCCACATCACCTTGTTAATGGCAAACGTGACAGCGATGTTGGCTTTGTCATGTTCCCATACATTAGTGGTTTATTTGTTAGAAAATAAAGGATAGTGGTTGACTTGTCATTGATCGCAACCACGATGGTTGATTTGTCATTTTCCCTATTATTAAAGTTGGGTGAGCTCGTGCTCTTTTGGGAGATAAATTAATTAAAATAAATCAACAAAATAAACTTTATAGTTTGGGATAAGAAACACGACAAATCTTGAAGAATTTTTTGCAAACAACAAAAATATCAAACTATAGGAAATAAATGACACAAACCTTTTTTTTCACGTTTTTTGTTCAAAATTGCGAAGACAAACGCCACAAACACTCTAACGTCAAAGTTTGTCTAACGGCGACGTCCAAAGATCAACAATGAACGTCCTTTGACCATGAGGGATGTTCAAGGCTGATCCAGATTGCCAAAGGGACGTCCATATTAAGTGAGTCAAATTCATCCTAAATTTTTGTTTTTCCTTATCTGAAAATTTTTCTCCTCACTATTGAGCTTGTCCGTCAACGTCAACCTCCAAAGTCGATGCTAAACTCCTAGTCCTCCAAGTAAAATGAATTCCACTATTAAATTCTACATTGCAATTGAAAAGAAAATCAAACATTCAAGAAATTTGAAGCAAGGGATGTCCGTTGTTGGTTAAGAAACATCCGTTTTAAGCAAGGGACGTTCATTTTAAGCTGGGAATGACGTCGTATTTGTTTGTTTTAAGCGAGGGACATCCGTCATAAGTCGAGAGACGCTCATTTTAAGAGAGGGACGTCCGTCATAAGTTGAGGGATGACCGTTTTAAGCGAGGGATGTCCATCATAAGTTGAGGGACGTCCGTTTTAAGCTGGAATGTCATCTTTGTCCGTTTTAAGCAAGAAACGTCCGCTAATAGTTGAGGGATGTCCCTCGCTTAAAAAAAACAAAGACGGCGTCGTTCCGAACTTAAAATAGACGTCTCTCAACTTATGACAGACATCCCTAGCTTAAAACGGACGTCCCTCAACTTATGACAGACGTCCTTCAACTTATGACGGACGTTCCTCACTTAAAACAAACGTCCCTCAACTTATGACAGATGTCCCTCACTTAAAACAGACAAAGACGTCGTTTCCAACTTAAAATGAACGTCTCTCACTTAAAACGAACATTCCTTAGCTAACAATAGACGTCCCTTGCTTCAAACTTCTTGAATGTTCGATTTTCTTTTCAACCACAATGTAGAATTCAACAATGGAATTCATTTTTCTTGGAGGACTAAGAGTTTAGCATTGACTTTGGAGGTCAACGTCGACGGACAAGATTAGCAGTGAGGGAAAAACTTTTCAAGTAAAGAAAAACAAAAATTTTAGGATGAATGTGACTTGCTTAAGACGAACGTCCCTCTGGCAATCTGGATCATCATTGAATGTCCCTCTTAGTCAAAGGACGTCTATTGTTGATCTTTGGACATCACCTTTAGACGAACTTTGATGTTAGAGTGGTTGCAGTGTTTTGGACGGAAAAAAATGACAGAAAGGTTTGCGTCGTTCATTTTTCATAGTTTTTGGTTTTAGTCATTTGTAAAAAAATTTCAAGGTTTGTCGTGTTTCTTACCCCAAATTATAGAGATTTTTTTGTTAATTTCCCATTAATTAATAATATGTGCGGTTAAATATATAATTTTGTAATTTATATTCCTTCTTCTATTTATTCATTTTGTTGAAGCAATTTCCATACATATTATTCTGATAGTTAAACTTTCTAAATAAACGAATTTTGGACTAAATTTCTTGAATTTTAGATTTTATTAATTTATATTTGCAATAATAATGTCCACTACATGCGGTTTTTGTGTATAAAACAAGGACGAATCACGGGTTGTACTTCCTTGGGAGTCAAATAAAACCAATCCAAAATGAATGCGCTTTGAAGGAAAGTGGAGGGAAGAAAAAGAAGGGGTATTGTTTTTGAAAACTCAAAAAAAAAAAAAGGAAAATAACAAATCAACCATCATCTTTTATTGTTACTGACAAACTAATCATCATTCTTTTTTAGCTAACAAGTTAACCACTGAATTATAGAAAACTAACATCACTAATATTACTGTCACATTTGTCGTTAAACGTGATAATGTTGAGTCGCAGCGGCTAGTCTATAAACCGTCGCGGCTCTATATTTTTTTAAAAATAACACTATAATTTTGATGGTCCACCACAGATTATTTAGTAAACCATAGCGGTGTAATGATAAATCGAGGCGGTTTCATATGAAGCCACAACAATTTATAGTCCAACCGTTGCAACTTCATATGAAACTGCTACGGTTCGTCATCAAGCCACCTCAGTTCGTCTTCAATCTGCCGCGGTTCGTCTTCAAAAAAAAAAATTCATTGTTTCTTCGTAAAAAAATTCAGACAAACTGTGATTCTCCTATGGACTGTAAAACAATTTTAAATCATCCGAAAACTAAAACATGGACATTCTTTTACAAAATCTTCTAAATTATAAAACCCAAAATCTTCTAAATCTATTCTTTTACAAAATCTAAAATCTTTTAAATCCATTCTCCATAGATATTAACTATTTTCCACTTAAAATCTATTCTAAAATTACAAGTTCTTTCCATTTTTTTTTTCATAGGTATTTATTCTTTTGTACTGCGATTTTCAGAAAGTTGACAGTTATATTCGTGGCGGCAATTTCTCAAAGTTCAATGGTTAAATTGTTAACAAAAAATGATGATGGTTAGTTTGTCACTAACAATTAAGGATGATAGTTGATTTGTCATTTTCCAAAAAAAAAAAAAGAACAACTATAGAACCTACTTTTAAAAGTGTTTTTGAGAAACAGATCCTCAGAAGTTACTTCTTGTTTCTTTTTATAATACTAATAAATGCTATCACAAATAAAAAAATAAAATTATTAATTAAATTTTCCCACGTGCATTTGAATTTGTTTTATAAAATTTATGATAAAAATCAGTAATTATTTTAGCGATTTTAAATTTAAAATATTTATGAGCATAAAACTTAAGGAATAAATCACTCACTAATATTTAGAGTTAGAAAGTATCAACAATATGAAATTATAAATATAGTTCATATTTCTATGAATTTATAATTCACCATATTATAATGTGTAGTGACAAAGATGAATGTAAGACAGGTGGCATGAGAATGTTCTAACAATTTATGTGAAACAAAGAAAGTACAATTTTTTCTCTATCTATATTTCATTAATTCAATTCCATGTGTTTAACAAACTTTATATCACTTCAAATTATTCTTTAATTTGTTTGATAAAATATTATACGAGGAACGTTACATAAATCTTGCAATGTTGAGAATAAAATGAATAATTGAGAATTATAATTAAATGCAATTGAGTTTATTTATATGATTCTTTTTGTTTATTAGTTCATTACTTGAATGATTAGCCTACTTGTAATACCCAAAATTTTACATGATTAATTATAATGTGATAATTTGAAATTTAAATCAATAAATTAGTGGCACCATTTATGAATTTTAATAATAGATTTAAAATATTATAATTATTAAATAAGTATCGAAATTAAGAAAGTTAAAAATAAATAATTTTATTTTATAAATAATAAATAAAATATGAAATTTGAGGAATTATAAAAACGGAGTGTATTAAAATTAGTAAAAAATAATGTGTAATAATCCTGGAATGGAAAATTTTAATTGTTATTTTAGTTATTTTATCTTTTGGACTAAGGAAATATTGTGTAAGAAAGAACTAGATACAAGATGAATCGTTGGATGACGTTTATGAATGATTGTGGTCAATCCAGATGGAGAAATATGCTTCTACGAGAGTATTTGATGCCATTTGGATGCAAAAGGATATTAGACCGTAGGATTAGATTAGTGGAAGGAACGTAAACCGTTAGATTTTAGAAAGATTCTTCCACAGGAGTATTGGATACGGAAGGATGTTGCATCGTTGTATTTGGTTTAGCAAAATGAGTGTGAACCGTTGGATTAAGAAAAGATTCTTCAGTGGAAAGGAAAGGTGTCATTCGGAAGGAGTTAAGTAAATAGAAACATCATCATTTTACATTTTAGCATGTTTCTACAGCAGCGAATTTAGGGGTTGGAACGATGTCATTTGGAATAGTGAGTCACATTAACCGTGTTAGAGCATAAGCGTTTACTTCCATGGTAAGGAAGGTGTTCGTAGCAAGATTTGGATGAAGTAAAACGTTGTCATTGGATTTAATGAACTCACGAAGACGTTGGTGTCCAAGAGAGCGTTAGCTTCCACAGAAGGGATTTTTCGCAATGGATAAGCTCATGTAGCACATAATGATTGATGGACAAATCTGGGGATTGGAGTTTCTGCGGAAGCTAACACTTTCGCGGAAGTCTTGGCATCCACGGTTGCTGTGAATACATGAGTTAGGGCTGATGTGGCTGTTGGTCATTGGATGAGTTGTCGCGGACGTCCCCTACGGCTGTTTGCTCAGGCAAATTTCAAATAAGTTACTTTTCCAGATTATTTTCGAGCTAGGATTTGATCTTTAGACTGTTTAGAAAATGATAAAATTGAAATACGATTTTTATTGGATTTTCTCCCATGAAGCTCTCAAGTTTTTGGTAT
Source organism: Begonia loranthoides (assembly GCA_022433065.1). NCBI lineage: Eukaryota > Viridiplantae > Streptophyta > Magnoliopsida > Cucurbitales > Begoniaceae > Begonia > Begonia loranthoides. Next base: position 3,514,904 of record CM039479.1, read on the forward strand.
TTATATATTAGGGTTTGGATTGAAACCCTTATCACCCAAGAACCCCAAAGACAAAGAGAATTCTCTCTAGCTTTGGGGTGAATCATTCTTCAAGTTTCTGAAGGTAGGTTTGCTATTGTAAGGAGTTTGATATTGTTTCTTGGACTGTATAGGGTTAAAGGTTATCCTTTTTGTTAACCAACTCCTTGTTTGTTTTAAGGAAAATCTGATGTGTTGAAGAAAGAGTTGGGAATTACAGACTCTACCAAGAACTTCAGGTAAGAGATGTTTTGCTTGTGTTTGACCTTTGGTTGCATCACAAAGTGCTAAGGTAAGGTAGTATGTTTTGATGACATATTATGATGCCTACTGGCTATGTTTTGAGGATGTGTTTTATTAACTGTTTGATACCTACAGCCTATGTTTCAAGAATGTGTTTTATTGACTATTATCATGAATTCTTTATTAAAAACATGTGACGTTAGGATAAAATGTGATGACTTTGGAGATGCTTTTATTGTTCTCATGCATGTTTGACATATTGTTAGATGATATGTTACGTCTGATTTGAATTGAGGATATGCATGCTATTTTTATGCTCTATGTTCATGTATGTTAGACTGTTTTCATGTATCATGTATGTTTCATGCATCATGTTGTTCAAGAAAATAACAAAAATGGTTTACATGCATATATTTTCATGTGAGAAAAAAAGAAATAAAATTTAAGATACGTAAGAAAGAATACGAAGAGTTGAGGAAAGGTTGTGCCAAATGTTGGTCCTATTGGAGATAAGCTTGTTAGTCTGGTTATGCCAGGGAGTGGCCAAAGTTCACCAGGTGGTTGTGCATTGAGTGCACAACACTTACTGAAGTCCCGGTAAGGGGGACTATCTTACCAAAGTTCACAAGACTCAGTGGTGTGTTTCTCATAATCGTGCCTACTCTTCTCTTAAGAATCACAACAAAGGTTACAAAATCGTTAAAAGAAGAAAAGAAAAGCAAAGAAAGAAAGAAAGAACGATAAGACATATTTTTACGAAATTGTATTTCATACTCATATTATATTGTGCATCTCTTATTGAGTGTTAGACTCATAGTTTGGACTTTGTGGTGTAGATAATGATAGAATTATTGAGGAACATGATAATAGAAACAATTGATAGCGGGGCTGAAGAGAAATTCTCATGGGCGAAGCTAAAGTGTTGTCGAAGCAAAGTTTACTCGTGAGTGATTTGAAAAACAAAAAAGAGAAAAGATTTTTATTATGTTTTTGATTAGTTGATTTCAGTTTAAATGTTTTACAAATATTTATATTTATATTTATAATGAGTTTTACTACGTTAGATTTAAAAAAGATTTATTTTAAAGACTTCTGCTGTGTATAATCAACTAATCAAGACACAATTTTTATGTATGAAGTATTTAAAAAAAACAAGAGAAGGGTTTCAACGTCAAGTGCATTACAATACTAACATACAAATATTGTGCATTAATTGATCATTTGAGATTCAATGATAGTTAAAGATAAAAATGTAACTACACATAGCAACATACATACTAGTTTCATACATCCAATTTTGAAAAAAAAAAAAAGAAGAATACAAAATGGGTTCTTTCCCCAATCTATACATACCATAAAAGATATGTGAATTTTAGATTTTTTCTGGGTAATTAACAAAAAAAATTGTGAACTATGAGATCAATTACAAGTCAAATCTTAAACTAATTTCGCTAATAAATAAAACTATGAACTATGAAAAATGAAGCACAGTCGTCTGCTAATTAAAGTGCGGACATCCGTCGGTTGTCATGGTTGTCCACTAATTAAAGTGAGGATGTCCGTAGAACCACAATGATCTGCGATCTAATTATTAAAGCCAAATTACACTCCAAATTATCAAATTATCATATGTAACATAATTTAAATTATCATATTAATTCCAATTATTTCAAATTACCCAATTAATTTGAATTACCATATGTAACGTAATCCAAATTAATTAATTCAAATTATTTCAAATAACAAATTAATTCAATAATTTGAATTAATTAATTTAGATTACGTTACACATGAGAATTTGAAATAATTTGGTAATGTAAATTACGTTACATATCGTAATTTGAATTAATTTAGATTTAATAATTAAATTTAAAGTGTGAACACCTGTGGGTGGTTGTGGTTGTCTGCTAATTGAAGTATGGATATCCACAAGTTGTCGCGGTCGTCCGTTAATTAAAATGCAAATGTCTGTGGATTGTTGCAGTTGTCCATGTAATACTTGGGATTAAGCTTAGACTAAGGATGATGATAATGTTAATATTGGAGAATAGTTAGGGTTGTGTTGGGTAATTATAATAATTAGTTTGTAATTGGTGGATTATTTAATACCCCGATAATATTTTCTCGTGTATGCAATGTAATTAATTCTGAAGTAATTAATATGTTCTGTTGTGGGACGATATGTTGTTGGTTAATCCCGTATAAATATGAGAAATATTGAGTGATGAAAGTATAAAGTTTTGTTGGAAAAATGTGTAATTGGAGTTTTCAGACACATGCAGTCAACGCGCGGATTCGGGGTCGCGTCCGAAATGTGTCTCGGGTCGTTCCCTGCGTTTTTGGGTAAGTCGGACGACGGACGACGGACGACGGACGACGGACGACGGCAGACGAGGAGAGTTTGAATCTATCCAAATTATCAGACTTTTTGGATGAATGCAGACGAGGCTCGAATGCCTTCATTCGTCCGAAATCACAATTCGAAAGGAGAGAAATATGGATTGAACCGGTTTGATTCGGCTCGGTCCAAAAATTTATGAACACTCGATTTTAGTTAAAGGAGAAAAAGGAATTGGATTAAATTGTAATTTAAAATGTGAAAATAATGAGAAAGGGGGGAAGATTTAATGAATTAAAGAATTGGAATAAAGAGAATTAGGAGAGGAAGGGAAGGAGTAAACCGATTCACGCTGTGAACCGGTTTAGGAGAAAGCAAAAGGAAATCTGATTTGGTCCATGACCATTCGCGAAGAAAAAGAACACAGAGAGAGGGAGAGGGAGAGATGCAGGGGTGAAGGAGAGCTTGTAACGACCCAATTTTTTGTAACCTTTATTAAAATTTACTAAAATTCAAAACTTTTTATTAAAACTTTTCTAAGATAATATCATAGTGCAAAACCGGACAATCAAAACTTTTTTTGTTAAAACATAGCAGGAGCAGTTGTAAAATCTTTTGTGAAAATATAACGGCTTTATTAAAACATAGCAGAAGCGTAAATATTTCGTTTAAGAAAGAAATACTAAAGGAATACTAAACAATTAAATACAACTTAATTACAACCGTTATATCTTCTACTCTCTTTAGCATGGCCAGCCACGAGTCTCGCGCTTGTAAACCCTTCATCCTTGCTTTTTGATTTGTGCATTAACTTCTCGTACAAGTACCTACACCTACACCACAGGTAAACTGTAAGCCCAAATGCTTAGTAAGGAAAAGAGTTTATGCAATATGATATGCCTCTCTTTAGTCCTTTTTGGAATGGGGGCTACCCAAACAATCTTTTCATTACGTTCATCGATTCTTTGGTTCTTTACTCGTACATCGAGCTGGAGATGGGAGGTTTTTCTTTGGAATGGTATAGTTGGTCCGATCTAACCTCCTGGGTGCAACTAAGTCCCCATTCCCCACTTGGTTTGAGCTTCGCCTAGCTGCCAGACTAGATCCGTTATATTCAAAACTTTTTATTAAAACTTTTCTAAGATAATATTAGAGTGCAAAACCGGACAATCAAAACCTTTTTCGTTAAAACATAGTGGAAGCAGTTGTAAAATCTTTTGTGAAGATATAACGGAATTATTAAAACATTGTGGAAACATAAATATTTCGTTTAAGAAAGAAATACTAAAAGAATAGTAAAAAATTAAATACAACTTAATTACAACTGTTATCTCTTCTACTTTCTTTAGTCTGGCCAGCCACGAATCTCGCACGTGCGAACTCTTCATCTCAGCTTTTTGATCTGTGTATTAACTTCTCGTACAAGTACATACACCTACACCACAAATAAACTGTAAGCCCAAATGCTTAGGAAGGAAAAAGTTTATGCAATATGATATGCCTCTCTTTAGTCCTTTTTGGAATGAGGGCTACCCAAAACAATCTTTTCATTACGTTTGTTAATTTAGCATGTTAGTATAGTTGCTTAATCATAGGATTTAGTTAACACATAGATATCAAACAATGGTAATGGTAGAATAATATGTGCATTGTATGTAAGAAATGACAATTATATTTAACATAGATATTTTAAAACTAAACACAGCAGGACAATGTTCACTAAATGTTACGGCAAGTAAAACTTCAGCAAACACAACAACCATAAATATTTCCAGAATAGAGTCATAGTCTTAGTTCATCGTCCTTCACAATTTTTCACTTATGGTTCATCATTCTATACTTCACAGCAACCATTACGGCAACCATTATCAACCAACAATATCAACTAGCAGTAAAGGAAATTACACAATTTACAAAGAATATAGACAAGGAATAATAGCAGTTATATCAACCAAAGAATATCACAAAGCTAACAATAATCTACAGAGTACTAGCAAAAATCTATACTATCAACAACAAGGAAACACACTCACGCACTCTACTTGTGGATAGGGCTACCACTGGCCAAGACACACCCAAGTCCTTACCCTAAATGATGAACTAACACGCGGACAACAACTCCACGACTTGCTCTATGGCTCACGGATAGCAGCTTCTCACAGAAGAAGAATCACTAACTCACCAGAACAAGCACTCACAAGCTCAAGCACACTCTCACTAGCTCACAGAGGATTTCCCTCTCTCGCAGGAACCCTCTCTTTCACGAAAGGGAAGAAGAGTGGACTGAAGAACGAGGAAAATGCCAGAGAAGGATGGCTTACCATCTACAAATCGTACCTGGAGGGGAACATAGGTACATCTACTAGAGAGGGAGAGACGTGATCTAGCATGGGGGAAGGCGTGGGGAGTTGCTCCGTGTCTACTGGAGTGCAAAATAAATGGCTACACAACAAGTTGTCTAATTTCTAAATTTACGTAGATATGGGCAGTTTTGAACGAGTACGGACGTTCTGGTCTGTTCACTTTCGTCCGCATGTGTAAGATTCCTAAGGTAGATTTGTGTTTATAGACGAGAAATGGAATCTTTGGCCCGTTTGAACAGTCTAAATGCGACATTAGGACGCGATATGGCATCCGCATGCGTTCGAAAGTGTCTAGAAATTGGAAAAATTCAAAATGACCGCGTCCGCAGTCGTCCACGAGCATCTGAAAATGTCTAGTGAGAAACAAAGGACGAATTAGGATGGCTCCCATTCTGCATCGTCCCAAAGTGTAGAGACCATATTCCATGCATTTCCAGATGACATTTCTCGTCCTCGCGTTGTCTGCATGCGTCCAAATCTCCCAAAAATCCAACTTTTCTTCATATTTTCCCACTTAACTTTTATCCCATAATATTTTCTCCATAAATATACGTCATGATTTAACGCGTCTAGATACGCAATGTAATATCCTACACATCCTTACTCTTGATTACACCATGTATACGGGGAAAAACATTATCAAGATATTGCAGAGCTTGGGAGGAGGAGTCGGCAATCCTCTCCCACGGTGCGACGAGGAGTGCATCGCGATTAGCGTGGTTTGGTGAGCAGCTGGCGACGAACGGTTGGGGGCATCGGGTCGCAAGTCGTCTAAGGCTTGGGCGTCAAGCTTCGATTTGTCGGTGCAGTGTGGGGTTGGGTGAGCTTCGATGCTTCATTGATTTTCGGTGGCCGACATTGATGGAATGGTGACGGTGAGGGTTCGTGACGGTGAGGCCAAATTCTAGCCTCGGGTCAAAGGGCTGGAGCTGGCGGTTGGCGAGGAATGGCTGGAGCTAGATTACGGTTCGGCCTGAACTGGTCTTTTCCTTTGGTTCTTGCTCTGGAAATTGATAGTGAGGACGCACGTGAGGGATGGTAGGGTAGTGGCAGGGCATGGCTTGGGGACACCAACTGGTGTTTGTGGTAAAGGCAGAATATAGAGTGCCTCTTTGTTGGAATTGAAAGGTAGAAGAGGGAGGCTAGTAGTGGAAGAACTCTTGGGTGAGCTGAGTGGGAGAGCTCCTGGAGAAAAGAATAAGGAAGACTGGGAAAGACAGAGTATGAGGGTGAGGCCCTAGATGAGAGGGATAAAACTCTCAGATCTATTTCTGTCTCCAGGTAATGTCATCCTCCTTTGGTTTATGGAATAGTAATTTTTGACTGAGCTCTCTGTGTGATTTAATGAAGCCTCCGGGTGTGGGTTGTGAACTAGGAAGTAGGCCTCTGGAGAAGTTGGGTTGCAGGGATGTTGGAAGCTGCTCTCGGGTGTCCTCTGGTGAGTGACTTCCTTTAACTATATTATGGATTGTATGCATGCTCTTGCTTTGTTAATGGACGAATAGTGTTAGGATTATACTCTATTTATGGATGTATGGTTTCTTTTAGGACTTATGCTGTAGATTTTCTGGAGAATATTGATGAATTGTCTACTGCATGCATAATAGCAGTTTATGCTCCCTGTTTATTTACTGTAGCAAATTTGATTCCTTATTGTTGTTACTACTTGGTTGGTTTTGGAAATGCTTTTGGTTGCTTGCTAAACTGTGGTTCTGTTAACCATAATATGTAATGCTAAGTTGAGGAAATGTTGATCTAATGGATTTATTCACTGTGGTAGTTGTTAGAAACTGTTAAATGGTTGAGGCTTTAACTGCTGTTGGACGTTGATAAATATGGATGTGTTAGGCTGTTTGGAAATAAGCCTATTTAGTTAAAGCTTTGATGATATGCTCTGCTGGTTTGGATTCAAGTCACTAATTGGATAAATGTTGTACTGGATCTTTACATGCACGATTTGTTAATTGGTTAGAAAATGGATATCGAGTTTGGATTATGAAATGCTATCAAGTGATGAATAAAGATAAGGGTATAAAAAATGATGAAGTTGTTAAGTTGAGAATGTTAGAATTGTTAAGCGTTATGTTCCGTTTTGAGGTGTTAAAGGGGTTCCTAGAATTGCTATGTAATTAAGGATAGGAAAAGAATAAAATTAATAAGTTATAGTTATTAATGAGTAAATGTTTTAATCATAAAGGTATTGAAAAGGAAATGAAGGATAAAGATTAAATGCTAATACGCGTTAAAGCTTCGAGGTAAGAAATTGAGTAGAGTCGTTGGCTAGTGGAGGTCCTACACCATTAACAGTGTCTTTCCTTTAATTGTTTGTTTGCGTTTCTACTATGCTGCCATATTATGCCTATGTTGTTCGCATGTTATTAATCTAATCTCTAAGCATATTTAGGATGTTAGCATATCGTTATTGTTTCCTTTGAATAGCCAAGCCGTGTATACTGTTATCGCTTTCTTTAAATTACTAAGTATGTCTATATCGTTATCACTTTCTTTAAATTGCCAAGCATGCTTATGATATTATTGTTTCCTTTAAATCGCAAAGCGTCTATATTATTATTGTTTCCTTTAAATTACTAAGCATGCCTATATAGTATGTTAGTAGACTTTCCATATCTCATACTTTTATATTGTTGTGATTACTGCTTCTCATTGACATGCATCACGATAATGTTTTTCATTGACATGCATCATTATAATAGAAACAAGTAGGAAGTGCCACCTTGGGGGTGGCACTTATATGCATTTATGTGAGGAAAACAGATAAATGAAATGAAATGAATGAAAGGAAAGGAAATGGGGAGTTTTGGGAAAGACGAGTAGTTCAGATCTAATCAGGTAGTTTAGACTAAGCCCCTCCCTTATCGGGTACGAGACTAGCTACCCTAGGTGGTTAGCCAATCTCCTGCTCGACATACGAGTAATGAATGAAGGAATAAAACGTAAAGAAAAGAATGGTTGGGGCGGGCCCATTCCGACATAATGAGTTAGAGGCATACATCATACTGCATATCTCATTTCTTACTGGGCCTCGGACTCATAGTTTGTTTATGGTGTAGGTACGCGCACAAGAAAATGATGAACATATCAAGGAGCAGTTGATGAAAGATTTGCACGGGCAGGACTTGTGGGCTGGTTAGGCTGAGGAAAGTAAAAGAGATAAGGGTTTTTGTAAATGTAAAATACAAGTTTATTTATTGTCTTTTAAAACGAACGTTTATGCTTTCGCTATAAAATGAGAAAATGAATTTTATAAATAATGTCTTCCACTATTAATAAAGATTTAAGTAACAAGTTTTAAGTAAAATATTTTAACGGTCCAGTTTTTAGAAAAGAACTCTGACCACACATTAAAGAAGTTTTAAACAAAAAATTTTCTGTTGTTGTATAAAGGAAAAGAAAATTTTTAAATTTAATGCATTTTTAAAGTAAATAAAAATCAGGTCGTTATAGATTATTATTGAGGAGATTGTTGAATTGTAAGGAAGAGAAAGGGTTAAGTGAGAATTACAGAGACAAATATATGGCAATGGCAAAATAGCTAGGTTGGCGTGTGGAGTGGGTCGATCAATGATCAACCATTGGCGATCGGCGTTGGTCCGGTCGATCGAGTGATTGACCGATTGTACGTGGTGAAAATAGCAGAGGCGAAGAAATGGCATGGCCTGCGACCTACGTTGGCTCGGTCGATCATGTGATTGACCGGCCTCAGTGCAAATTGAAGAAAGCTAGTTTTTAGCATGGTCCCCGTCGATCATGGGGAGAGAAGGCTGATCGACCGACTTCACTAAGTTATGAGAGAAATGTGTAATCCCAAGGCGATATTTTTTGTGATTCGTCCACGCGTCCTCCTTTATAGATGGCATTGGGGATGAAGTGTTAGGTGAGATATTTTGGGGATTTGAAAAAAAATGTATGAAGGAAGCCTTAAGGAGAAATAGAAATAGAGAAAGAGAAAGAGAATGAGGCGGAGTGCTCTCTGGAGAAAGGAGCAGAGAAAGAGAGCGGGAGAAACCAAGAGAAGGAAAAGAGAAAATGAGAGAAGAGAAAAGGAAAGGTCTCTAGAGAAAGGTGAAAAGTCGAGAAAAAGTGTGAGAGAAGAAGAGGAAGAAGAAGAAGAAAGAGGAACAGTTGCTCTGTTGATTTCTCTCGGGTGTGCCTCTAGTAAGATGGTTTCCTTCCTATTTTCGTTTTGGATTAAGTTATGTTAAAAGTAGAAGATTAAAGATGAAGTATATTGTTCTTTGTTAAGGCTTGGATTAGTACTCTGTTGGTTGATGTTGTGTTTTTGTTTGCCGTTCGCTGTTGTTTTATGGATATTATTGAGAAATGATATTCTGCAATTGTTTTGGTCAATGATCCGTTGAACATGGATATTATGAAAGAGGTATATTCTTTCATGGATTTCATGGGAATAATAAGTAAGAGATAAAAGAATGAAAAATGTTGTGTATTGCTATTTGGATATTTCTGTATGCCACGGTTGAAGAGCCTGTTCTGTATTCTCTACTTAATAGTTTTATTTATGATGGGTCCTGTATGTTGGATATGTTCTCTATGAGTTACTGTTATGGGGAATGTTATTATGATAAGTGCAGTTGTTGTTCTCTGGAGTTTATTTACGTGTTGGAAGTCGATAATGAGGAACCATGATAGGGTGATTACATTTTATTCTCTAATAGTACTATTAAATGATGAGGTTGAGAAGTTAAGTAGGTTTTGTGATGCTAGTTTCCTAATGCTAGAGGTTGTTGTTCTACTGTCAGATTAATCTTGATAATGAGGATTAATGGTATCGAAGTTGTTCAGGTTAATAAGCTGTGCTTATTGATGATCAAATGTTATTGATTTTGAAGGTATTGAAAAAGAAGAAGAGTATTAAGTACTAAAACACTTTAAGCACGTCAAGTAAGTGGTATTGCATGTATTTTATAATACCCCGATAAATTCTTCCATAAATGTAATATAAAGAATTTTTGTAGAATATACATTTTTATAAGGAAATGCATTTCGTAATAATGTATAGTACATTAACGCGATAATTGTGGGAATCGGGGTATAAACTAATAAGGGATTTGTATTGAGTGAAATATATATATATATATGTATGTATATACATATATGTATATATACATATATGTATGTATGTGTATATATATATATATATGTATGTATATATGTATCTATGTATGTATATATGTATATATGTATATATATATGTATATGTAATATATGTATATGTATATGTATATATATATATATATATAATTAATGTAGATAGAAGTTGAGGAGAGAGAAGAGAAGGGTTGAAAATAAAATAAAATCGGATTTACATGGAATAGGTCGATATAGCGGTAGATAGAGCGATTGTGAAAAATCCCGTGGGACCGATCGACTGTTCCTGTCTACTGGGAATTTCCAATCAACTATTCCTATCGACCAGTGCCACGTTCTTTGGCGGGAAATTGATTTTCGCAAGGTGGCGGTTGACTGTTCTTATTGATCGGGTTGTCGAGTGCTACCAAACTGTTTTGTGGAGAAAACTGTTTTCTGCCTCTGGAATTTTGTGATTCTCCCGATGGTTTTCCCTTGATTCTCCTGAACCGATCATGTTATCTATGTGGCAATAGGTTATTGGATCACTTCACCGTGGTTGGTTAGCCATCCATCAGAGAAAGCTTCTCAAGGAAGTTTTTTCTCTACTATAAGATGAAAGATAGGGAGGAAGGGAAAGACATTCAGTTACAGAGAAGAGAGTAAGAAAAACAGAGAGAGAGAGAAAGAGAGAGAGAGAGGTGAAGTCTAGCTGAAACTGTGCGCTGCTTTGAGGAAAAGAGGAGTTCAGCTTAGGAATATTCACAGTGAGGTAAGAAGTGAGAGTGTCGTGGCCAAAGGAGCCCCGATAATATTTCTCTATTTATATGATGTGATGAATTTTGGAAAAAATTAATATGTTATGTTACGGGGTGGTATTTTGTTAACTAATACCGTGTAAATATGGGAAAAATATTATGGAGTGATTAAAGTATAAATTTTTGAAGAAAAAGGTGCATTTTTGGTTTTTGGTCGCACTGCAGTCGACGCGTAGTTGTGGTTTGCATATGAAAAGTGTTATGGATCACCCATTGCATTTTTGGCCTTGTCGAGGTCGAGGGCGGGTTGACAGTTTACGTCCAAAAATGCACCTTTGTCTGCATTGTGGGTTTTCGGTCGAACCGCGGACAAGTGCAGTCGAGGTACAGTGTAGGAGGATTTGAATCTGTCCAATTTGGAGACATTTCGGTCGATACATGGTCGAGGATTTCGGACGCCTCCCTCGACCAAAATTGCATTGTTCACAAAAAACCTATTTTAATATGCTAGTGTTTTGTTGTTTACTCATTAAATTCTCGCCCAAACGACAACCCAATGTTCTCCCCACTATACGGCGACCTCCTCCATCACGTTTGGTGGCTGACCACCACTCCTCTAGGTAAGCCTTCACGTTGTTAAATTGTCCAGCTGAAGCAACTCTCTGCGTTTCCCATTCTCTATGCGTGGGAGAACTCTCTAGAGTGTGAGAACATTCAGTGAGAGATGAGAGAAGTGTGTGTACATCGGAGTGATACGTTATACGTTGGGGGAAGGGATTGTGAGCTGAAGTACGTTGTTGGGTTGTATAACTCACTGCTGCGTTTTTCCTTCTAGTACAAAAACTCTTCAACAGTTGGCAATTTGAGGTAAGAAAATGAGTAGTGTCGTGGCCACAGGAGGCCCTACACCACAAGCTGAGTCTTTCCTGTTTGTTGATATCATTTCTATATTATGGATGGTTATTCACTTCCATTTTATGTTGGAAGTTAGCTGCTGCCATTTACTTGGTTTATGCAATATTTCCTTTAGTGTCGTTGGGTGTAAAGTATTATGCTGTTACAACCTCTGTTGTATGGATAACCTGGAAAATGCTTGGTAATTTGTTGTTAACCGTTAAGTGTTAAAATAAGGAGGAATTACCTGGAGGTATTAATCTGTTGATAGATGGATTTGTTGCCCTGGATCGAATAATATTCTGTGTATCATTGCTCAATGAGAGACCGTGGTTGTTAAAGGAGATAGAAGTGTTTTGTTATTTTTTCTATGAGATGATAATATGCCGAAGGGTTAAAATAACAAAGAAAAGGTTATTAGTAGGTGACTCTTTTGGAATTTTTCAGAGGATGCTACTCTGTTATTATTGGTTATTTCCTGGTTTTGTTAACTGCCTCTATTAATAAGTTTCTAGGTTGTTCTAATATCACCCTTTAATATAGTAGATTTGTTATTTGCGTTCTCTGTTAATGATACAGTTAAGTTGTCATTTGTTAAACAACATATAAATTGCTCTTTATTAATTGGCATATCACTTGTCCTCCTTTAAATAAATATAAATTTCTTTAGTAAACATGATTCCACCGATGATTAACTGCTATGTTTATAAATGTTGTTTTTGGATATTAAACTGTTCTCGTTCGTTACATCCATGTTCGTTTTCTGCCATTAAATTATCGTCAAGCATGCCTAATTCTTTTGAGTATTTTGTTGCAGTTTTTCATTCAATTTAAGCATAATAACACGTTTTATTCGCTGTTAAATTCGATGTTCCTTGGCTGTTATGTTCTGCCAAATCTGAAGCATGTTAGTTCGCTGTTTTATTCGTTGTCATTTTCTGCTAGATTTTGAGAATATTAATACTTGAATATTGCTATTGTTCTTCTATAATTTAGAAATTTCTAGCAATATAAATTTGTGAATTCTTGATGAGTGAATTGGATTATAGTTGTAACTTTAGTATTGCATTGAAATGCATCATGATAATAGAAACAATTAGGAATGTCACGTTTGCATTGATATTCATATGCATTTATGTGAGGAAAATAGATAAATAAAATGAATGTATAGGAGAGTTGGAGGATGGATAAGTAGTTCAGATCTAACCAGGTAGACTCGAAGAATTATATTCTTCCCTTGTCGGGTTGTGAGAGCCTGTCTACCCTAGGTGGTTAGAAGCCGACAAGAGACTTGTCTTTGCGCCACGAATTCTTCCAATGTCCTAGCTCAAAATACGAGTAATGTATGTAATGGAAAGAAATGAACAGTTTGGGTGGATTCTATTCTGCCATAATGAGTTAGAGGCGTACATCATATTTCATGTCTCATTTCTTGCTGGGCCTTAGGCTCACACTTTTACTTATGGTATAAGTAATTGTCAAGATGTGTTGGTTCCAGGAGTGGAGGAGGAGGCATTTCTCGTTGAGCCTATGGGTTATCCAGCTGAATCGAGCTGAGAGGGTTAGGCTCGCAAGAAGTAAAAATACTATTTTGAAATGGTTTGAAAATGGATAATGTTTTGTAACTCATACTTTAACCTTCAAACTATATTTCTTTGCTCACCTTAAGTATTTACTTTCGCATGCTTTAAATAATAAAATAAATAAAAAGAAAAATTTTACATGGTAATTAAAAACGAAAAAGTTAAGAAAATTGACACGGGCGTCACATATTGATTGTGAAAGTTAATATGTTCAATGGTTCGATGTTAGTCTTTGCGTGGGATAGCTCCCTATTATGTAATGCATGAACTGTGAGTTTGGATTCTTGGTTACTCTCTAGCTTGTTAACTCTCGGTTATTAGTTGTTAATTTAACTCCAGAATGTTAGTTGCCTATTTTGTTCTCCATTGTTAATGGTCTCACTGTGCTTTGGATTTGGTTCACTGCTTGGTATGGTTGGATATTTTGATGATGCCTCTGCATAGTATAACTCTCTGTTGCTTCCTCTCTGTTGATTGTCTATTTTGTTTCTTGTTGGTTGCCTCTGCCGATGTTAACTCTTGTTAGTTAAACTGACACTCTTTATTATTACCTCATATCATATTGCCTGATGTTAGCTCTCTATTATTTAAATTGTTCCTTTTAATCATTGCTTTATATTGTATCGCCTGATGATATAAGTTCCTTGTTAGCATAGTTGAAAGAATGATTGTAAATATTAGCATGCTCCTGTTACCTTGCCTTGTACTTGATAATGGGATTGTTGTGGCTTTGTTATTACGGTTAATAGGCTTTGTGCATTTAGAATGTTATGATATCCACACTGTTGAATTACCTGCTTTGACATACATTATACTGCTGTGATTAATATTGTATTGCATTAACATGCATATGATAATAGAAAGAATTAGAAATGTCATATCTGAATTGGTATTCACATGCATTGCACGGGAGAGAAATAGATTAAATGAATGTAAGGGAATTGGAGGTTGGGGAGGTAGTTTCAAATCTAACAGAGAGATTCAAGATTATACTCTTCCCTTGTCGGGTTGCGAGAGTTTGTCTGCCGAAGCGTTAAATTCCGAGCAACGACTATTCTCCTTGTAGAAAATACCTCCAATGTCCCAGCTTAATGTACGAGTTTAATGTAAAAGACAGTGAGTAAAAGACAGATTTGGTGGATTCCTTTTAGACATAATCAGGCATATGCATGCATCATACTGCATCTTACTTCTTGCTGAGCATTAGGCTCGCAGTTTGCTTGTGATGTAGGTGACTATCATGATATCAGCATTGGCAATGTGGAGAAGGTATTGCCTATTGAGCAGTTGGGTTACCCAACAGATTGACCTAGGAGGTTATAGCTCATTGGAAGTAAAATATGAATTTTGAACAGTTAGTGTTACATTTTGAAATACGGTATTTTTTTTGTTAAAATAATGGACTTTGGTTTAAAATGAAAAATTATATTTTTAGATTTCTACTAGTTTCTGCTTTAATTACTCTGATTTATTTTCCTCTCGCATGCTTTAAATAAAATAAAGAAAAGTTTTATACGGCTAAATTTTATACGATAAAGAAAAAGATAAGGTTTTAAAACGCGGGTCGCTACATGTTTTTTCGAAAGGCCTACATCGCAAGAGTTAGGATTTGTATGCTACCTGTATTTATTAGATGTAATAGGTTGTGATATAACTTTTGATCGAGGATGTATTGTTGGTTGTTGCTTGATGCTATGTTTATTACAATTAGGTTCTTTAAGTTAAAGATATTGATCATGTTATGAGGATTTAATTGAGGATATAGAATTGTAAGCATCCACAAGCATTCATGCATTATGATTTTTAAAATATTAAAAAAATAGTTTTAAGCATGGTTTTTGAAATGAAATGGATATTTAAGCATAATAAATAAATGTAAATAGGAATTGGTGGTTTGGGAGTTTAGTGACGGTGATGCTTGGGAGAATTGCGAGATAATGTATCTTTTTCCATGTAGGGATTGAGTGACATGTTCTGCCCAGGCTAGATCCTGAGGATGTATCTATTCTCCTTGTCTCCAATGTCATAGACTAATCTAACGGATTAAATAAATGTAAATAGGAAATGGTGGTTGGGGATTTTAGTGACAGTGATATTTGAGAGAACTACGAGATGATGTATCTCTTCCCACATAGGAATTGAGTGACTTGTTCTGCCCAGGTTAGATCCTGAGGATATATCTATTCTCCTTGTCTCCAATGTCCTAGATTAATATAACGGATTAAATAAATGTAAATAAAAATTGGTGGTTGGGGAGTTTAGTGATGGTGATGCTTGGAAGAATTGCGAGATGATATGTCTCTTCCCACGTAAGGATTGAGTGACTTATTTTGCACATGCTAGATCCCAAGGATGTATCTATTCTCCTTGTCTTCAATGTCCTAGATTAATATAACAGATTAAATGAATGTAAATAGGAATTGTGGTTGGGGAGTATAGTAACGGTGATGTTTGGGAGAACTGTGAGATGATGTATCTCTTCCCACAGAGGGATTGAGTGACCTATTCTGCCCATGCTAGATCTCGAGGATGTATATATTCTCCTTATCTCCAATGTCCTAGATTAACATTATTATACTGTGATTAAAGAACAGAAAGAGTGGATTATTTTCTGACAAAAAAGACATGGGCAAGAGACTAATATGTAAAGAAAAACGAAAATAGAAAAGAGACTAATATGTAAAGAAAAACAAAAACATAAAACTATATACGGATTTAAAATCTGCATAGCATGTACATATTTTATTTTATATTGTTTATTGAGCCTTAGGCTCATAGTTTGAGTCTTGTGATGTAGGTATGCGTGGTATTGAGGATAGGAGCAATTGACGAAACATTTCCATGGTTGGGGGCTAGGTGGCTAGCTAGGCTAAAGGACTTAAAGAGAAATGATTTGTAAAGAGTTTTGTATAGTATTTAAATTGTAAAAGAAAAAAAGTTTATTTATTATATTCTCAAATGTTTTGTTTTAAAAGTCTTTCACTGTGTTTTATAAAAGAAGTTTTCTCAAATTGTAAAGGTTTTTAAGAAAGAATTTTATTTATTATTTTTTAAAAGGTTTTAAGAATGAAAAGTCTTCTGCTACGCAAAAGTTTTAAATTTTATGCCTTTTAAAAATGTCACGTTTAAAGAAAAAAAAACCAGGTCGTTACAATCCGGACCTATTTTTTAACGAAAAATGTGACAATTAGGTTAATGGAAGGACTTCTTTTCCTTCCTTTCTCGGTTTCACATAGTGAGAAAGGAGAGAGAGATGAGAGAGGGATAGAAGGCGTGATCGCTCGAGAGTGCAATTCTTATGCAAGACCCATGTTTGTAACATCCCGATGTGCAAGTTTTGTGAAGGTTCTCTTAAACTACATCGATTTCTTACCCTCGTTTTCTTGTTTAAAATTTTGTATATGTCATATTTGAATTTGAGCTTGGAAAACTCGTAATCTTTGGTTATTTCTGCGTTATTGTGGTCGATCTTGAGTTTATGAAGAGTTTTAGACTGATTACGGATGAAAATCATAGAAAATGTCAGATTTTTCACGATATCCATCATTGGAGTGTTAGCTTCGGGTGTCCGGTACTCGAGCCAGGCGTCCATGTTGGATGCAGATAATGAAATCCACATTTGGATTTTTGCTACAGGAGTCCATGATAGTGATTTGGATGTCTGCTTTGAATGGCCGCAGCTGAGGTCTGGACGTCCACTGCACATCCGCGACATCAGACTGATTGTCCCCATATGGGAACTCCTCAGACGCTCGCGTTGGATTGCATTTCTAGACTAAGCGTCCACCTCATTTATCCATTGTTAGGTTTGGATGAGCAATTTTGAGTTCTGATCGACTGTTGTGCAGTTCAGATGTACGTGTTTATTGTTCCTATTTTAGTTGGGGTTCTAGTTTCGATGTAGAACCTATCTATTATCTCTAGTGTTTTGATTGAGATTTTAACGTCGACTATGTTCTAGGTTCTAACGATTTTATGGACTTCATTGTCTGACCCCAATAGCATATTCTGGCTTGTCGGTAAGACTTTTGTCATCATTGAAGTAGAGATTTTAAATTGTTTTGCATTGCATTGTGGTTTTCTAAATCCATATTTTGTGAGCCATCTCATAGAAAAAAAATCGATATGATTTGTTCAATAGCACGCATGTTTTTATACTATACATACCAGTGTTTTCTACGTTTACTTTACACGTGCATGGTACTTTAATACTTTTGTTGTATCTATTCACTGGTGGATGAATCCAACAGTTATTTTTTATGGTCTCAATGTCAAAACAACATGAGGTTATCCCAGTATACATTCTACTGTAGGAATGTGTTTTGTGTGTATGACACAAAATGGGTGACAGGGCATGATGATGCGCTCCTTGGGTTTCGAATCCCTAAACATGGCAAGGATATGTTTTTTATACGATCGTTTATATGTTGACACCGCCTGGTCTTCAAATTGTCGTCATACGTCTTACTGATTTATGTGACACTGTCTGGTCTTTGGATTACCGTTATACGTCTTTCTGCCTCATGTGACGTTGTCTGGTCTTCAGATTGCCATCATTCTTTGTATGTTTTATGGCAATCGGTGTGTCAGGAGGATCCTTGAGTGACATTCCTTTTCCACTAGAGCTATTTTAAAATGTAAAAGCGATGGAGGCTTATTTTGCTATATATGTCTATGTTTATAGCAAGATTTTGAAGATTGCCTTATCGATGGCTTGTGAAACCAGTTTGTTAAAATGATAAAAGAGTTTTCAACGGATTTGAAACTCATGCATGGTATATTAAACGCATCATGGTTTTGAAAAGAAATGGTAAAACTTGTTTTCTCATGCATTGCATATAGTATAAGTTTCCTCCTAAGTAAGTCACTTACCCCAAACGATTTCCTCCTTCCCAGGTAAGAGTCGAGGTGGTCGGGTGCAGTAATTGAAGTGAAAACCCTTCCATTCCTTTATTTTTTCTTGAGTGATTTATTCTCATTTCTCAGTGAGGATTTTTTCTTTGAGTGGTATTTAAATTGTATGATGTTGAGTGGTATTTTATTCCTGCACAACACTTCTTGGATTTGATTGAATGTTGCACTATCTTGTTTTGTTATGATTGCAATGTGAACTACAGCCCATCTCGTGTAAGCTGTAATACCCCGATAATATTTTTTCCATGTATGCGATGTAATTAATCGTTGGAATAATTCATATATTACGTTGCATAACGATAAGTGTTAAATTATGTCGTGTATATATGGGGTAAATATTATGGAATAATTAAAGTATGGAATTTTGATGAAAAAGTTGCAATTAGAGATTTCGGACGCATGTAGACGACACGAGGACTGGAGGTGGCGTCCGAAAATGCATTTCACGTTGTCCCCAGCATTTTGGGACAATGCAGGATGAGGACTTTATGTCTCAATTCGTCCTTCACTTGTTAACGCAAGTTTTCAGATGAGTCAGGACGAGCGTGGACGATAGTGGACACAAAGAGTTTGAATTTGTCCAAATTATCAGACTTTTTGAACGAGTGCGAACGAGGCGCGAACGCCTTCATTCCTCCAAAATCGCAATTCTAAAGGAGAGACATAATGGCCTGAACCGGTTTGGTTCGGCTTGGTACGAAAATAATGGGATGGTCGGTTTTAGTTAAAAGAAGAAAAAGAAATGGGGGATTAGTTAGAATTAGAAATTAAGGGAATAATTAGTGAATGATTAAAATGGGGTTAGAAATAAAAATGGATTAAGTAGAAAAGAAGGATTAATTGGTGATGGGGAGAGTTGAACTAGTTCAGCCAAACCGATTCACACAAATTGAATTTGTTTCGAAAATAAGAGAAGGGAGAAGGAAGGGAATTGAGCATTCTAGCCCGTGCCAAGTTTGCGATGAGAGAGCCGAGAGAAAGGATATGAGAGGAGCGGGGTCTGAGCGCGGGAGGTCTCGGAGGATCCTCTCCCGCGACGCGGCGAGGAGTGCATCGTTGTTGGAGCGGTTTTGTAGCCGGCGTCGGGTCCCGACTGCGGGCTTGGGTGGTCAAGCTTCGCGGGTTGGATTTGGTATTGGGTCGAGGTGTGCCCCGACGCTCTGCCAATTTTTGGTGGGCGGTGTCCATGGATTGGTGACGGCAAGGATTAGTGTCGGGTGAAGGCTACGATTTCTAGCATCGAGTCTAAGGAGGGGAGCTGGCTGTTCAGTTGGCTGGGATGGAGCTCCTTGCGGTTCGATCCGAACCAATCCACCTGTGGCTGGTTCTTGCCCTAAAGAATTAGACAGGGGAACATGCATGGACGTGTGAAGGAGTGGTGATGACAAGGTATGGCTGGGCAAGGCTTGTGGCAGGGAATGGTGGGTTGTGCTCGGCTGGTGGGTTAAAGTGCATAGGAGCGGGGATGGCAGGGAGTGGAGCTCTCGGGTGAGCTAGAAACGGAGGAAAAATGCTCTATGGAGAAGAAAACTGGGAAAGACAGAATGTGTGAGTGTGCTAGAGGGGGGGAGTGATGGCCAAGAGCTGTGAAGTTGTGAAGCAAATGAGAGAAGAAAAACCTAAGGATTGAAAGCTATTGCTCCTCTTCGGTCTCCTTGATTCTTCAGGTAAGGAGGTTTCCTCCATTGTTTTTATAGATTAAGGATGAAGATAAAGTATTTGGATTATACTCTGTTGGTGGATAATGCTTTCTGTTGATTGTGGAATACTCTTTGGTGATTATGTAGCCATGATTCTGTTAACTATGATTCTGTTAACTGCATGAATGCTAGGTTATGGATAAAAGCTAAATGGTGGTGTTTTGTTAGTGAAAATTGGTTCCTTGCTATGTTTACCACTTATTAGTTTTATGGAATAATAAGTAGGAGATAAGAGCAAGAGA
This sequence comes from Begonia loranthoides, assembly GCA_022433065.1. Classification (NCBI taxonomy): domain Eukaryota; kingdom Viridiplantae; phylum Streptophyta; class Magnoliopsida; order Cucurbitales; family Begoniaceae; genus Begonia; species Begonia loranthoides. The sequence goes on from CM039479.1 coordinate 3,535,063, forward strand.
AATATGGTGCACCGTTATTTATTATTGATTCGGTATGTTTAAGTATTATTGTTGGTCGACATCATTGAAGATTTGCCATTGAGTTACGGATTGATGGATATTGTTAAATAATGGAATTGGACTGTATATGATGAATGAAATTATTCTCTGGTTAATTTGATAAACTGTGTAGCTAACGAAAATGTTAAAAGGTTGATTGTCTGCTGTTAGATTATTGATGGATAACGAGGAATAAGAGTATAGATAATAAGGAAGTTGTTAAATTGAGACTATTAGAACTGTTAAGAGTTATGTTTCGTTGTAGGCGTTAACGAGTTCCTAGAATTACTATGTAATTAAGGATAGGAAAAGAATGAAATTAATAAGTTATGATTATTAATGATTAAATGGTTTAATCATGAAGGTATTGAAAAGGAAATGAAGGATAAAAATTAAGTACGAATACGTGATAAAGCTTCGAGATAAGAAATTGAGTAGAGTCGTTGGCCAGTGGAGGCCATACACCATTAGTAGTGTCTTTCCTTAAATTGTTTGTTTGTGTTTCTACTATGCTATCATATTATACCTATATTGTTCGCATGTTATTACTTTAATTTCTAAGCATGTTTAGGATGTTAGCATATTGTTTTGTTTCCTCTAGTTTCCTTTAAATTACTAAGCACGTTTATAGTGTTATTGTTTTCCTTTAAACTACCAAGCATGTCTACATTGTTGTTATTTCCTTTAACTTGCCAAGCATGCCTATATTATAGATGTTTTCTTTAAATTACCAAGCATGCCTAGTATATCTATCTTTTTATTGTTTCATTTAAATTGCCAAGCATGTTTATATTGTTATTACTTCCTATTATGTTATTGTTTCCTTAATGAATGAATTGAATGACTTATAGTTGTAATGTTAGCATTTGCATTGACATGCATCATATTAATAGAAACAAGCAGAAAGTGTCACCTCTGGGGTGGTACTCATATGCATTTGAGTGAGGAAAAAGAATTAAAGAAAATGTACAGGGAGAGTTGGGGGATGGTAGGGTAGTTCGGATCTAGCCAGGTAGACAAAATAATTTATACCCTTTCCACATACGAGAAGATAAGAAATGTACCTTTCTCTTGTCGGGACTGCGAGAGTGTCTACTATAGGTCGTTAGAAGCCGAGAATAGACTATTCCCTCCGCCACAGATTCTTCCAATCTCCCACTCGATGTACGAGTTATATAAAAACGTAAAGAAAATAACGGTTGGGGCGGACCCATTTCGACATAATGAGTTGGATGCATATGTCATACTGCATATCTCATTTCTTACTAGGCCTTGAGTTCACAGTATGCTAATGGTGTAGGCACACGCAAGAGAACAAATGAAGAAGCAGTCGATGAAGGATTTACACGTGCGGGACTTGTGGCTGGCTAGGTTAAGGAAAATAAAAGAGAAAAATGTTTTGTAACTAACCCATAATAAATTGTTTAGTATTCCTTAACTGAATTATTTACGCTTCCATTATGTTTTAAGAAAAGATTTTATAACTATAGTTTTTTACTGCTTATAACGATTTTCATAACGAGTCTAAAGAAAAGATTTTTAACGATTCGAATTTTTAGAAAAGAACTATGATTATAATTTAAAAAGGTTTCCGCTATTTACAAAAAAAAAAAGATAAATTTTAAATTTCATGTATTTTTAAAGTAAATAAAAATCGAGTCGTTACATAAGCTATGACTCAATCTATGTTTAAGTCTTCCACTATAAACCAAATCTTAGACTAAGCAATCAGGTCATCTTGGAGAATCGGGTTGTCTGACCCTACATTTTTGTGTAGGTTCACTCTGGATAGTGACAAATAATAATATCATTATGCTACTGGACTAGTGCGTCTCGTCAGGAGTGCTTACTCAGCATGTATGAACTGTGATACAACATAGTTTTTAGTGAAATAATTTATGTTAACTTTTGCTTGTTTTGTTGACTACTTGCTTATTGTAGATGCATGTTCAAATATTGCTTGTAAGTTATTTTTATCCTTTGACAGTGTCTTTCTTCTGTCGCTTCTTAACTTGTTTTTTCTGTTTCTGTTTGCATATACTTGTGTATGATGGTAAAGAGGCTCAATCGGTATTCCTATAATCCACGTGAACTTGTGTTGGTATTTTTTAAGTTATTGTGTTAAAATAATAATAATTTTCTTTTGTGTATCATAACATTTTTTTAGTTTACGCTGTCATACATTGTTATGCACAATAAACAACACTTATATGGTGAGTGACACTAACTTCTTTTTTGTTCTATAGAATATTCCGCTCACTTTGGAATGCATTTGTAGAGTTCTTGCAAAAAGATGTCATTTATATTTTACTCTTACATGTATTTATATTTTTAATTTTCAGATAAATATGAAAGAGTTGACTAGTTTTGTCATGACGTATACATTTTTAAGTCAAATGATCAAACCGAGTTTTTCCAAGCAAAAATTTAATTTTGAAAGTATTTTAGTAAAAATATTTTGAATAAAAAAATTATTTTTAATTAGCGTTTTCATACAAGTTGGGATTCGAATCAGATTTTAAAATGTGGAAATGTCAAATATAATATATGTTTTTAATATTATATATATATATATATATATATAACTTTTTTTAATTAAAAGATTATAATTTAGGAGAAAGGAAGAAGAAGGGGGAAACACCCGAGAGCGAAAGGAGTCCGCGAATAAGGAGCGCGGCCTACAGCGAGCTGACGATCACGGCCGATGGATGCTTCGTTCGGCTGAGCCTTTCCTTTCGCGAGGGTTGAGCAGTCCCTCCGAGGGCCTTCGCGAGTAACGGTCGAGGCAGAAAGCTCGGAAAATTAGGGTTTCTTGGCTCCGACTTCTTCTTCCGCCATTCCTTCGATTGCGGTGAGTATTACATCAACCAGCGTTGATTTTTTATTCCTATTTTGGTTCTCGATTCTGCCTTGCATTTAGGTCTACGAATTCTTGTTGCTGTTTTGATTTTCTTGGGGCTTCGGCCAGACTGGATTTTCTCATCCCTGTTCTATCAATTTCGAGTTGGAGATTTTGTTCCGATTCTGAAATTTGTTGTTCCTGCTTTACCCGAATTTCTGCTAAGCAAATTGGGGTCTGTTTTTTTTTTTTTCCGTTTTGAAGTGTGTGGTGCGTGTAATGTTGAAACACCCGAGGGGTGTTCCCTGTCATGGTCATCAAGAGTCATGCCCTGTTTTGCTACGGTATTGGCTATAAGAACCGAAGGTTTATGTTTTGATAAATTGCTCCCTGTTCATGCTGCGATTTGGTGATTAAATCTGGTTCTGTTTTTATTCCTGAAATTAGTTTTGACTGCTGTTTTGGACGAACTATTTGCTATATTTGTTGGAAACATCTTATGGTAGTTTGTCATGTTAGTGTGCCATGGCTAAACGATGAATTGGGGGCCCTGTTAAATGATGTTAGCTGTAGTTTTGCATGACTTATACTCACTGTTGGTTGAGGAAAGTTGAAGACCGTAGCTGGTTTAAGTTAGGTCTTTGGTTTGAGTTTTAGGTCCTGTTTTGACTTGTAATGCATTTTGTTTTGGATTTCTGTGAAGTCTTTTTTAAATCCTGTGGACTTGTGCTCGTTTGCCACGGATGGATCCTAAAGATTTGATGACTTGGATATTTAAGGCCACAGTTCTGTTTTAAGTTTTGGAGATGGATTCCTATGAGATCTTAGGGTTACCCTTTTTACAAACTAATATTAGAGTTATTTCCTTCTTTACGATTAGCGCTTTATAGAAATGCTTAGGTCTAATGTTATGTTGATTTGTAAATAACTCTCTGTTTGTTTTTCGGAATTGGGTTTAACGAACTTCATACAACCTTGTCAACCATTTCTTGTTCCTAATTGTGTAAATTCTTAGCTCGAGGTGTAAAGAAACTCCATTGCTCGTTGAGCTGGGAAGTTTGTGTTGATCCTTTCAGTCAGGATTGGTCATGGGTTAGGATTTTTATTGTACTCATGATTTGGTTTCTAGGTTGGGATTCGGAGTTGACCCTAGAAATCGTTTTGGATTCCCGTCTTGTTTAAGACTTTTCTGTTATCCCTGTTATGATTGATGGGATGTTGATACTAACCTTGTTGTAGGTTCTGAAGGTGTCAGATAATTTGACTTTTCGCTTACGACAACGCCTGTAGTGGGTTTGTCAGTAAACGTATAGTTGTCGCTATTGAGGTAGAGATTTTTATACTTTTTACACTACATTGCATCAAGGTTTTCAAAACCATTATTTTGTGGATTACCACACTTGAAAACCCAACGGAGATTGTTTGATAGTACGTCAGTTTTTATTATTAATATGTTTTCTCATGTTTATATTTCGTACATGGTTTACTGCTGATATTCGTATATATGTTGATGATATGATTTTTGTGCCTGTGTTTGAGGGATAAATCCTCTTAATGCTTTAGGCACTCTTGCGCTAAATCATCACGATGCTATCCCGTCTACCTTCGATTGTGAGAAGGTTTGACATCGATTATGTACATTGGGAGGATGAATCCTCTTGATGCTTTAGGCACTCTAGCGTTAAAGCATCACGAGGCTATCCCCGTGCAATCTTTTGTTGCATGAAGATTGGTCGTTATGTGCGAAATACGATGGACCATTCATGATATGTCCTCAGGTTACAAGTACTGGAAGTGAAAGAAAAGAGAATGGGGCATTGGTGATGTGTCTTTAGGTCGAGACCCCTGAAAGTCGGAAATAGGATGGGAGGGTGATGATGCCTCCTTGGGTCGAAAGCCCCTAAACTTGGTCGGGGTATTGTCACACGGGTTGACAGTGTTGTCAGTCACGAAGATTAGTCTATCACAGTATTGTTCTAGTTGGCTGGACAACTGAGCTTGCTCTTTGGCAACCCTAGTTAATTTGGGACATCAAGGTCCTCGTGAGTAGGGGTCTATCGTGGGGCAACCTCATTTGTTACTACTATTATTCGAGTTGTGTCAGCCCAAAGCTTGCTCGCCGACAACTCAGACGACGTGCTGGATCTATGGATTGCCGTCATTGGTATTCATCCTGCCTCTTGAGGTATTGCTATTGACGGATAGTCACATTTCTATGACTTGTGTTAGGCAATTACACGAGTTGTGTCGTGGCTGACTGGTTCGCTAGCAACTCTGGTAATGCGCTAGATCTTCGGATCTTATTGGCGGTGGCTACGGCTCATCGGCACATTCGAAAGGTCATACTACCTTTCGATGATAAGTGACGAATGGATCATTGAATGATCATCTCTTTTCACAGATGGCGTTTTCATACGAAAAATGATGTTAGCATATTTTGCAAGTATAGTTGTCTATGTATACAGTGAGCTTTATTAAAGTCACATCGAGGGCCATGAGCCAAATTTATAAAATGATAAAAATATTTTAGATGTTTAAAATTCATGTACAGTAAAATGAGAATCATAAAATGGTTTTCAAAAGAGAAAAAAAAACAATTTTAGCATGCATTGCTTTAAGTATGGATTTTCCTACTGAGTTAATCACTCACCCCTTAGACTATATTTTTCCCTCGGTTTGGGTGTAGATTCGGTGCACTAGTTTTGCACGTGTGGCAACTGGTGAAGCTGGCGTTTCCTGATGGATGTCTTGATCTCCCTGTGAATGGGTGGAGGTTTGGCGCTTCAATTCCTCCGTTCCTAGTATGTTGGGATTTTAGTTTTGGTGTTGTTTGATTTAATTCATGCACAATATTTTCCTTTATTATGATATCATATCTCTAGTTGATCACTTTGTGGACCACAACCCATGTGATTTGGTCTTGGGCTTGGTATTATTGTCGTTAACTCTTCCGCATAAAAATTCACGTCTTGGGCAAGGTAACCGAGTTCTTCCCGAGAATCGGATTGCCTGACCCAGCAGTTCTGTCCTGCCCGCCTCCGGGTCGTGACAGAATTTTATAGGAGGTTTGTCGGTTCAATCCCTTTGTTTCTAGTATGTTGAGATTTTAGTTTTTGTGTTGTTTGATTTAATTTCTGCACAATATTTTCCTTTATTATGCTTTCATATTTCTAGTTGATCACTATGTGGATCCCAACTCATGTGATTTGGGCTTGGGCTTGATATTATTCTCGTTAAGTCTTCCTCATAAAGATTCACGCCTTGGGCTAGGTAACCGAGTTCTCTCCGATAATCGAGTCACCTGACACGGCGATTCTATCCAGCCCGCCTCCGAGTCGTGACATAATTTTATGGTATCAGAGCATGGTTCTGCTCTAAGGTTGAGGGAGGAAGTTTTGGTGGTGACGTTAGGTGAGCAAATTTGGATTGTTAACAGATTGGATTATTAGAGTTAGAGACTTGGACTTTTGGATGTCTATGTGAGATAATCCTTATTTTCAGTAATGTCCATTGTAAATGTTGGAACTGCCTTAGGTTTAGAAGTTTAATTTTTGTTTGAATAATTGTGTTTAATCGGTTGTTGCAGAACAACTGATAAATCATTGGGAAGAAAAAGAGTGTAACTCTCAACTCTTTGGTGAGGTAAAAATCTAAACTAAAACTCTATTCGGTGGGTAATTGGGATTGATTCTGTTGAATTTTAAAGTTTGGAAAAATGGATGGAAATGTTGTAATTTTGTATGAAAACAAGTTGGGTTTATTCTTTGGAATATTTTGGAGGTGGTTAAAGTTGTAATTTTGCCAGAAGTGATGGAGTTTTTGATGTGTGTGGTTTATCTAGACTCGCTGGAAATCATCCCCAGAAGTGTGGGCTTCCACGCCAGAAGCATGGGTTTCCAGAATGCTGCTGAGATTATTTTTTCCAGAGCCTACGTAGAAGTGTCCGTGGATGTAATAGTCTCCACTTAAGCATTCGTTGTCGCGGAAGCGTTTGCTTTCGCAGGAGCGAGCGAACGTGTCTGGGCATGGGAGCAACACGTGAGCTGAAGTGCCTGTTTCAGCGGAGTCGAACGAATAGAACCGCGGAGACACGTGTTCACACCTTGTGGCCTTCACTCGTGTCCGTGGAAGCATGTGAACGGCACGTGAGCAGAGTAGGAGGATTTTCGTAGAAGCAAATGCTTCTGCTATGAGTAGTGCGCTGGAGACACGGAGAATAGTGCTAGTGCTATAAGTGGGAGACACGTGGAGCGAACATTCGGACTTGGATCCGCGGACGTTTAAAACAGTTTTAAAAATTCTTAATATTTTTTAGGATTGTTTTGAAAGTTCCCCCAAGTTGATTTCTATCCTAGTTATGGGTTCCAATGTGATTTAACGAGATTTTTTTAGAGGAGAATTAATTGGTGATTCATATATTTTATTAGGTCCGTCATATTAACTTGGAATTCAGACTTATTATCTTCCCATTCAATTGAGTGTTTCCTACCTGTTGGTAGGCCATTGAGGTAGAGATTTTATTTTATGTCCAACATGACATTGTTTTCAAAATGATTATTTTGATATGTGTTCTCATATAAAATAACGGGTTTGTTAAGACCGTCCATTTTTACAATATTATATATATAATTTTCGCTAGACATGTTTTATTTCGAGCATGTACATCATTTGTTAAACATCTTGGTTGAGTAAACCAAGTTTGATCGGTCCGTGAATGGGTCATGTTTTTACAATATTATATATATGATTTTCGCTAAACATGTTTTATTTCGAGCATGTATATCATTTGTTAAACATCTTGGTTGAGTAAACCAAGTTTGATCAGGCCGTGAATGGGTCTTGTTTTGTAACATCCCATTTTTCATTTATCTTTCCGTTAACCATATTAAATTTTTCTGTAAAAACATTTGAAGGGTAAAGCAGAGTGAGCGAAAGCGGAAATATTAAAACATTCATTCATCACTTTAAAACTATTTAAAGCAAATACCAATAACATATTTTAAAAACTAAACTGTTTTAAAACATTTATCACATTCAAATCGTTTGAAGTCCTTGAAATACTTAAACACACTTTATTTTATTTCATGAGCCATAACCCCCATGGTCAACACACGCTGGGTAACACAAGTGCTCACCGCGTCATATTTCTTCCACGTACACATTATTAGGATCACAATCACTACCTAAATCATAAGAGAATTTGTGAGTCTAATGCCTAGTAAGAGATAAATGAAATGAGTAATGTGTGCTTATGTTGACTCCATGCTCATGTCTTTCATGTCAGAAAAGAATATATTTCTTCTATTCTTTAATCATAGTCTCACTATAGTTCAGAACATTTGAGATTTTCTGCAGAAGAGAATAAATACATTTTAGGGATCTAACCAAGGCAGAACTGTCACTCAATCCCAACGGGGGATGAGATGCATCATCTCATTGTTCTCCCAAGTATCACTGTCACTAATCTCCTCAATCTCCAACATATATTTACGTTTATTAGGTACATTTCATTCTCGTGCTATGCATGTATATGCAACCTTATCATAACATTTCTACTCGTGATGCATGTTATGAATGTATTTCACACAACAGTTCATACTATACATTGAGAAAACAACACAGTTTATGTAACAGATTATTGAAGAATGAAACAATAAGGCAATTTCAAACAATCCAATGCTTACTGTAAACTAACGTTTTTAACAAGGTAGTAACAACACATTCAACATTATTTCCAATAGTTTCTATCAACATAATATCAAGAAGGGATCAATTCCAATTACCAATACCTTATCTATAATAATGTTATCAAACTACAATTGTGTAATACTATCAATTCTATTATGTTGCATGTACGCCAATCATCAAAAGGAAACAGAGAAACATGCAACAAAATAGTTTATCCAACAGAGTCCTATCTAAGCTTTTTGACATTCTCCTCTATGCGTTATTTTATCAAACAATAGACAACAATGTACTCTAATTGAATTGAGAACAATTTAGCAACCAGAACATTCTTCCTCACAAGTTTATCGATCAACAACTTAATAGCTTAACAAAACAATATTTCACAGAGAGTAATTTCATCATTTTCAACATTTCTATCAACGAAAACAAACATCAACAGAGCCTTCCTTCAACCATTGTTTATCAACGAAACAGAAAGCAATTCCAACAACATAACATTATCATAAACAAACAACACTAAAATCCTAATATTGTAATGTAGGTCACCTCTAGCAAAATATATGCATATCTCTTACTTGTCTTTGCAATTTCCTCTCCTTGAAGCTTCTCTCGCACCACCACAAAGAAGCAGCAATTCTCTAGAAAAACCAAAAACACAAAAGCTTGAGAGAACACTAAAAGATTTCCTTATTTTTCCTTCTATCAAATTCCACTCTAATATGTCTATAAACGTTCAGGGAAAGTCAATGAGTTATGACACTTTGTTTTCCAGGCACCACTTCGATTTCTAGGTGACAGTTAGCCATTTTCTGGACGATTATTGATATTATGGTCGATTGTCTTCTTCATGTGATCATCCACAAATCATCATAGTCATAATCGCCATGACCACGATTGACCGCAATTTCACCGATGATCAACCGCAATTTTGCCTTTTCAAAAAAATCAGTCGATCACCCTTTAGTGGACAATCGACCGCAAATCAATATTTTGCAATCTGCTTTGGACCATGTTGATCATCTCCTTCAGCCAATCAACCACTTCCAAAATGGCTACAATCTGTATATATATTTTTTTGGAACTGGGGATCATCTCCCTTTAGCTGATCGACTGCTCCCAAAATGGTCACACTCTGTAATAATTCGTAATAGCCATGATTGACCACCTCTTCTCCTACTGATCGACCGCCATCATCAAATTTCTTGTTTCCTCCATTTCTTGCTAATTCTTCCAATATGTAAATAATTACACTTTTAAAACTAACACCATTATCATCCAATATATCCTTAAACATCAACAATCTCATTATCCTCAATTATATAAACAACTTAGGGCATATAGATGATTTTTTTGGATATTACATGTTTTCTATACACAAATTCAATTGTAGGAGAATGTATCTGTTGTGTTAACTAGATTAATAAAACAACTAACTGTGTCGTGTCCCTGAGCGCAAAACCCTAAACCTTATCGGGATATTATTTCGTGGCTATAGCGATCGTCGAGTATCGCCTTGTTCTATATGTCTATGGCATCTGTGTCGCCGTAGACTCGTGAGTGACTACATTTTCACTGTGAGACCTATTTTTCGTACATAGCACACTATAGTGGGCATTTTCTATTTTTGCCTCACTCGTCGATTTCTACTCAATTTTAATCACACATTTTATTCATGACATGATTTCTCATTTATTTTATAAAATTCTAATAATTGAATGTAAAATCTTACCTCTATTGAGTTTAGTCGACTCATCCCAACAACATTCCTTCAAGTAATAATTTATACGATCACTGGTTGTCATTGTAGGTTTGAGTTGACATTTTCTTGACTATTTTATTTTATTTTTATTCAGAGTTTGGTGAGGTTGGACTAAATTGTTAAATTCTATAATAATATTTATATTAAATTCTTGTATTTGTAGCACTTTTATTTCAGATTTATATTATCATTTTATTTCGATATCACTATTGACCTTCAGTATATCTCATTTGGCAGGCCTTGACATGTTGTAACTTAAAAAAGACTTCATTTGCCTTAATAAGTATTTTAAAAGAAAAAGAATTGGGTGACATGGTTTAGGTTTGGGCTAAGTTATTTCCCGCTCTATCTCGAGTTTCCTTCAAGACATGACAGTAATCATTAGAATTCCTTTTATAATAACTACTGCTTGTCATTCCCTACTATCCTCCATAAGGCTTCTACGCATTGTAAAAGATTGTATATATTGTACGAGCAATGTGTAATGGATCATGTTGTTATTTGAATTCATACATTTATGTATTTTGGTATGCATACTTCTCATGTTTCCTTGCTCTATTATGTTATTATATAATAAAATTTTAAAATGTTCTTTTAAATTTATTTCTAGTGTTATATTTATTGTTAGTAATTTTAAGTTTACTACTATCCTCGATAAGGCTTCTACCCATTGTAAAAGATTGTGTATATTGTATCAATCCCACATATGGTCTTTGCAATGGAACACGCTTGATATGTCGTGATTTTGGTCGTAACGTTATAGATCCTGAACTTGCATACATGACTACAGTGGAAAGAGAGTCTTAATTAGACTAGTTCAGAATCATTTCTTACCTCGTACATTTACTACAAACATAGTCTACAGTGAAAATTTTTACATTTGTCTGGAAGAAGACGCTTTCTTAACAAGTCACAACACTCACATCGTTTAGGTACCCTTTCACAATATAATTCACCAATTATCATATCATGTACAATGTACAATATTCTATAGTTCTAATTAATTTAAGGGAAAATGACAAACCAACTATCGTACTTTACGATCAATAACAAGTCAACCACTAAACTATTTTTGTTAACAAATTAACCACTGAACTATGAAAAAAAGTTGTCGCTGTTAGATTATTTAAATATAAACTATATGTAAATGTGATGGTTGTTAAGCGTTAAAGACATTAAGTTAATTGAGTGTAAATTCCCTCTCCTTAACCTTATTAATTGTATAATGTATAGTTGAAGAGATGTGAATGAAAAGACATGAATGAATGGGCATGTATGGAAAGGTGCTTTTTTTAAAAGATTGTCTTCTTCATTCTTTAGAGAGAAAATTACAGAATTTTTAACTAAGGGATTCACAAACTCTCTCTAGAAAAGAACTCTCTCAAATTACGGTGCAAGATACAGTTTCTGGATCATCGAAGAAACAAATAAAAGGAAAGGATTAAGGTGATAAACGGAACTCAACATCTTCTACAAGAAATTGTGGACGTCATTACAACGTCCGCATGTAGTCCGCAACGTCTGATTATACAGTTCAATTAAAGATATTGAATGAATGAAGGTTTATACAATTAATATATTGTTGTGTAGAAACTATATAGTCACCAAAGTGACCTAGTTTGAAAGGATCAATATTGAATTGTGTAATTTGTTCATTCAATTATCATGATGTTATGGAAATGTGTTTATTGGTTATAAAATATTAGCTCACCCAAAGGTGGACCATTGTTTACAATTAATAACATTAAAGTGACATGTTTACATAGTTAATTGATGTGTTTGAATATCCAAAGATGTTAAACATGTTGTGTTAAATATGTTTATAAGTCAATTAAAGATTATAATATCATGAATTGTGTATTTCTTTAAGTATTACCCAAAGGTAAACTTAATGAAATTTTTATATGCTTTATTGGGATCTGGTTAGGATAGATTATTCAATGTATTGATATATGAGTATGTTTGTTATTTGCAGCTTCTATGAATTTGTTTGCTTCTAGTAATTCATCTATTAAGTTCAATGGTCTTAACTATGCTGACTGGTCCGAACAAATCTAGTTTCAACTGGGTGTATTGGATTTGGACCTGGCACTAGTTAATGACAGACCACCAGCTATTACCGAGACCACTTCGGAAGCTGACAAGTCTTATTATGAAGCTTGGGAGCGGTCTAATAGGCTGTGTTTGGGCTTGATGAGGATGACGATGGCTGAAAATGTTAAGCCATCGATGCCTAAAGTAAATGATGCAAAGGAATTCATGTCAAAGATTAAGGCATACTCCCAATCAGACATTACTGACAAGTCTGTTGTGGGAAACTTGATGAGTGAGTTGACGACCAAGAAATTTGATTGGTCTCAACCCATTCATGACTACGTAACGAGCATGGCCAATTTGGCTGCAAAGCTTAAGACGTTGGGTATGGATGTGAGTGAATCATTTCTGGTTCAATTTATCATCAACTCACTTCCTCTTGAGTTTGGCCAGTTCCAAGTGAACTATAACACCATAAAGGAAAAATTGAACTTTCAGGAAATAAAGGCCATGTTAGTTCAAGAGGAAGGGAGGTTGAAGAAGCTAAAGTCCCATATTGTCAACTTAGCAATGCAGAAGGATGCCAAAGGTAGCACATCAAAGCCGTCGAGTAAAAAGAACGAGAAGAAGGGAAAGGACCAATTAAAGATTAATAATGGTCAGATCCTTAAAGAAATTAAATGCTTCTTCTGCAACAGAGCCGGACATGTAAAGAAGGATTGTCCTAAAAGGAAGGCTTGGTTCGAAAAGAAAGGTACATTATTTGTTTCAGTATGTTTTGAATCAAATATTATAGAAGTACCTAATAATACTTGGTGGTTAGATTCTAGTGCTACTACTCATGTTTCTCATGTTACGCAGGGATTTCTTTCGATCCAACCCATAAACGGAGCTGAGAAGTTCTTGTATATGGGGAACAGAATGTAGGCACGCATTGAAGGAATTGGAACGTATAGACTGATCCTGGATACCAAATACCACCTGGATCTAGAAGAGTGTCTTTATGTTCCTGAGTGTGCTAGAAATTTAATTTCTGTTGCTAGGTTGGATTGTAATGGTTTTAATTTTAAGATTGATAATGGCTTGTTTTTGATGTACAAATATAAATACTATTATGGAAGTGGTATTATGAAAGATGGTTTGTACTCTTTCAATCTTGATGTTAAATTGAAAGAATCTCTGTTTAACGTTGATCATATGATTGGCTTAAAGCGTAGTGCAACGAATGAAAGTTTGGCTTACTTATGGCATAAATGTTTAGGTCACATATCTAAAGAAAGGTTAATGAGGTTAATGAAAAATGACATTTTACCTCAATTAGATTTTGATGACTGGGACGTGTGTATAGATTGCATTAAAGGAAACCAAACTAAACACACATCAAAGTATCCTGCCACAAGAAGCAAAGAACTTTTGGAATTGATACATACCGATATTTGTGGTCCATTCGACATTCCTTCATGGAATGGAGAAAAGTATTTCATTACCTTTATAGATGATTTCTCAGGTTATAGTTATTTATATCTACTGCATGAAAAAATCTCAAGCGATAAAGGTTATAGAAGTGTTCATCAATGAGGTGGAAAGACAACTAGACAGAAAAGTAAAGGTGGTGAGATCGGATAGAGGTGGTGAGTACTATGGAAAATTAGATGAAAGTGGACAAAACAAAGGTCCATTTGCAAGGTTTCTCGAAAGTCGAGGCATTTGTGCACAATACACAATGCCGGGTACACCACAGTAAAATGGTGTAGCTGAAAGGTGGAATCGTACTCTTATCCAAATGGTAAGAAGTATGATGCATAACAGTAATGTACCTATATCGTTGTGGATGCACGGTTTAAAGACCGCTGCATATCTGCTAAATAGGGTTCCTAGTAAGGCAGTTCCTAAGACTCCTTATGAACTGTGAACGGGAAGGAAACCTAGTTTGAGACATATCCATGTTTGGGGATGTCCAGCAGAAGTTAGAATTTATAACCCACATGAAAAGAAGCTCGATGCAAGAACCATTAGTGGTTTCTTCATTGGTTATCCGGAAAAGTCTAAAGGGTACATTTTCTATTGTCCAAAGCATAGTACAAGGATTGTAGAATCTAGAAATACTCGATTCATTGAGAATGACATGTTCAATGGGAGTGATGATTCACGAAATGTGAATATCCAAGAGAATAGGATGAAGGAAACAACACCTAGTAATTCTCATCAAGATGTTATTCCTTATGTTGTATCACAGTCTGACAACATACCGGAACAACATATGGATATTCAAACCACGAAAGGTGAACGTATTAATGATGAGCATGTTGACGTTGATCAAGTCGTAAGTGATCAACCACAAGCAACAGAATTGCGAAGGTCTGTAAGGGAGAGAAGACCAGCAATTTCTGATGACTATGTGGTTTATTCACTAGAAGAGTGTGACTTGAGCAATGATAAAGATCCAGAATCATTCAATAAAGCCATGGAATGTAATAATTCTGAAAAGTGGTTTAATGCTATGAAGGAAGAGTTGAAATCTATGGATGACAACAAAGTTTGGGAACTTGTCGAGTTACCTGAAGGAAAGAAATGCGTTGGTTGTAAATGGATTTACAAAACCAAACGCGATTCGAAAGGTAACATCGAAAGGTATAAGGCCAGAATTGTTGCCAAAGGTTACACTCAGAAAGACGGCATTGACTATAAAGAGACTTTCTCTCCGGTTTCGAAGAAAGACTCTTTAAGGATAGTTATGGCTTTGGTGGCTCATTATGATTTAGAGCTTCACCAAATGGACGTAAAGACCGCATTTCTTAACGGTGACTTAGAGGAAGAGGTTTATATGGATCAACCTTTGGGATTTTCCTTTCCAGGAAATGAAAAGATGGTATGTAAGCTGAATAAGTCAATCTATGGATTGAAACAAGCTTCCAGACAATGGTACATTAAGTTTAATGATACCATTTTGTCATACGGTTTTATAGAGAACACCGTTGATCGGTGTATCTATATGAAGGTCAGTGGGAGTAAGTTTTGTATCCTAGTATTGTACATTGACGATATTCTGCTTGTTGCTAACAATAAAGGAACGTTACGTGATGTGAAAGATTTTCTCTCAAAGAATTTTGAAATGAAATATATGGGTGAGACATCCTATGTGATTGGAATAGAAATATTCCGTGATAGAAAGGAAGGATTGCTAAGATTGTCTCAGAAAGGTTATATCGAGAAAATTCTTGAGAGATTCAGAATAGATAAGTGTTCCGCTGGTGTTGCTCCAATTCAGAAAGGGGACAAATTCATTTTGATGCAATGTCCGAAAAATGATTTGGAACGTAAGGAAATGGAACTTATTCCATATGCATTAGCAGTAGGGAGCTTAATGTATGCCCAGACATGTACACGGCTAGATATAAGTTTTGCAGTAGGGATGTTGGGCCGTTATCAAAGTAATCCAGGATTGGATCATTGGAAAGCTGCAAAGAAAGTACTCAGGTACTTACAAGGGACAAAGGACTTCATGCTCATGTATAGAAAATCGAGTCAACTCAAAGAGATTGGATACTCGGATTCAGATTATGCCGGTTGTGTAGACTCGAGGAAATCTACATTTGGCTACGTGTTCCTGTTAGCTGGAGGAGCCGTATCATGGAAAAGTGGAAAGCAATCTACGATTGCCACTTCCACTATGGAAGCTGAATTTGTAGCTTGTTTTGAAGCTACAATTCAAGCATTGTGGCTGCGAAATTTTATTCAGGGTCTAAGCATGGTAGAACGTATAGAAAGACCGCTGAAAATGTATTGTGATAACTCCGCAGCTGTGTTCTTCTCGAAGAATGAAAAGTACTCGAAAGGAGCAAAACATATGGACTTAAAAGTACTTGGCAGTAAAAGAAGAAATACAAAAACAAAGGGTGTGCATTGAGCATATAAGTACAAGCTCAATGATAGCTGATCCGTTGACAAAAGGATTGCCACCTAAAACCTTTAAAGAACATGTTGTAAAGATGAGTTTAGGTGACAAGTCTATGTGATTGTAAAAGCGTAGCTTGTATCTTATAACACTTATGAATTCAATGAAAGGAAATGTTTTTGTATGTCAATTTATTATTCATATTATGGCTATGTACACTGATTGGTTATGAATAATATATGATGGGTATATAGTGTTCCTCAATTACAGAATTAATGAATTGTATAGTTTGTGATACATGGAAAGAATCATGTTGATATAATTCACATGTGCCTGCCATGATTCGATTAAGCAATTCATTATGAAAAGATAACTTGATATAATTCACATTAAAGTACACTATATTAATTGTTTGTGAATTCGAGTTATGTTAGCTGAAATTAGCTGAAGCAGCTGAAAAAGTACTAGCTAGAATATCAATTGATATTAAAGTTTATAACATGGCCCAAGTGGGAGATTGTTAGATTATTTAAATATAATCTATATGTAAATGTGGTCCATGTTAATTAATGTTACATTGACTTAATATTAAAGAGCTTAATGTGATGGTTGTTAAGCGTTAAAGAAATTAAGTTAATTGGGTTTAAATTCCCTCTCCTTAACCTTATTAATTGTATAATGTATAGTTGAAGAGATGTGAATGAAAAGACATGAATGAATGAGCATGTATGGAAAGGTGCTTTTTTTGAAAGATTGTCTTCTTCATTCTTTAGAGAGAAAATTACAGAATTTTTAACTAAGGGATTAACAAACTCTCTCTAGAAAAGAATTCTCTCAAATTACGGTGCAAGATACATGTTTCTGGATCATCGAAGAAACAAATAAAAGGAAAGGATTAAGGTGATAAACGGAACTCAACATCTTCTATAAAAGCGTTTTATCATGGACCAAGGTTGGTATTTTCGTTTAATAAAGAATAGTTAAATCAATTACGTTAATAGGAATTAAAGTATTGCAAACATGTAAAGTAAATAAAAATGGGATTAAAGTGTAAAGATTGAATGGAAAATGCTTACAGCCGCTATCATCGTTGTCATGTTTGCCGTTCATTTTAATTTGCGGCGGATCATGTAGTAATCTGCTGCAGATTGATAACGGTATACGGTGGATTCATAAGAAGGAAATTCATTTCCTTTACCTAGAAAAATGGTGAATTTTACAGATTGATAATTCTCTTCATTTTCAACAGTTTTGGACGCTTGAGGACTTGTTTTCCATCGTCCTTTCGTGATGCACGGGTAGGAAACATATGTTTTGTAATTCGGTGCTTATCAGAGCAGATTCGGGTAGGAAAAAAAATGAGATCGTTTCATCTTTCCGCTTTCCTCTCCTACGTGCTCAGATTTCGCAACATCTTGCTTCGCCATGAAAATAACGCCATTTTTGGAGACGTTTTACCCATGTGTATTAGGAGAAGATCAATGTAACATGTGCAAAAAACGTTTGCCACATCAAGGAGAAACTGTCATCTGAACGTGCGTAGCTTCACGTTTTTGAATTGTTTAAGGAAAATTGGAGTATGTAGAAGCGTTTTTAGCCCTCGAAAGTGGGATAATCTGCTGCGGATCGTGGTCAATCCGCCGCGGATCGAAATCAATGGCAAACATGATAGCGATGTTAGCGGTAACTTTTTTCTATAGTTTAGTGGTTAATTTGTTAGCAAAAATAGTTTAGTGGTTAACTTGTCATTGATCACAAAGTACGTGATTGGTTTTTCGTGTTCCCTTAATTTAATCAAGACATCCTATTTCAATAATAATTTAATTTCGACTTCTAATCCCATTAAGAGATGCTCCTTATCAAATTAGTCTTCTAGTTTTTCATTATTCATTTGCTTATGTTCTTTATTGTTAGTCACATTATTTCATTTGGATATGATATTCTATTTCAATTATCATTCACAAAATTTTTATCTCAATTTTTTTGAGAGTTAGAGTTGCCATATTCTAAATCAAACCTAATATGTGGTGTTGGTGCGCTCAGTATCTATTGCGAAATGTTTAATCCCATCGCACAAACAAGACGGAAACAAATTTCATGACTGTTACACGTGCTCTCACCCAGTATTAACAAACATCGAGTGTGAGCACATGGTTTTAGCACCTAGTTTAAGAATGTAATGCCTGTGATTGCTCCCACCCACACGTGGAAGTGTAATATCCAACAAGTTTCACCCGTGCGCTTGTGTAACTTTCTATATGTATGATCTTATAACCTGAAAATAAGATTAAGTGACATGTCTCGTGGAATCGAAGCGTCGAAAGAAAATTTGTAATTTGTTTGATCCGAACAAACATTTCTCAAAAGTAATAAAGTTGGATAGAAATCTCAAAACAAGTCTACCAGCAGATCAAATACCTTACAACAATGATTTATCACTCAAAAAACCACTAGTCTAGCACATAGATTCGGGAGGCAACGTCTTGGACAAGCCAATCAAATCCCTCGAGAAGCCCCTCGCCAGTATAGGCACTGCACCCAACAATATTCCAGTGCCTGGTCCTATCAATGGCTTCCAAGTTCAGTACCTAAAAAAAGACGTTCCGGGATGAGAACGCGTCTGAGAAACTTTGATACATTACAAAGAAGGATGACTGAAAAAAATGATTGGGTTTGCAGCTCTCTTACTTTAGCAATTTCCTGAGGTGTAAGAGCACCTTTAATGTCCTGCTTATTTGCTAGTATGAGCAAGGAAGCTCCTGAAAGCCTCTGTTGTGCAAAAAATGAAGTCAGCATTGGACTCCAATTTCTTCAACGTTACTTAAACCAACTTACTTCTCAAGGGAAGCAAGTTTCTTCTTCAATTTACTTCAGTTTCATCCAATCATAAAACAAGATCTTTCTGTACAATAATACAGCCAATTTATACTTCCAAACAATGTTCTACATATATTTGGAAACCATTTATTGGTTGCTACATAAGAACTCGGTGAGTCCTACAAAGTTGAAGATAATTAAGAGATCAATCAACATTTACGCTCTGTTAGTCAGTTACCACACTTAACATTTCAATAACCAAACCAAACAAATATTCAAACAGTTCAAAGTAAGAACAATAGAATGACATGTACCTCTTCTTTCAAAAGATTATCTAGTTCAATTTTGCAATCTTCCAACCTTCTAAGATCTGAACTGTCGACTACCCACACCAAACCATCAGTTTCCTCAAAATAGTTCCTCCAATAGGATCTTATGGTTTTTTGGCCCCCAACATCCCATATATTGAGCATATACCTGACAAAATATTGAACTTCAACGTAGTATATTACAATGATTAATAAAATAGTTTAATAACTTCAGTCAATCTCTGATATCTTGAATAAGAACCACCAAGAATTTTTAAGGTTCCTTCATTTAACTTCATGATTCATTCAATCTTTAAGGCTTATATTATTTTATTTATTGTTTGAATTTTTTTTTCAAGCAAATCAAGAAAGTGTAACAATCTCATGGAAAACTTACAACTCTCTCTCTAAAAGATCATTCATCTTAAGTTCAATTCCTATGTTAGTTCTGTGTATACATGACCAACCAAAAACAAAATACAGCAAAGGCTAAATGAGGATTAAAAAGCTAGCATTGTGGTATATAGCTTAAGCTCAGTGTTTTCAACTTTGGTATGAAACTAATTAACAGCCTAATAAACTATGAAAAACAAAAAAACAATTTTGCCTAATTAGTTTTTGCTGAGATGTAGGTCTGTTCAATCCCTACAACAAACAAGAAACTAAGAACTCTTCCATAAGTAATACAATACATAATTAATAAATAGCATTAAAAATGAAGAAATCGGAAGCTTACTTTTGATAAGTGATAGTTTTGATGTTGAATCCAAGTGTAGGGCTGATCACACTCGTATCATCCCCATTTATCTTCAAAACAATCGTAGTTTTCCCTGAATTATCAAGCCCACTGTGGAGAACACAGCATTTTATTGATTTAAATTATATTAGACTATACACAATCAGAACGAGAAGATTGTGATTCACATACACCATGAGTATGCGCATTTCTTTCTCTTTCCGTTTGATTTTTCGAATAATGCTGAGAAGACCCATCAGATTGCCACTCTTTTTCTTGCAAAACAAACCACCAGAGATTTCAAGGATCAACCTTATTGTCTAGCACTCTCATCAAAAACTAGTCTTTCCTCCTGAAGTCCTTACTTGTTGGGATCTCGCACGAAAACAATTCTTCAACCAATTTATAAATATTAAAAATGAAAGTCAAAACAGTTGACAGACAATCACTGATATAATGTACTTGCATCCAAACAACTCACTCAATTCTGATGAAACCAGCTACTAGGAACTAATTAACTAGACAAGAGGACAGCAGAAACTTAGACAAAAACAACATTTCCCCATAGCAATCAACGTGAACTGAAATAATTAATAACTAACTATTCTTTCACTTTCATTTCCATTCCGTCCGATTTAGGGCAAACAAAAAGAAAATATGAAATGAAGACTTGTTCAGAGCCATCAGAAACCAAAATAATCCGTGAGAAGCGACATAAGGAAGAGAAATTCACATGGAAAACAGTTGAACTTATACAATAGAATTTGCACAAAATTTTGAAACTGAGGCTTAAATCACAGTTCTGGGTCGACTCAATTGTAAATTAATTATGCTCACACTAAGATGCAAGCCTATGTCCTCAAAACTCACGCTATCAAAACTTTAAAACCAGACCTGATTCTGCGAGAGGAGATGTGCTCAGCGAGAGAGAAGAGTACAAATTGTAGATGCAGGAAGAAAAAGAAGAAGAAGAGAGTGTGAAGAAGAACAATGCAAGTATATATGAACAGCAGCGCCGATCGGAACTAAGCAGGGCAGTGGCAAACGACAGGAGAATGCTTGAGAGAGAGAGTGCAGCGTGGGTCATACACCATTTTGGGCAATATATACAGTTGAATTTAATAATTGATTGTTAATAGTTTCTTGGGAATTAACAAAACAAACTCTTCAATTTGGGGTTAACTACATGGCAAACCTTGAAGAAAAATTTCAGACAACTAAAATCTTGAACTATTGACAATGAACGAGGTAAACCTCGCAATCACGTTTCCGGTAAAAAGACATCGTGTTAATGCCAAAGTTTCGTTAACGTGAAGGATCATCGAACAGAGACGTCCCACAACAATCCAAATTGCTTTCAACTACACTCGTCGGGTCAAAGTTTCGTTAATGTGAAGGATCATCGAACAGAGACGTCCCACAACGATCCAAATTGCTTTCAACTACACTCGTCGGGTCCCAACTAACAAACTGTGAACATAAATTACACAGCCAACAACAGTGTACAATCCTTTATCCAAAACAGCAAAACAGAGTGAAAAATAGGAATCCAAATCAGAAATCCAGACAACAATTAAACAGAACCCAAACAGCAACAAAATTTGGAGTCCACTATCGATGGCAGTAAACAGAAACCAAAAGCAGAACCCAGAAGATCTAAGTGCTCGGTATTTCCATCAACAATAACGAAACTAATTTCATTAACTACGGTTTTTCATCAAAACAGAATCAACCAACAAAAACTCCCAAAAATATAACTTGGCCGAGAGATACTCACCTTAACCGGAGAAGTGGAAGGAGATTCCTCAAATCGGCCCTCCGTCGTCACGGTTGCGCCGTCTCTACGGAATGCTCCCGGACGGAGCTTCACCGTCGCCCGCGAACGACCCGACCGATTATGCCTCTTCAGAAACCTCTCGGACTACACCGCAATGTCACCCGCGATCGGCAGTGCCGTCGGCTCGCCTACCTGCCAAGCCCAGCTTTCCGTCACTTCCGCACGGAGATCGCCGGTCGCTGTTGCGTCACCCTCGCGAAGCCCCTTCCCGGCCGAAGAAAGAACCCTTTTGTCCCTCTTTTCTTCTCTTCGATTTTCTGCTGCCTTTCTCCTTCTCTTCCTTCATTTTAATCCTTTCCCTTATTTTATTTTATTCCTTAAATCATTTATTTTACTTATTTCTTTTATTTAATTTAATTCTTTCTTCTTATTTTATTTACTTTACTTGGTAAATAAATGCATATAATTTTATCATTAAATCACATAACCAACTCTCTATTTGAGACAATGATTATCAGTTCAATTTAATTCATTAATTTCATTTCCTCTATTAATTCTACTTGATAATTTCTAATTTTACTAATTTTGACCAATTGACCAAAGTTTTACATGTGCCCGCTACTCAACAATTTGCTTCAATTATTCAACATTATGATAGATTATAATACAAAAAATTTATACATAGAATTTATTTATTTAAAATTTCATGGGTCCCACATCTTTCCTCTGTGAAAAAGTCGTCTTTCCTCTATGCTGAAAGACGTTTTTCCTCTATGCGAAAAGATGTCTTTCCTTCGTGCAGAACAACAACGTTTTTTAACGGCAAACATGACAACAGTGTTTTCGGCGTCTATTTTTCATAGTTTAGTGGTTAATTTGTTAATAAAAATACTTTAGTGATTGACTTATCGTTGATTACAAAGTACAATGGTTAATTTCCTTTTTGTTTATTTTAGTCTGTGTATTTAACAAAAGGGAAAATGGCAAACTAACCATCGTATTTTACTGTCAATGGCAAGTCAATCATCACCCTTTTTCATGCAAATTTGATAATATCCACTTTTTAAATCAACCTTAGAAAATATACATCCTCCATACAATTCGTCTAACATATCATCTAATCTAGGGATGAGATGTCGATATTTTACCGTTATTTTATTGATGGCTCGACAATCCACGCACATCCTCCACGTTCCATCTTTCTTTGGGACTAAGAGCACTGGCACGAAGCATGGGCTTAGACTTTCTTTTACCAATCCTTTCTCTATTAGTTCATCGACTTGCTTTTGAATCTCCTTAGTTTCTTTCGGGTTTGCATGGTAAGCTGGGCAGTTAGGAATGGTGGCTCTTGGCATGAAATCGATCTGATGCTCAATCCCTCGTAGTGGGGGTATTCCCTTGGGTAACTCCTCTGAAAATATGTCTTTATAGTCCTGCAAAAGAGAGGAAACATCTACGGAAAAAGGAGTTAGTTCATGAGAGGTGAAATAAATATCTTTATACAAAAGTAAAAACAACTCTCTACTTCCCTCACTTTTTTTACTCATTCTGTAATGACCCGGATTTTCGTAATCCTTAAAAAGGCGTGAAAATTTGAAATTTCCTTTTTAAAACAAATCAAAGGGCGCCTAAGTCCGGATCGCTACTGATTATTCGTAAAACTCGATATAAAATCCCATTTAGTAAAACTTATACGGAATCGTTAAATTAAAACCATTAATGTAAAACGTTGCGGAAGCGTAAATACAATTTAACTGAAGAAAACTAAACATTTAAATACGATTTATTACAACTTAATTTAATTAAATATGTTCCTCTTTTTACCGTCTTTATGCCAGGCCAGCCACGAACTCCCTCGCGCGTGCAGATCCTTCAACCCTGCTTTATTATCTGATTATTGTCTTATGCATTTACTTTTAAGATTGTGCATTTCTTTTCACGTACACGTACCTATACCTACACCGCAAGTAAACTGTAAGCCCTAAGGCTTAGTAAGGAAAAAGGGTTTCATGCAACATGAATGTCATTCTTTAGTCCATTTGGAATGGGGTCTCCCAAACCAATCCTTTCATTAAGCCATTTACTCGTTTATTATTTACTTTTCCAGTTCTTGTGCTGGGCTAAGCTACCGGTCCCACAGAAACCTTTATTATATAAATGTTTTTACCCATTTTTGCCATTTATCCTCACTCATGCATGTGACCCTATTAATTCCTATTAACATGATGCATGCTCATACATTCTCAACCTAACATGATGCATGATGCTTCGTAACATAACATTCATAACAATTGAAGTGCGCATACAAAGAAAGTAAAGCGTACAATAGAAGGAAATAACTGCACACCACAGAGAACAAGTACAATGATTTGAAACAAAGAAAACATCCTCCTACGTTGATTTCATGCTTTTATTCTATTTAACTAATCATGCTTTGGTTTAGAGGAAATGACATGTTAAGGACATGAAATCGTAATCGAGATCGCAAGCAATACCAAGAAGACAATAACAAAAGGAAGTATAAAAAATTCATTCGCATACTAAGTAAGACCCTTCAGACCCTTAACTCATTCACGTTTACTTCATTATCTTTTCATCTTCTTTATCATTCTACTCTCTAGTAACGTAAAGCATCGATTATGAAATTGAAGTGCGCATATAATAGAGCAACTGGAATTGAAGGCACATATAAGAAAGTAAAGCGTGTAATAGAAGGAAAGAACTACACACAACAGAAAACAAGTGCAATCATGAATCGAATAACGAATGGACAACAAACTAAACATGTTCGAGTTATGATATTACTCTAGTTAATTAATATGCTCATGTCTAGTTATTTCTGAGTCTAGATAATTACTCTAGTTAAGTTAACGTGCTAACATTATTGTCATTAATTAAACATACTAATTAACTAAACATGTTAATTAAACATAGTATGATTGACTTAGTTAATTAACATGCAAATATCATCCTAGTTAATTTACATGCTAAAATTATTAATTATCATTAGGTAATTAGCCGGTTTGCTTGCTTAGATTACAGGATTAGTTAAATTACCCAACGCATGCTTGCTAGTTAGTTCATTAATAAGTAAACAAGCTCAGATCCAATTTGATGTTTCCTAGGTAGTTGACATGCTTGAACAATAATTGCAATTCAGATGATTAACAGGCTAGTTAATTGATATGTTTAGTCTCCAATTAAATTTCTCACGTTAGTTAACTAGCATGCTGTTAATTGATTTGCACAAGCTACTTAGCTACTTAAACATGCTCGTTAATGTATTGAACATGCTAATTATTGAACATGCTAATTAATTACCCTAATTAATGATATGCTTAATAAGTAACAGCAAGTAAAAGACTAAGCATATGCACAAATGACAGCAGCGGAATTAAACCATAAGTAATTAGGCAGTGAACATTTCTCGTTTCATGCTTTAACCATTTATCACCCCTTTTTCGTTTATCATTTTTCATCAAACTATGGAATTGGTATTACGTGACAAAAAATAAGGTAAAACTAAACCACAAAAGGGAATGTCACATAACTTAACTAATTCTACATAGTACTAATAAAACTATGCTATCAATCAACACAGGAAATATCTATAGCAATTAAACCAACAGAGGAATTAACTACGACACAACTAATCATAAACTCATGCACCCCCACTTGTGGTGTAGGGCTTCCAAATGGCCAAGACACTCCATTTTCCTTACCTCGAAGCTTTAATGTGCAATAGCAGTTAGTTATCATTCTTCTTCTCTTCTTTTTTGTACCTAACATCACCCACATAATAAGTACCCGAACAAAGCCAACGACCTATACTAATATCCAAGAAGGGTATGAAATCAATGACATCAACTGTCAATCAATGTACGACTTAACTTTTGATATTCAGAATATATTAATCCAACCCAATTATCCATAAACCAAATCAAGACAACCATAGATAGCCAACAACAACCAACGCATTTTCATTATCTTTTATCTTAACAAAACAATAGTTCAATCATCCAACGTTTAAAGCATTTATCAACATGCATAACACTTACTTAAATCTCATAGTATTCCCACAATGCATTACACTTGATATTGACCAAAATAAAATTAGACCATTAGATTATCCAACGTAGCCGATTAACTAACCAATCCCAACATATCAATGTTCCATGGTAACAATACAGTGAACATTAAACTATAACTAAATTGCAAATCAATAAAATTTTGATAATTCACGGATAAGCTTCACATAGCAATTTCCATATATCTTAATATAGTCATTCATACAACGAGTCCGAATTCAATATTCAATTAAAAGTCTCAATCCATTATTAGTTTGTGACAATCACAACACATAACTAACACTACATAATTATAATTAATAGAGCATATTTTCATCTCAACAACTTATTCTAATTGATAGATACAACATCTAATATGAAAACAACCAACGAACATAACCTAGCAAATAACCAACGATCAACGCTTCCAATAAAATCAACAGAGTGGTAACATCCAAATAAATATTTAGCCAATAACAATCAAATGCATAACACGATTTCTGGAAAACAACATCCAAACATAACCAATTACCAAAACAGTGTATCACACTTATATTTTTATCATTCTCTACAATCCAATCCATTTATCACAAGAAGTTCACATAACAATCAATTCGCAAATTCAATTCTTCACAGAACATATACTCGAATAACAACACATAATTGAACTCCCTTACATAATCAACAAGAGCATATCAATTCCAGCAGTTTCATTCACAGAACCAAGAAATTGAAATCCAACAGCGGCATCATCACAACAAATCTCATCCATATCCATTTGTTTCAACATTTCCCACAACCCAACATTTCTCCTTTACTAATCATTATGAAAAGTCAA
Organism: Begonia loranthoides; assembly: GCA_022433065.1. Taxonomy (NCBI): domain Eukaryota; kingdom Viridiplantae; phylum Streptophyta; class Magnoliopsida; order Cucurbitales; family Begoniaceae; genus Begonia; species Begonia loranthoides. The sequence continues at coordinate 3,561,860 of CM039479.1, forward strand.
GATCTATTTACACAGTCAAAAGCATCACTCAACAAATTAAACTAATCAACAGAGGTAATATCCCACAAGCTACATCACAATTTCATAGGTAATAATTAATTTAACACTTAACAAAGGGTAATAAAGCAAATAACTAGAAAGCTCACCATCCAAATCGGCAGAAAACAACTCAACAACACACACAATCATCCTTAGCTGTACAATTTGAATTTCCAACCAATAGAGTGCATAAGCAACATCACAACTTGGAAAACTCATACCAACATAGCACTAAGCATACTCAACATATTATTAACCAACCAACAACAATTACATGCAGAAGCAACCAGAATAACCAACCAATAGAGTATGTTATCATCAAAATAGGTAAGGAAACTCACCCACAGAAGCATTGGCCAACCTCCAGAGAGAGCTCCTAGCTCCTGCCTCCATTTTTCCTCCTTTTGCTCAGGGTCCAGCTCTCTAGAGAACAATTCACTTCCTCCCTCTCCCTCCCCTGCACTCGGCTTCACCAGGAAGGAAGAAATCGATAGAACCTCCAATTATATCTCCTGCCCACTGCTTCCCTATAGAGTAGAGGCACTCCACACTCTACCCCCTGTCATAGCCATCCCCTACGAGGTCTAATTGTCTCCCTATCGACTTGTAGAGCACGCACCAGAAGAGGAGAATTCAATTCTACATGAACTGACAAGCTGGACCAGGAGAAAATCGAACCACAAGCAGGACGATCGCCTTTGGCCGGTCCAGCTTGAACCGCCAGATCGCCCCACGACCAAAGGCAACCATCACAGCGCCCAAAACCGAGCCACCGTCGTTGTCCGTCTCACCATCACCATCACCATCACCATCCCTTCTCCATCCCATCGCCGAGCAGCACCTGGAACTGCGCCCTCAACCTGACACCAAAGCTCACAGTCGCGACCCGCGACGCTCACCATGAAGGAGCCGCTGTCGAGCCGCTTGACTGCCGTCGTCACCTTGCCGCTCACCGGCGTTCGTTGCTCTCCCCGTCTCGTTCTCTCTGTTTCTCATTCGAAAGAATGGCCGAAGGCCATTCTTCTAGTTACAGGGCAAACCGGTTCACTTAGTGAACCGGTTCATCACCCATTATCTCCCCATTTTAACTCCTCTCTAATTATTTTAATTCATTAATTAAATCTCCAATTACTTAATTTATTAAACCCCCTTAATTTCCATAAATTTAACCCCTTTATATTTTAAATCCTAATTTATTATATATTTTAATTTATTAAATTAATATTTATTTTATTTTTGACTACGTTGATTTCCCATTAATTTCAAGTTCTTGGTAATATCCCGATAGTCAACCCACTTGAAAAGTCGGGGTATTACACATTCTATTTCTCTTCCTTTCCTTTTTTGGATTTTACCTCCTCTCCCACTATTTTTTTTCTCTTTCTCACTCTCAGTCTTTCTCCCTTCCTCGTTGCCTTTTTTGCTCACTTCTCTCTTGGCTTTTCTCTCTTTGGTCCTTTTGTCTCCCGCTTCCTCTTCGCTTTTTCCCTTCTTTAATCCTTCAACTCCCTCAGTTTGTTCGACTCCTCTATATTCAAAACTTTCCTCTTTCGTTTTTGTCTTAGTACATTCTTGAAAATCTTTAGCAATACTTTCTTGATCTTTACTAGCTTCCCATGGCTTTAACGGTGTAGCGCAACAACTTTTCCATTATGAACCAATGAATATTCATTCTTGTATCCGTTGTGGTTGACTCTTCTGTCATACTACCAAGGTCTTCCTAGGAGAATATGAGTCGCTTGCATGGGGACCACATCACATAATACCTTATCTTTGTACCTCCCAATAGATAATGTAATCTCTACTTGCTTGGTAACTTTGATTTCTCCACAATTGTTTAGCCACTACAATTTGTATGGCCTCGGATGTTTCGTAGTTTTCATGTCTAGTTTTTGAACCAATAACGTACTGGCCATGTTGGTGCAACTTCCACTATCGATAATTAAGCTACAAATCTTATTCTCAATATGGCACCGGGTGTGGAATATATGCTCTCTTTGCACCTCATCATGATCCTCTCTAATTTGAACACTTAATGCTCTCCTTGTAATCAATAAATCTTCTTTAACTGGCTCTTCTCTTTCCACATCACTGAAATCCTCAATTGATGGTGATTCGTCGTCACTAGAATTGATACTTTCTACATCTCCATTATCCATTATGATCATAGCTCTTTTGTTCGGACAATTTGAAGCTATGTACCCAAATCCTTGACAAATGTAACACTTAATTTCTCTAGTTCGAGTTGAAGTAGAATTCTTGATTTTTACCTTTTGTGGAATGGAATTTGATGACATGGCTTTTCCTTTTTGTTTCTCCTTAGGTTTTGGCTTTTCATTCCTTCATTTGGACTGGTATGAGTTGCTAGAGGTCGCAGGCATCCTAGAACTCCTCTTTGCCTTCAATTGTCATTATATTTTGATGGCCTTGTGAAGTAAGTCCTCCATATCTACATAGTGTTGCAAATTAACTATATCTGCAATATCTTTGTTGAGTCCTCCAACGAATATTGCCATGGTGGCTTTCACATCCTCTTGTACATTTGCCCAAATCATGGCTACCTCCATATCCTTATAATAGTCCCCCATACTCCTAAATCCTTAATTTAAATTCTGCAATTTACGACATAAATCCTGATAGTAATGTGATAGAACAAACTTCTTTCTCATAATTACCTTCATGTTTGCCCAAGTTCGAATCGGTGGTTTGCCATACCTCCTTTGATTCTTAGTCATTTGATCCCACCAAATGCTTGCATAGTCGGTGAATTCCATTGTTATCAATTTAAGCTTCTTGTCTTCTATGTAGTTTTGGCAATCAAAAATTAAATCCACTTTCCGTTCCCATTCTATATAAGCCTCCGGATCACTTTTGCCTTGAAACGGTGGAATGTTTACCTTAATGTTACTTAAATTGTCATCTTCTCGATCCATCCAGAAATCTCCTCTATGTTAATTTAAACTTGTTCCTCCTCTAACTCATCCATTTCATAATTTCTTCTTTCTCGGCCATGGGGTTGAGTTGGTGTTTCCAAACGGTCCAACCTTAGAGTTAAAGTGCGAAGTTGGTCTTGCATGGCCCTCACTATATGTCAACTTGTGTATTTTATCCACTTCCACTCATGTTGTTAGATCAATAAGTATCAAGAAGTAGGTGAGAAGAAAATATTACAATAATTACGATAAAAAGAAAAATTGCAAAAAGAAGGAATTAAACTGCAGAATTGAAGTGCATTAATGTAAATGCTGTAAGTAAATTGCAAAAAGGTAAATTGCCGAAAGTAAATTGCGGAAAGTAAATTGTAGAAATGTAAATTGCGAAAAGGTAAATTGTAGAAAAGTGAATTGCGGAAAGGTAAATGACAATAAAATTAAAGTCCTTTCTCACTCACTCACGTGTTTCACTCGATTAATGTTCACTCCCACTCGTGTTTGCTCTCGAATGGCTTTTATAATAATAGACTCAAACTTTTGCCTTTTACCACTCGATCCCGCTTTTAGGTCTTTACGTAACAACTCAATCAAAGAACAAAAGGGGTGTTCAATCAAGCAAAAACCCAAAAAAATCAAAATTTTTTCAAACTTTACATTCAAATTTCCCAAAGTTTGATTAAAAATAAACTACTCAAACTCCTTGTCGTGATTAAGTAGCCTAAGAAGCAATACCTTGAATTTGGGATAAGGTATTGAAGAACTTTCCCAAAGAGGAAACTTTTTCCCGAAACTGTCCAAAAATTGACAGAAGCAGCCCGGCGATTGGATATGTGAATTGTACTCTTTGAGATGTTTCAACAAGGTATTTTTGAATTTTCATGGACTAGACCTTCCCTTTTTTTTTGGACTTTTGAAATTTTGAAAAAAAAGGGTAAATTTTTTTTTTTCAAGAGTTGATCAAAAGATCAATGACAATAACTTTGCTAGAGGATCGAAAGAAAAGAAAAGAACTTTTTTCTTGATAGATAATAAAAAAAAAGGTAGAAGAAATTGATACGAGAAAATAAAGATAGCTACTTGAATTCGTTGAGCCAATGCTCTAATACCAAGTGATACGAACCTAGGGTATTAAGGAACCTAGACCCAACAACAAACATGGAACATCGAAAAGGATCGTCGTACGAATCAAGAAATGTGTAGATATGAACTTGACCCTAGCCAAACCTGTCGACTAGAGCTAGAGTTATCAGAAGAGGAGCTTGACCCTAACCAAACCGATTGGTTGAACCAAGGCTATCAAAGCCTGATCTTTCAAGATGGATGATTGAAGAGACCAAGTTCTTTGTAAAGAAGAAAAAGCGAGGAAACCTCACAAAACACACAAAGTTTTATTCAAAATTCAATCCTCTAACGAGGCACCATACATATGCTTTTATACGCTACTAAAATGAATTAAAACTTATAAAAATAATAATTAGGAAACCCTAAGTGCGGCTAGGGTTAGCTTCCATGCGCAAAGGGTTAAAAATTAGGTTAAATTTAGGGCTTAGAGATGGGCCCCATGCAAAGTGGGCTTGCTGGAAACTGGGCAGATTTTGAAAAATTGTTTGAATGACCAAATAATCTCCAAATCTTACAATCTTGGTGTCTGTGGAAAGCTTAAGATGTTGTCTTTAATTGGTATGAAGATCACGTGTCCATTTAAATCTTGATCTAGCCCAAATCGTCATAACAAATTTTGTGCGCGGAAAAACCAAGGCCCAATCTTAAGCTTTATAGTCTTTGTCCTTCTAGTTGGCCCATTCAGAATCATGAATGCCTTCATTGTTGTTGTTCCTTACACATTCTTCCACCATTGCTTCTTCATCTACACTTAGCATCATCATTGTTCTTGGCTCTTGGATTGTAGACTCATTCTTTTGGATTTCTTCTATCAAAAGTTGAAGTCTCTTGTTCATTTTCTTTGTCCTTGCTCTAGTTATTGGGCCTCCGATGCCTTTCAATGGATCTTGGTCATTATATTCGAACTGGATCACATCAGGGCGTGCGTGGATCGTCGTCATGTGGCCGATGGAACTGGGCTGGAGCTTCGCAATGCCAAGCCGAGGTAAGTCAAGGCGTTGTCGATTTATAGGGCTTTCTGTTTTGTAATTTCTTCTCCCTGGCTTTCGGTTGTGGATGATTCAACATTTGGAATTGGGTGAAGTGCAAGGGCGAGGACATTGGCGTCGGGTTAGTGTTAGACCAGTCCTACTGGTTCCGCAAAGTGAACCAAGTTTGTGAATTGTGTTATGGCTGACACAATAATGCAAGTGGTTTCCTTTACGGATGGAAAGCACACTTTGGTTGACTAATGGGAGAAGAATGCAGCAAATGACTCAGCCTCTAGAAAAGGAGAAGAAATAAGTGGAGTGCTGTTGGGTAAATTAATTAGGAGAATTTAATGGCAGTAGTTGGAGCATTTAGGTGTTTGTCTTCCACTATCAGGGTCTTCGGCTAGGAAAAGATAAAAGGTAGAACTCCTCTAGGGTGATGGAGGAAGGCTGAGTATTCTAGCTGAAGAAGGAAAACGCACTAGAGAGGAAAAGAAGTGTGAGAAATTGTGAAGGAGAGGGTTGAGGAGCTAGGTCATCACCTTTGATTCTTTAGGTAAGATTTTCCTCATTGAATTATGGGGATTTTGTAATTTTGGCTTGGCCTCTGTGTTGTTTGATTTTGATCGATGATGGTTATAGATTGTTGATTTGTGAAGTTCTACCTGTTAATGCAAGAGAAAAGGGACAGCATGAGAAAAATTATGTGAGGAATTCTTGGTGAAGCTGGAACCTGTGGGTGCTTGCAGGTAACCCCTGTATTTCTGTATTTCTCTTGACTTGTGGATTTTATGTGGGTGTTGTGTAAGATTAAAGGGTGCACGGTCAAATTGGGATTTATGTTCTGTTGAGGTTTACTGCTTCTTAATGTAAAGAACAATATTGATGAAATGATTCCCTGTTAGTTAGTCTGATGGAGAAATAGATAAATGCCTAAGAATTGTTGTTAACTGGATGATGTGAAAATCTTGGAAGTTGTATTATGTTGTTTATGGAATTCTTCTAGTATCTTTGACCGACTCTTAATAGTAAGAAAATAGATAGTGAGGAAATGAGTTTAAAACATTTTCTGTTATACGCATGGGTATGGAACTGGAAATATGCTATGTATATCTCTAATGGCTGAATTCTTCGCTGATGGGTTTGTTGAAAAATACTGTGTGAATATGTGGATTTATGTTGCTAAAAATCCGTTACTGCCTATGAATTATATAAAATTATGGTTTTAATTTTGGGAATTATTATCTTGTGGATATGGGTATTTAGACAATGAGTAAATTGGATGTATGTTATGTTATTGAAAAATGATCTTTTGGTAAATGCCGCTGAGGTTGAAATAATTATGGATAGAATTATTGGGCGTGATGAAGAAATTATACTGCCGAAAACATATAAATTGGATTAAGTAAATTAAGTGAAAAATCTATAAATTAGAATTATTGGCTATAAAATTAATAAAGATAAATAAATGGAAAATCGTTAAGCGGTAATTAAATTATTAAATGAATAAACGGAATAACAGTATAAGAGTTGAGAATTATAATTGATAAAAATATTAATAAATATATTATTTTGAAGATATTAACAGGAAAAATGATAAAGAGCTAAACGTTCTAAGGACCGCAGGTAAGTTGATATTTACTATGCTTTGGACTTCGGACCCTACATCACAAGAATTAGAAATTGTATGTTGATTGTTTACTGCTTTATCGAGCATGTCTACCGCTTTGATAGAACAGACAAATATTGAGCATGTTTCGCAAATTGTACTGTTGTTTGCTGGTTGTTTATTAGAATTAGGTTCTTTTAATGATATGTTTTATAGATGAACATGTTTAGAGATTATTGGAATGATATGATAGAACTGTATGCATTCACGAGCATCATGGTTTTAAAATGATACAAAAATAGTTTTTCATGCATGGTTTTGAAAAGAAAATGAATGACATGAGAAAGATAAAAGTAAATAAAATGAAAAACGAATAAATGATAAACATGAGGATGTGAGCTGTTAGTTGGTCCTCGATCGACGTTGAGGCTGGCCAACGCAACGGTGTAGATGAGGCTGTTTAAGCGTTGATGTGCACAACCGCTAGTGCGCTACGATTGATGTTGGAGCCAATTGTTGCGCGTTGATGCGTACAATCGCTAGCAGAGCTTACGATCGATGCTGGAGTTGTTATACTGGGTGCGTGGAGTCATTGTGTATTGATGTACATAGCGGCTAACATGCACGTCGATTGATGTCAAGCCTTTATCACATAGTGGTTGCCGATTGATGTCGGAACTGAGTGCATTGATGTGTACAGTTATGATGGTTTGCCAATTGATGTCAGAACAAGGTGTATTGATGTATACAGAGACTGAAAAAGAAAAGGAAAAGAAATGTGAAATGAAAACGGAAAAAGAAAAGATAAAGAAAAGGAAGAGAAATGGAAACGGAAAACGAAAAAGGATTTCAAAAATGCATAGTATGTTTACTTTTATTTTATATCACTTACGGAGCCTTAGGCTCATTAGTTAAGTCTTGTTGATGTAGGTACACATACTGAGTGTTGAGTTTATTCTGTTATTGTGAATTTATGCATGGTTGAATCGATTGGAGTGGTTCTCTGGTTATTTGCGGCAGCAGTGATGAAAATGTGTTGATTTTGTATGGTTCCACATTTTAGTTCATAGCTTAAATTGTATTGAAAATAATATCCTATTGATTGGTTAGTAAGTGGATGCTTTGTTGTACGGTTGTGCTAACTCTAGGCCATGAGTTTACTTTGAATGTTATATTTTGTTTACATTGAGCTATAAATTAAAGAAAGGTTTTTAGAGGATTGGGGTATGGGGAAATAATGTTGTTCCTATTCTTGGTTATGATATTTCTTGGAGAATATTGTTAAAATAGTAATTAATTGAATGAAGATAAAGTTGGAATATGGGATGGAAGCTTTAACGGACATGTGTGAGGAAGTGCAATTTTATGGATGATTATTGATAATTAAATGTTATTCATTTTGAAGTAATTGTGAAGGATAAGCATAAGTCGTCAAGTGCATTGAAGACTGCCTGGTAAATGATACGTGTGTGTTTTGATCTTTAGGGCCATACATTGCAAGAGTTAGGAATTGTATGCTGATTGTTTACTATTTTAGTAGAATATTAAGGTTGTTTACTACTTTATTAGAATAGCCAGATATCGAGAATGTTTCACGAATTGCACTGTTGCTTGCTAGGTATTTATTAGAATTAAGTCTTTTAATAATATGTTTAATAGATGAGCATGCTTAAAGATTATAGTACTAATATGATAGATACTGTATGCATTCACGAGCATCATGCATCATGGTTTTCAAAAGGTTATGAAAATAGTTTGCATGCATGGTTTTGAAAAGAAAACTTAAACATAATGTAAATGAATTAAAAAAAAATAAAGGTAAAAAGATGATATGAGATGTGGGCTTGTTAGTTGGTACTCGGTCGGTGCCGGGACTGGCTGGCCAATGGGTGAGTGAGGCTGTTTAAGCGTTGTAGTGCACGACCGCTAGTAAGTAGAGGTTGTAGTCTGAGCTGAATGTTATGCATCGTAGCGTGCAGCAGCTAGCACAGTTTTCGGTCGTAGCCAGAGCTACTTCTATCCCTGAGGTTGGGTCGCTGTGTATCGATGTACACAGCAGCAAATATGTGGTTTGATTGGAGTCGAGCCTTTATCACATAGTGAGTCCTCGGTTTGGGCTAGAATGGACTGACCAATGGTTAGTGAGGTCATTTAAGCGTTGGAGCGTACGGTCGCTAGTAGGCAGAGGTTGTAGCTAGAGCTGAGTGTTGTACATTGTAGCGTACAACAGCTAGCAGAGTTTTCAGTCGTAGCTAGAGTTGCTATACCAAAGGTGTCAGGTCAGAAAATGATAACCGAAAAACGAGAAAAAGACTAAAACGTAAAAGATAAAGAAAAAAAATATAGAAATTGCATATGAGATTTAAAAGTTGAATGGCACATGCATTTTAAAGCTTTCTTTTATATTACTTATTGAGCCTTATACTCATTAGTTTATGTCTTGCAATGTTAGTACATGCACGAGAACATGAGAACAGGTTAAGGATTACTTGATGAAGGATTTGCACGCGCAGATCTTGTGGTTGGCTAGGCTAATGGATTTAAAGAGAAAATGTTTTGTAAAGATAATGTAAAAAATTTATTTATTGTATTTTCAAATTATTTGTTCTATTCTCTGCTGCGATTTGTAAAAAGAGTTTTAAGTAAGGACTTTACTTATTAGCTTTAAAGGATTTTATAAAAGAAAAGTCTTCTGCTTTTTTATAAAAGAAAAAGTTTTAAATTTCACGCGATTTTAAACGTAAGAAAAAAAAATTGGGTTAGGGCCTACTTCTTCAAAGGATTGTTAATTGAGGAAGGCAAAATCATCAGTGTGGTCATCTGTAGTTCGAAATGGATCAAATTTCTTCCGAAGCAGAGAATGATTTGTAAACCCGAAAATCAAATTTATGTTTGCCTTGAGTGCATATATGGACTTGTTAAATACATTTCGTATGTATTGGTTTTAAGATGTTTCACCAATCAAATTATCCACTTATTGATATAATTTCACTTATTGTCCTAGTGTCCCAACTAAGCTCATGGAGATAAAGGAAGCAAGCAAGAACAACTCAATTTCAAAAGGTTCATGAACCATTCATGAAGAACCAATGATGCTTGCTAGAGCTAAAAGAATGCAAGCAATAGTGAATGGCTTCTCCAAGATTCTTGAAACAAGACTCATGTTAATCAAAGCCTGGAGGGAGAAAACATCTTAGTGAATAATATGATATCTAAAATTGAAGAAGAATATGCTAGATTGCTACTTTGGACTTTATATTTAGTTTAAAGCATTTTTTGCCACATCTATAGATAAGAAAATTTATTTAGATTTTTTTTGTTTTATGGTTATCCTTATTTAGATGGTCATTAGAGTTATTTTATCCATTGAGTTATTTTTTTAGTTTCTATTTAAATTTGAGTTCAACTATGATTTCTAATAAGGCCCAAAGTTGATATTTGTTTTAGGGTGTTATTAAGTTAGGTCCATTATAACAAAAACATAATGGTGTCTAACCCTTACAATAAAAATAAACAATTATGATGAATTGATTTTAATTTGTGAGAGAACCAAGAATGTCATACTCAAATAATTTCTCCATAAAGTTAATGTAAATGATTTTATGGAATGAACAGTTCGATATGCTTCGTAATTTGCTATTGTACTCTTATTATCATGCAATGGAAATGATATAATTCAGTGGAAATTAGGAAAGAAATGTCGTTGGATTAATTAGGGTGTAATTGGCATTTTTGGTTGCTGTGTCAGTCGAAGACGCGGTCAAATATCTCGACCAAAATGCATTATAGATTACTCCCTGCATTTTTAGTTGACGTGCGGTCGGGGTCAAGGTCGAATAACTCGATCGAAATGCATTACAAATTGCATTTTGGTTTTTCGGTCGAGTTATTGATCCAGGTCGAGGTTGAATATCTAGACCGAAATGCATAACAGATTGCATTTTGGTTTTTTGATCGAGTCATCGGTCGAGGTCAAGGTCGGATATCTCGACCAAAATGTATTATAGATTGCATTTTGATTTTTTGGTCGAGTCATCAGTGGAGGATGCGGTCGAAAGGTTCGAGCGAAATATAAAATAGAGACGAAATTGGGGTAATTGGTCAATGGTGCGGTCAATGGTTCAGGCGACTTCTTTGACCGAAAAGTATTTTTTTTTTTTACGAGAAGATTGCTTCTGTCAAGCATTCTTTTATTTTTCCCTGATATTTCTCCTCCTCTCCCGATGAGATATGAAACTTTCCACGTGGCTGGGTTGGAGTGGATCTACTCCTTCGAAGTGGGTGATTGTCCATCAACCCTCACTTCCCATGTGGCTCCTTGCTTGTTTATAAAGCAATGCCAATAGCAATGTAAGGCATTCTGAACTCTAAATTTTTACAGAGAGCTACGACTGTGGGGGAGTGTGTGATTACAAAGAGAAAGTGAGTGAGTGAACGAGAAAGAAGGAGAGTGTGAGCTGTTGTTCTTGGCTACCTTACACTGTTGGAAGGAGGGAATTTGGAGCAGAAAAGGAAATCATAAGGAGGTAAGAAATGAGGTGCTTGTCGCTAGTGAAGGCCTTGAATCACAAAAATTTTTGTGATTATTTGATTTCTGCCTTGGATGTTTGCTGGAAATTATTCATCTGTTGATTTCTGCCTTGGATGAAACTGCTGTATTGGATTACTTGCTGTGGATCATTGGTAGGCTGACAAATAATGTCAAATATAGTTGAATGAAAAACTGATTTATGCACTAAGTTACTGTGATTTTGAGTGATTATGCTACCTTGAAATTACTGGACTCTGCCTTGGTTACTTCTTGCATATTGTCATGGAATAAAGTAAATACTATCAATGATAAGAGGATGAAGAAATTTGGATTATATTCTACCTACATTGTTGAAAATTGTTCACTGCTCTAAGAATCGAATAAATCATTCCTTGATGGTTGCTGTGAAATAATCTTTTTTTGGTTTGAGAAACTGCACTACGACTTACTCAATACTTCATGGTTGTTTAAATATGGTTTCAGTTATTGCTGTGAGGAATTGTTCTATTTGTTGAGTTGCTCTTCATTAAATAGCATATAAGCTGTGAAAAATTTAAATAGCATATAAGTTGTGAATAATTGTTCCCTTTGTTACTTCTATTTGTTGAGCTGCTTTTCATTTAATAGCATACAAATTGCCCTTTGCTAGTTAGCATATGAATTGTCTTCTGCTAAACTATAATTGCACTCTATGAAATAATCCTTGCTAATTAATATACGAATTGTTTCTTATAATTAATGCACGAATTGTTTCTTAAAAATTGTGGATAAAATGCTAGAAAATAAAAATAGATTATTTTGACTGAGTATGACCTGTTGTAACTACTTTAATATTTTCTCGATATATTCTGTATACTGTTGTGGACTGTGGACTATATATGACATGACATTCATGCATCATGATTGGACTTATGAAAATGTGGCATATGCACGAAATATTTAATAAAATGAATGAATAAACGTAAATGGACGTGTGGGGGTTTGGGAGATGGGTGATGGTCATAGGTGGTAACACCCAAGATGGATAGCTCGTCCTAAGTAGGGATTGAGTTATGGTTAAGTCCACACTGACCAACAGATGTATCCCTTCTCTTGTTTCGAAAATCCCAAACGCTTGAACTAAAGAGATTAGTGACGGCCATAGGTGGCTACACCCCAAATGGATAGCTCATCCCACATAGGGATGAAGTTATGGTTATGCCACGAGGACCAATAGATGTATCTTTTCTCTGGTAATGAAATGTAGACAGAAAAGATAGGTTTTTTCTGAGACAGAAAACATGAGCATGAGCACAAGCTTGAGCATGAGCATGAGTATAAGTATTATATTTTATCCTATTTCTTGTTGAGCGTTAGACTCATTGTTTTGATGATGTAGGTGATTGTAATAATATCGGTGATATCGATCTAGAGGAGGGTGCATTGCCTGCGGAGCTCTTGGGTTACTAATTGGGCTCGACTTCAGGGTTATGGCTCACGTAAAGTAGTAGTTATTATTTTGAACAATAATTATGGTTTTTTGGATTTGGTAATTATTTTATAAACAGTGGACTTTCATTTAAAGTGTTTAACCATGTTTTGAGATCAGTTTTTGCTTAATTACTTTGACTTGCTTTCTTCTTATACGTTTTAAATAAGTCAAAGAAAATTTAAGAAAAAAATTTTATATTGCTAAAAATGAAAGTAAAGAAAAATGTTTTTAAAAACTCTGGGAGTTACAGTTGGTATTACAGCATAACCAGCTCGAACGTGGTTCTGTAGATTGTTGGTAACACAAGACTCAGTATGAAATACTCCTCCTACTATAAGTTTAGTATTTAAATTTTTTATTTATTTCCTTTAAACTTATTATTCCCTAATGTGAAAATGTAGAGGACTATAGGGTGGCAAGGAGAGCAAGAACCAGTATACGAATTAATGATTAGAGGACCGAAGCAGTTGGCGATCAGGAAAATACTGCTATCCATGAGAATGTCAAAAATCGGGATGAAAGGGATGACGCTATTAATCGTTTGACCTCTATAGTTGAGCAACTTATTGAAAGGAACAATGGGAATCGTAATCATCATGTGGTGATGGTCCTTAGGAAGCAGACGACAATATTTCTAATGTTATGGGGGCTGAAGAGTGGATTCGATCCCTAGAAGACATGTTCGAATATTCGAGGATATGGAAAACTGAAAAAGTGACTTGTGTGGCATATTTACTAGTACAAGACGCCCGTTTTTGGTGGGATTCTGTCAAAGTAACACAGGACATCTGTAACCTTACATGGGAGAATTTCAAAGAGCTATTCTACGAGAAGTATTTTAATTTCATGACTCAGACTGAAAAACAAGAGGAGTTCAAGCGATTGCACTAGACTGGTACAGTATCTGAGTATATTCAGAAATTCAAAGCACTGTCAAGGTTCGCTCCACATCTGATAGCTAGAAAGGAGCATAAGGGCTTAAAGTGGAGCTATTAAAGGGGGTTAGATTATCTGGCATTCGGGGAGTCCCCTATACGCAAGTTGTGGCTAAGGCGTTCGATGTAGAAGATGTGGGATTATTGGTGGGAAAACATAGGGAGGTGAACTAAGGGTTTGGCGGAACAACCAGAACCTACAGCAACGTGGCGCCCCATCTATGAATCGTGGGGTGAAGAGACCATCAGGGAAATAAATTCAACAGGGAAGAGGCAAGCGTCCTATGGTTGAAGCAACTACTGCTCCACCCAACCAGTGCCCAAAATGTAAGAAGAACCATTACGGGCAATGTGTGGTAGGCTCAAGGGTGTGCTCGAAGTGTGGAAGGTCGGGGCATGTGGTGAGAAACTATCTCACTACTGTGGGAGGACCTGGTGGAGTGGCTCCATGAGTTTTCTCATTATATGGAAACGACAAAGAAGAAGAACTACCTGCAGTTGTATCAGGTACGTATGATATTATAAAGTAACCATATATGTGTTTTTATACGATATTGGAGTATTCTTCCGTGGCATTATAAATTTTTGTATTTAAAATAAATAAATTTTCCAATCATCCTAGGTATCATTTATGTTAATAATACTGGTGCGCATGTCTTGTTTGACACTGGAGCTACTCATTTATTTATTTTGACCAAATTTTGTGCAAAAGCAAATTATCTCCCTTGTTTTATGATGAGTGGGTATGGGGTGCTTCTATCTTCAGGAGATTATCTGACCGCTAATAGCATCCTAGAAGCATATGCAGTTAATATTAACAACAACATATTCCATGCCAACCTAATTGCTATGGACATAAAGGGGTTTGACATCATTCTGGGCATGGACTGGTTATCCCAGAATCAAGCGGTTATTAATTGTAGAAGAAGGGAGGTCCGCTTTCACCCCCTCGGTGGCAAATACCATATCTTTCGAGCAGTTAACGAAAGGGGTAAGCTGGTAGTTATTTCTGCACTCAAGGCAGACAGACTATTGAAAAATGGATGCGAAGGATTTTCTAGTAAATGTAATGAACACCACAATTGCATCAAAAGGCAAAGATAGAAGATGTTGCGGTGGTTCAAGACTTTTCGGGTGTTTTTCTTGACAATCTCCTTGGGCTACCACCTGACAGGGAAATTGAGTTTGTAATTGACTTGCATCCCTACATGGAGCTCATTTCAAAAAATCTATACATAATGGCGCTAGCAGAATTCCGTGAGTTGAAAGTCCAACTTGAAGAGTTGATCAACAAAGGGTTTATCCGTCCAAACTTCTCACCCTAGGGAGCTCCAATTTTATTTGTGAAAAAGAAGGATGAATCGTTAAGAATGTTAATAGAATACTAGGAACTGAATAAGGTGATGATTAAGAATCGATACATTTTGCCTTGAATTGATGATCTATTCGACTAGCTGCACGGTGCCATCGTGTTTTCAAAAATTGACCTTCGTTCAGGGTATTATCAGTTGAAAGTTAAACCAGATGATATACCTAACACAACGTTTTGAGCTAACCAACGCTCTTGTAGCTTTTATGGACCTAATGAACCAGATCTCCAAGGACTATCTTGACAAGTTCATTATCGTATTCATTGATGACATTTTGGTATATTCTCAGTCAAAAGAAGAACATCGTGAACATTTAAGGATTGCCCCGTCTGTTCTGGAGTGGCACCGACTATATGCAAAATTTTCAAAGTGTGAATTTCGGCTAAGTGAAGTCAGCTTCCTTGGCCATGTGGTCTCTAAAAATGGCATTGCAGTGGACCCAACAAAAATTCAAGCGGTTGTCGTCTGGACACAATTGAAGAATATGGGCGATGTGAGGAGTTTTCTCAAACTAGCAGGATACTATAGGCGGTTCATAAGTGGGTTTTCAAAAATTGCTATGTCTCTCACCAGTCTGACGAAGAAGAATGAAAGATTTTGGTGGTCAAGTGAATGCGAGAAGAGCTTCCAGGAATTGAAACATCGGTTGACCTCAGCACCAGTATTGGCCTTGCCTGATGAAGAAGGTAATTTCTTCATTTATTGTGATGCGTCCAAGGGCGGACTTGGTGGGGTACTTATGCAAAATGGAAAAGTAATTGTCTATGCTTCAAGACAGCTTAAACCACATGAGACTAACTACCCTACTCACAACCTTGAACTCGCTGCTGTGGTCTTTACCCTGAAAATATGGAGTTATTATCTTTATGGGCAACTGTGTGAAATCTACATGGACCATAAGAGCTTGAAGTATATTTTTACGCAGAAAGAGTTGAACATGAGGGAGCGACGATGGTTGGAATTTGTAAAAGATTATGACTGTGAGATCAAATACCATCTCAGAAAGGCGAATGTTGTGGCTGACGCTCTAAGCAGGAAGGTTGCAATAATGAGTATAACATGTGAAGAAATGCTAGTGGGACTGCAGAAAGACGTTCGAGAGTTGGACGTGTAAATGGTTTTTACATAGTTGGGTGATGTTTTATCAGCTCTAACACTAAAGTCCTCTATACTTGAAGAGATTAAGGAAGCCCAGCAGATAGATGCCCAATGAAAAGATTTCAAGTTAAATTCGACTCTGGCTGAGTTTTAGGACTATTCTATATCTGCGGACGAAATTGTGAAATTTAAAAACAGATGGTACATGCCTACAGACTCACTGTTGCGATTGGCGATATTGAAACCCATTTTTCAAGTTTTTCCATCCATCTCGAGTGCAATAAGATATACAAAGACCTTAAAATGCACTATTATTGGCTAGTGATGAAGTATGATATTGCTCAGTATATGATGTTATGCCATGTATGTCAATAGGTAAAGGCCGAACATCAACAACCAGGTGGAATGCTTCAGCAAATGCCAATACCAATGTGGAAGTGGAGCACATCACAATGGATTTTGTTACTAGATTACCGAGGACTGCCAAAGGGTATGAAGCGATTTGGGTAATTATTGACAGGTTGACCAAGGTTGCCCACTTCTTACCGGTAAAGATGACTTACAAAATAAATCAATTCGTAGACCTGTATGTTAAAGAAATTGTGAGATTGCATGGTGTTCTGGTTTCCATTGTGTATGATCGAGATCCACAATTTACATCTGCATTTTGGAAGAGCTTAAACAAGGCCATGGGCACATAATTGAAGTTCAGTACTGCCTTTCATCTGCAAACTGATGGCCAAAGTGAACGTACGATCAAGATATTAGAAGATATGTTACGTGCCTGCATACTAGAATTCCAAATTGGTTGGCAAAAGATGTTGTCATTGGTTGAATTTGCCTATAATAACAGTTTTCAGGTAACTATTGGAATGACACCTTATGAAGCACTGTATGGCAAGAAGTTCAAATCCCCTTTATACTAGAGTGAAGCTGAGTTTTATGGCTCTAACATGATACAGCAGACAACTGAATCTGTTGGAATCATCCAACAAAGAATGCTGGCTACGTAAAGCCGTCAGAAGAGTTATGGCGATCACCATCATCAAGACTTAGAATTCAATGTTGGAGACTTGATTTTTCTAAAGATATCACCTTTCAAGGGTGTTATGAGATTTGGTAGGCACGTACCATCTGTTTTTAAATTTCACTATTCCATCCATAGATATAGAATAGTCCTGAAACTCAGCCAACTATTGGAATGACACCTTATGAAGCACTATATGGCAGGAAGGGCAGATCCCCTTTATATTGGAGTGAAGCTGGTGAAGTCGAGTTTTATGGCCCTAACATGATACAGCAGACAGCCGAATCTGTTGCAATCATCCGACAGAGAATGCTGGCTGCGTAAAGCCGCCAGAAGAGTTATGCCGATCACCATCGTCAGGACTTGGATTTTAATGTTGCAGACTTGGTTTTCTAAAGATATCACCTTTCAAGGGTGTTATGAGATTTGGAAGGAAAGGTAAGCTGAGTCCATGCTATATTGGCCCATTTATGATCATAGAAAGGGTCAACAAAGTGGCATATCGATTGCAACTACCAGTTGCCATGGAGGCCGTATACAACATATTCCATGTATCAATGTTGAATAAATGCCTTGGGAATGCAATTCAAATAGAACCTCAATAAAACATTGAAGTTCAAGCAAATTTGAGATACGAGGAAAGATCAATTTAGATTCTAGACTCAAGGCTAAAAGAACTTCGACATAAGCAAATCTCACTCGTCACAGTATTATGGCAAAATCACATAGCCAGAAGAAGCACTATGGGAAAAGAAGAAAGACATGGAAGCCAAATATCCGGAACTGTTTCCTTAGCCAAATTTTGTGGACAAAATTTTGTTAAGGAGGGGGGAGTACTTAAATAATTTCTCCATAAAGTGAATGTAAATGATTTTACGGAATGAACAGTTCTATACGCTTCATAATTTTCTATTGTACTCTTATTATGATGCAATGGAAATGATATAATGCAATGGAAATGATATAATATAGTGAAAATTAGGAAAGAAATACCATTGGATTAATTAAGGTGTAATTGGCATTTTTGATTGAGGCATCGGTCCAAGACACTGTTGAATATCTCAACTGTAATGCATTACAGATTGCATTTTTTATTTTTCGGTCGAGGACATGGTCGAAAGGTTTGACCAAAATACAAAAAAGAGACAAAATTGGGGTAATCGGTCGATAGTGCGGTCGATGGTTCAGGCACCTTTTTGGTCGAAGAAGTTGTCAAAAAGTCTTTAAAACTCTTTTAAAGAAATATCAAAGTGCATCTAACCGGACCGCTACTAACCCTTCGTTAGACTCATTATGAAAATCCAATAAATAAAAATGCGGAAGCGTGATAAAATCTTTTATTTAAAACATAGCGGAAGCGTAATTTACTTTTTCCTTTAAAAACGTGGCGGAAGCGTAAATATTTCATTTACAGACAATTAATTAAAATGTTCCTTTACATTTTACAAAATCGTTATTCTTTTTACCTTCGTTAGCTTGACCAGCCACAAGGCTCGTCTGTGCAAATCCTTCATCAGCTGCTCCTAATTCTGTTCGTCATTTTTCCTACACCGCAAGTCGTAAGCTATGAGTCTAATGCTCAGCAAGTGATAATACCTAGCGACAATGGCATAATCCGAAAGCTCGCTAGCGGCCGTGCCACAAAGGCTTAAACGGCCTCGCGTCATATCGTTGCCTTTTTCTTTTCTTTACTGTAATTGCATTAGTTATTTCTCATTTCTCTTTACTCTTTATGGCTTATTATTCGTTCATTATCTGTTTCTTCATTCGTGATTTGTTTCTTCGTTCATTATTACTTTTTATGACTTATTATTTGTTCGTTATTTGTATCTATTTCGTATGATACTCGTGAATACATACAATTTCTGAAAGCATAAATAAACATCGAAACGTGCTGTAAAAGCAGTAAACAATGAAACGTGCGGTTAAAACTGTAAACAACAAAACATGCTAGTAAAACAGTAAGCAACGAAACGTGCGATTATTAATTATAAGCATGTTGTAAAAGCAATAAACAACGGAATGTGAGGTTAAAACTGTACATCGAAACATGCTAAGAAAGCACTAAGCAACGAAAGTTGAGATTACTAATTATAAGCATGTTGTAAAAGCAGTAAACAACGAAACGTGCGGTTAAAATTGTAAACAACGAAACATGTTAGGAAAGCAGTGCGATTATTAATTATAAGCATGTTGTAAAAGTAGTAAACAACAAAACGTACAGTTAAAACTGTAAACAATGAAACATGCTAGGAAAGCAGTAAGCAACAAAACATGCATCTCCTAAACTTGCGATGTAGGATTCAAAGACCAAGACACATGCATATCACTTACCTCAATTTCTTAAAGCCCTCAACGCTTATTCATTATCCTTTTCTTCATTCTTTAGTACCTTCACAATTTAATAACGCTTAATTATTAAACTAATTACTTTAATCAACTTATTAATCTCACCTTCTTTTATATTCTTATTTCTTATACGTCATCTACTTGAGTTTCCTAAATGAAACCGCTTCATTAGTTTCAACTTAATTTAATTAATTAATATCGATTGATAACGTCTAGAAACTAAGCTTAACATATAACGAAGATCAACGTAATTCCATCTATGAATTATAGACCCATAAATCGACGCCCAATAATAATATCTGAAACGAGTTATAAAACTATACTTATCCAATTTCTATGATATACTTATTCGATCAGTGAACTGAATCCAAAGAAAACAACAGATTATCTAACAATAGCAGATTAACCAACTCATTCCAACATATTCATACTTCTCGAAACAATGAAGGCTAGCTAAACAGACCATCAATGACATCCAACCTAGAATATAGAAACCCAAACCAAATGACAGAATATATCCATCCACTAATGAACCAAATTCAAGTCAACGAGATATGCCATCTAACATAGAATGTTATCCATATTTTTAATGTCCAATAAAATTCAGCCAACACTAGCCAAAACAACACGACAGAAGATATTCAACAACCAATCCAGCAACCAATTCTCAGAACATAAATCCAATCTTTCAATGTTGACAATAATAGGACCTGAGTCGACTAACGAGAAACATGGAGTATTTTAAAACAACAGATACAATATCTAAAGGCACAAACCAATACTAAACGACAGTGTATTTTCATGCTTCACAGTCAAACACTAGGCAGTAGCTATACCAAAACAGGTGATCTAAAATATCCATCACAGAGAGTTAACATAACACATTCCAAACACAAAGTAGTTCCATATGTATATTAATGTCCCATCACAAAGATGCAAAGAGCAATAATCCGAAGCAGCAATAATATAAGGAGACAATGGTTTATATTTCACAATAGAGCATGCATAATCCAAAGAAACATGGAGCAAATTCAACTTATACCCACTTTTGGCAGTAAACAACATAGCAGCCAACAGTTCCATTTCCAGCAACAATAATCAAGAGGCAGAATATATTTTCTTAACAACATTCGGCATAACCAAATAACACAACAGTGTACCACATCCATTTTTCTATCATTTCCTACTGCCCATTTTTGACATAAACACGCGAAGATTAAAAGGAAACATTCTCACCAGAAACAGGGCAGACCTGAAGTAGGACGAAGCTTCACTTCTTGGCCCGTAGCTCTCAGCCTTCAGCTCCAACCCCATCCAGAGAGAACCTCCTCCATTCCCTTACACTCAGCCTCACGAAAGAAATCACCCGAAGCAAGGACTTGTCTGCCATTTTATCCTCTTCCAAGGAGACAACATTCTGCTAGCGACAACCAACCACCGACATCAGACCAGCTTTTCCAGAGTGTTCCCCACGCTGCATGTTAGTTTTTTCATCACCGGTTCGAACCTACAACCAGCTAGACCAAGGCCTTCGGCCGGTCCAGCTCAAACCACCAACCCAGTCCCTTGCCATGGCGAGCTCGCCGAGTTCGCCAGCACCAAGCGTCCCTGAAATCCGTCCCAGCCATGACCAAACAACAGAAAGTTACGGAGGAGGAAGAAATTGACTAAACGTACCTCAACCACACCTCTCCCGAAACCTAAATCGTCACGGGCAACAACTCCGATTCTGAGCCCTAGCATCCCGCGGCCCGCCTCTCTTCTTTGACGGCATCCGCCTGCCCCGACGTCGCCACCCCGCAAGGAAGCAGCTCCATCGCTCGTCGCTCACCCGCGATCCCTCTTCGGTCCCGATCTCTCATCGCCCACTCTCCCTCTCTCTCCTTCCTTCTCCCATTTTCTATCTCTTTCGTGGAACTGGCTGAAGGCCAAGGAAAAATGTCCGCTTTTAAATCATAAACCAGACAAACCCACAACCACACAAAATCGAACCGGTTTTTCCTTTCCTTTCAACCCCATTTTATTTCTAATTTCCCAATTAGTCTTTACTTAATCACCAATTTAATTACTTACACAATCCTCAACTCAAACAAATCCAATCAATTTCATTTTATCTTTTTTCTTTTGACTAAAAACCAAACCACATCATTACTCTCAGACCGAGCTGAACCGCCCAGTCATGAACCGGTTTTCCTCCAATTCCCTTTAATCTTCCAATATTTTATAACTAATCCCCATTTTAATATAATCACTCACTAATTAATTAATTAATTAACCCCTTACCTCTTAATCCCTAATTATTTCCCACTTGTTTAATATTAATTATCGTCCAATGAATTTTTGTAAATTAAAATATAATGAACAAGTCCTTAGTTATACCCCATTAATTATCCAATTAATCCGAACATCTTCAATTTCCGTATAATTATTCTTATTAAATTCTAAAATAAAAAGTCTGGGGTATTACAAAATTACTAGACTCTGCCTTGGTTACTTCCTGCATATTGTCATGGAATAAAGTAAATACTATCAAAGATAAGAGGATGAAGAAATTTAGATTATATTTATACTCCATTGTTGAAAATTGTTCAATGCTCTAAGAATTGAATAAATCATTCCTTGATGGTTGCTGTCAAATAATCGTCTATTGGTTTGAGAAACTGCCCTATGACTTACTCAATACTTCATGGTTGTTTAAATATGGTTTTGGTTATTGCTGTGAGGAATTGTTCTATTTGTTGAGTTGCTCTTCATTAAATAGCATATAAGCTGTGAAGAATTTAAACCGCATATAAGCTGTGAAGAATTGTTCCCTTTGTTACTTCTATTTGTTGAGCTGTTCTTCATTTAATAGCATACAAATTGCCCTTCGTTAGTTAGCATATGAATTGTCTTCTGCTAAACTATAATTGCTCTCTATGAAATTATCCTCACTAATTAATGTACGAATTGTTTCTTATATTAATGCATGAATTGTTTCATAAAAATCATGAATAAAATGCTAGAAAAAAAATGGATTATTTTGGCTGAGTGTGACCTATTGTAACTGCTTTAATATTTTCTCGATATATTTTGTATATTGTTGTTAACTGTGGACTGGATATGACATGACATTCATACATCATGATAGGACTTATGAAAATGTGGTATATGCACGACATGTTTAATGAAATCAATGAATAAACGTAAATGGGAGTGTGGGGGTTCGGGAGATAGGTGACAGTCATAGGTGGTAATTGTAACACCCCAGAATTTTATCGGGATTTGATATATATTATGTTTGAAATTTGAAGGTTTTTGGAATGATTTTTCTCATGGGATGTAATATCCCGATTTCTCGTAACAGAATTAAGAAAAAATAATTGAAAAATTATTTGGGCATTATTGGATAATTGAAGATTTATTTTATGAGAAATTTGGCCAAATCGAAGAAATTAAATTAAACCGATAATTATTATCAAACAATATTCGGAGTAAATCAGAAATAGGAATTGAGTTGAAAATAATTTAATTAAATGAAGAATTTTAATTAAATGAAAGTGAATTATTAATTGGAGAGTTTAATTAAATAAGGTGGGATTTGTTAAATAAAGGAATTTAAGAAGAAAAGAAAAAGGAAATCAAAAAAGAGGAATGGATGGATGTGAACTAGTTCAGTCCATGCTGGTTGGTCTGGTTTGGTTTTTGAAAGAAAGAAAGGGGGAAGGAAAAATTAGACTCTGCCATTTCAGAAAGAGAGAACTGTGAGAGGTGATTCAGAGAGGGAGAAGGGAGATCAAAGGAGAATTGCAAAGGAGACATGACGGATCTAGCGAGCATGAGAGTGAGCAGCAGGTGGCGACGTAGTGGAGCAACAGGTTGCGATCTAGGGCTCGGGCGTTCGTGGAATGGTTTCGTGGGAAATCTCCTTCGCGATGGAGGATTTTAGTTGTAATATCTTGAATTTTTGTTGGGCTAAGTACAAAGTTTATGTGATAATTTTGGATAATAAGAGCTAAGTTGGACTATTTGGAAATATTGGTAAAGAGAAACGTATTCAGAATAAGTGAATTATGATGTCTGAATTACACCCATATTTAGTTTTAAAAATAATTAAGGTTATGAAGGATTGTATGATAGTATTTAGAGTTAGATAGC
Source organism: Begonia loranthoides (assembly GCA_022433065.1). Classification (NCBI taxonomy): domain Eukaryota; kingdom Viridiplantae; phylum Streptophyta; class Magnoliopsida; order Cucurbitales; family Begoniaceae; genus Begonia; species Begonia loranthoides. The sequence continues at coordinate 3,585,452 of CM039479.1, forward strand.
ACAATAGAAATTAGAAGTATAGTTAGTGGAATTAATAAGAGAAAATATATTTGGACTTGTTTAAATGAATATTGCAAGGGCTGAAAGCTTAAAAATAATAAAGTTCTTATTATTTATTGGAAAATGTATTTGGATATAATTCGGTATAGAAATGTGGGGTTAGATGATATAAATGTTTATATATATAGGGCATATGTATATATGTGTCACGTTAAGGAAATAACGTGTGTATGCATGATCTAAAGTAGATTACACATAGTGTTCAATTTAGTGACGGCAGCCGATCGGGGCGGTCGATCAATGAAGTGTCCATCGACCAACAAGAAAAATGAAAATTTTCGAAGAAATTGGCAGACGTTTGGCAGGCGGGTGGTCGATTAGCCAATGGAGAAAATCGATCGACCGCCATTAATGTTAGACGTTTGGAATGCTTAATCAACGTAATGGTTCGTTGTCTGAATGCCTGGACGATTAATTGTGCGTCCAAATGACTAGATGATTAATTGTGCCTCTAGTGACCTTCTGCATTCGTCTAGGTGATGAGGGGTCGCTTACCATGGCTTATAAATAGAAGCAGTGGAGGATAAGAATGGCAGAGCGAAGAAGGTTGTTTGCAGAATATTGTCGTGAGTGAGAAATAGTTTTGTAAGATCTGAGGAGATTACAGAGCAAGGTTCTAGAAGGACTGGAGTGGAGAAAGGGACACTCTCTTCCTGCACTCTCTATTTCTGTAGTCAAAAGTTTTGAAAAAAGCATGTTGCCAGCCATGAATGAGATGATCTTCTGGGATATGTTGATGGCGAATTGGAGCTTTACTAAACCACTTCAGAGATGGAAAACGAGCTAGATGTAAGGAATAATGCATGTGGTTTGTCTATAAGGACCTACATCACTGGGTAGGACTTCTGTGTTTTCTCTGCTATCTTCTTGTCCGTTGCATGCAAAGTATTGTGAAAGAATGGTTTACTGCTAGTGTTAGTACTGTATGAATTATTGGATTTCTTTCTCTGTGATGTTTTGTTTCATTAATAGTTCCTTTGCTCACGGTGTTCTATGTTTATATAGATCCCTATTGTTAGTTTAATAATAGCTTGATGAAAATGGTTTAACTTGTCGATGGTTAGTGGTGGGGAAGAGAGAGTTGTATATTGTTTCTCTGTAGTAATTTTTACAATTATTTCCCTAGCTTATTCTCTGCAGGTTAGTATAGAATATTTCCTATTAGTTTGTTGTGCTCTTTTGGTATTAAAATGGGTGTTAATATAGGTTGTTTCCTCTATTATGGACAATTAGTTTAAGATAATGTTCCCTACAAGAATTAGAATAAATAGGATTTAAATTAGTTATGATAAATTGAAGGTTTGGGTGTATTATATAGGTATAGAAAAATTAGATGAACAACATAATAATTTTTGTTAAGTCCTAAATACATGTTATAGTGATTTTAGTCATTGGTTAGTACCCTTGCTGATAAAGACTAAGTTGGAAGTAATACAATAAGGATGGAGAAATAAACGTATGGTCTTATAGTATAGTTGATAATATTTTCGTAAAAGTATGTTTAGTGTTAAATTTTAGTTAAAGCATGATTATAACTGTAAAGACCCGAATTTTCTTCGTACATTCCTTTTAAAAACGCGTTAAAATTTATGAAAGAAATATCAGAGTGCGAGCCGGACCGTTAGAAAACACTTAAAAAAATTCGAAAATAATACATATGCGGAAGCGTAAATATTGAAAGAAATAAACTCGCCATTTAATTACAATTTATGAAAACTTAATTAAATCAAATTACAACACAATTATCTTTGCTTTTTGTAGCCTGACCAACCGCAAGCCTTCTCGCGTGCAAAATCTTTCGTCAACTGTGTCGAACCCATACGCTATCTTCTCTTGTGGGTACCTACACCACGAGAAAACTGTAAGCCAAAAAAAGCTTAATAAGGAAAGAATTAATAATAAAAAAAATAGAATTTAATATCATTAAAACAAACAAAGAACCGAATGCCAATCACCTGTATAGTAGGAAATGCAAAACTTAAACATTTACGACAAGGGAAACTACTAATATGAAGAAAATTATTTACAAAACAACAATGAAGTAAAGCATTTAATTGCAGGACTATCAATGAATATCACAAATAACCCTAGCAATACTAATATGAAGGCAGTTAACTTCAGAGTAACAATGAATTATCTACAGAGCACTAATATCACTAATGTGGAGCATTCACGAACAGAGAACACTAATATCACAAACAGAGAACACTAACATCAATATAATAACAGCAAAGTCTACCGATCATTCACAAACAGAGAACAGAAATTGACCAAGAAACATCCAGAACAAACACAACAAAGTAACCTATCCTATACTCATGGGTAGGGCTTAGACGACCGACACTACCCTTTCCTTACCCTTGACGATGAAATGCAAAACATGGACATCTAGCTCCCGCTCAAGGCAGCAGCGGCTCTAGCATGGACAGCTCCAGCTCCAACTTCTGGACAGCAGCTCTAATTCCGACTCTAGCAGCTCACTCCAACTCCAGGACCATCCAAGTCATCCCCTGCCTCCCATCACAATTCTCCTCTCAACCAACTCTCTCTCGACCTTTAACCTATTCAAGAGAAGCTCTCTGCCATTTATCAAAACCAACACCCGACAACTTCTTCAATTGCAACCACCTACAACCTCCTCATCAATTCGTCAACCAATCCCATGATTTTAGCTCTAGATCCAGATTTTTCGGCGACAATCACATCGATCAATCCTCCCAACTGGGCCACACACTGTTGTTCAACACAAGGCAGAAACCAGTGGGTCGATTCAGTCCAACAGAAACAAAGACCAGGCCACAAGCCCAATCGCGAATTGAAGCCCAGCCCAGTGATGAACATCGAACGATTCCCCTGCATATCGACCAACGCCGAATGCCTACTGCCAATGTCCGATCAACAGAAACGGAAGAGGAAAGAAGAAATTGATCGGGCTTACCCTGAATCGCCGCTGAAAACCATCGCCAAAACACTCTGTCCGAGCCCTAGCTTCGCACCGTTGCTCGCCGTTCGCCGGACCAACAGCTCGCCAGCCACCGCGATGAAGCTCGCTTGCTGGATCGTTGCCGTCGTTCGCTCACTCGCTCGCGTCGCCGTGCCGGAACCCGATCGATCGCTCGGTTCCGCTCTCATCTCCCTCTCTCTCTCACCTCTCTTTCTCTCTTCGGGTTTCCTCCTCCAGCAAACACCCTCTCCCCCTTTCTTTAATCTAATTTCCTTAATTTAATTGAAATTCCATTTAAATCTCAATTTTAATTTAATTGTCTTTCTTTATTATTATGTTTTTATTCCATTTCAATCCTTCCCTAATAAGTCCCTCATTAAAACAAATCCAATTAGCCTAACGTAAATCCTATTCCCACTTAATATTCTCTTAATATACCTTTATGCTAAATTCTATTAATTAATTCTTTCCTTATTTAAAATGAATTGAATTGATCCTATTTATTTATTACCTCTAATTTACCCTCAATTCACTAATTTAAATTTCAACTTGTTTTAATAAATACTTGTCATAACAACAATTATTGTTATCCCCATAATAACACATCCAATACCACGATCATACTTTATATCTTAATCTTAATAAATCTATTTACAATTTAAATTCCTAATAGTTTAATCTCTCTTATTTTTAATCAATAAATCACCAATTTAAAACGCTTATAAATAATTTCAAATATTATACTTTAATTTATCCGAAGAATATATTTTAATTACAATAAATTCCATTTCATCTTAATAAATGGAATTCTTATGAATACGTTCTTCGTAATACCCCGATAATTAAAAATATCGGGGTGTTACAATAACCATTATTTGTTAGTTGTTTGTGATATATGAACTGCTGTGTGACATTCATGTAGGCATGTTAGTAAGGTTGTACGTCATTGATCTCATGGGCTAATAATGAAGATAATAAATGGTGTTTTCTACGTGGGTTCGAAAACTAAAGAGGTTGCTCATGTGTAGGAAACAGCTCGTTTGAGTAAGTTCAAAAACTGAAGAGGTTGCTCTTACTCAACAGGTGGTGAGTTCGAAGACTGCAGAGGTTGCTCTCACCCAAGAGTAAATGAATGTAATGTAGGTGGGTCTGTTTTTAGTGAGTTTGGAAACTGAAGAGGTTGCTCTCACGTAAAAACGAATCCAAGTGGTGAGTTCGACAATTGAAGAAGTTGCTCTCACTCAGCTTACAAATGTATCAGACTTAAGCGTGTAGAGTTGTCATAAAGGTTATGGTTGCATTTCATTTTATATCTTACTGGACAATAGACTCATTATTCCTCCTATGATGTAGGTATGGATTATGAGCTGGTTGAACTAAACGTTAATGAAGTGTGATGCGATGCAAACTTGTGTTACCATGCGCGAAACGACCTCGAGGGTTATGGCTCTAAATGAATAAAAGTTATTTTAAATGCATAAAGACTTTGTTATGACTTTCCAGTATTTATTTATGTTATTTCTATAAAACAGTTTAATGTTTTTATTTTGCGTAATGTACTATGATATTTTTTTCAATAAGGTATATTTTAATGGGTTTTTTAAAATGTTCAAAGTTTTACAAAAATTCATATACGGAAAATGGGATGTTACATCGGTGGGTGAAGGTCAAGATAGCGTCGTTCGCGTGGGCAAGGGGACGTTGCCGTACAACCCACTGAATTGTGAGGCCTTAGTTTGTGGGGATGAGCAAACCCGTGTGCTCATTGAGGTGAAGTTCTGGTTGAGGTGAGTCTTGTCAATTGATTGAGTTTCTGTAATGCGATTTCTTCTCTCTAGAATTCTGAATTGGGCAATTCGACAAGTGTGGTCGTGAATTATAGGGATGGAAAAATGGCAGAGGCGAAATGTGTGGGAGTGGTAGGGACGACGGTTGCAGCCCCCTGCACCAGCTGTGTTGATGGTCTCGTTGTGAACCCGATTCACGATGAATAGTGTTTTGGTCAAGAAGGGAATTCTCCACTTCTTTTTTCCTTACAGCTGGCATTACACTTTGTTGATGAATTATGAAAGACAACAACGAGACAACTCTGGAAAAGTAGAAGAAAAATGTGGAGGGCTGTAAGGAAAATAATTGAGGCAGGAGAATAAATTTGACAGAGGGAGAGACGTGCCTATGAGTTTCTCTCTTCCCTTGCAACTTTCTCTACCACCCTGCTACATAAGTCAAAGATAGGATGTAGAATATAAGGAAAGAAGCTTTGAAGGGTTTCCTATTTGTCTGTAGAAAGAAGGAAGAAGACAGAGGTATCTTCTGTTTACAAAATTGAGGAAAGAAGAAGTGTGGCTGGAGGAGTGAGTGAGTGTTGATGCTGATTTAAAAAGGAGAGGGCAGCTGCTGTGGGAGAGAAACTTTGACAGAGGGAAAAATTTTAGATAAGAAATAGGATGCAGGTTGGCCAATGGAGGCCCTGCATCACGGGATTATTTGTGAAATTTTGCTTTGGTTGATTTTGTGCTGTGTAATTTCCATTCGGTTAATTGCGGTGAATTGTTCATGAATGGCTGTCTACTTAATTGAAAGAAACTAATTGATGGATAATGAATTTGATTCTGTTAATTATTCTCTGTTGAAATGTTGTTGGAATCACCATTGAGTATTATGCATTTTTGTTGGAAATTTAGTGACCAAAGGTGGAGGAAAGGAATAAGGATAAACTGTAAACTTAGATATTAATTTGTTGCTACCCATTACAAATTGTTTGATGATTCTAAACTTCTGCTATCGCTTAGAATTACTTGCAATTTGGATTAAGCTACTGCTATAATTTGGAGAGCATTGTGATTGTTGAATTTTTGATAAATCATGGGATATTAAATCATGAATAATTACTTGAAGTGTATACCTGCTATTTTTGGATTCGGCTTATGAATTGAATAATCTATCTTCAAGTAAGAATTGACTAGTATCCTTGATAAATCCTCTGAAATATCCCTCTTGCTAAAAAGTGTGGGTTTGATAATAATTGGATTTAGTTTTGTTAGTTGGAGAAATAGATGAAAACAACCTATGAATTGTGTGTTAATAGTATGATAATAAATAATGAGAGGTTGGGTTAAAGTCATATTTAACTTGTTCTTTAATTAATAACATATCAATTGTCTTTATTAATTAGCATGTGAATTGTTCCCTGTTAAATAAACTGTAAACTGATTGCCGTGAAAATATATGAATTGTTTGAGTTTAAGCATGGATTATAGTGGACTGCTTTAATTCTGTTTAGATATTTTGTGCTGCTATGGATTGTATATGAACTGGCATTCATGCATCACGATAGGACTTATGAAAATATGACATATGCACAACATGAAAAATGAAATGAACAAATAAACGTAAATAGTCATGAGAGGATTCGAGAGAGAGGGTGACGGTACTTGGTGGTAACACCCTCAATGGAATTCTCTACCCACGTAGGGTTTGGAGTCGTTAAGCCACAAGACCAACAGATGTATCCCTGCTCTTAGTCCTTAAAGGTCTGAAAAGACAGAGAATTGGTGACGGTGGTGATGACGCCCTGGATGGAAACCTTGCCCCCAGATAGATAGGGAGTCGATTAAGCTACACGGACCAACAGATGTATCCTTTTCTTTGGTAATGAAATGTAAAAGAGGAAGACATAGGTTCTTTTTTGGAGACAGACTGCATAAGCATGAGTATAAGCATACATTCTATTTCTTGTTGAGCATTGACTCATTTTCTTACCCGTGATGCAAGTGACAGTAATAAGATCAATATTACTGATGTAGAGGAGGAAGCAATGCTTGCTAAGATCTTGGGTTATCAAGCGGATTCAACCTAAAGGGTTATGGCTCAAAAAAAATAAATGGGTTGTTTTAATTAATTAATTATTGTTTTATTTCAGTAATATTTTGTAAAAGAATGGACTTTTGCTAAAGTATGTTTTGAAATATTTTTGATTAAATACTCTGATATGTTTTTAATGAACACGTTTTAAGGATAAAAGAAAAGAAAAATTTTTATGGCTAAAAATGAAAGAAATAAAGGTTTTGAAAACGCAAGGTGTTATAGTAACACCCCAGATGGATAGCTCGTTCTAAGTAGGGATTGAGTTATTGTTAAATCCTCACTGACCAACAGATGTATCTCTTCTCTTCAGTTCATGCTCATGAGCATAATTGAGAGGTTCAAATTATGAAGAAGTGGTTCGAAATTGATTTCCCTCCTTATGTGAGTTTTACTATAATTGCTATAAAGAGTTGCAGCAATTAGTTGAATAACTTAGAATCTTCTTTCTAGTTCAAGATTGTAACACCCCGCAAATTTCCATGAACAATTTCATGTGTGACGTGCTAGTTTGGAATATAGGTTGAATGAATAACGTCACAGTAAGAAATTTATGTAGTATATAGTGAAGAATAATGTTGTAATAAAATATAGAATTTATTTTATTAAGGCAGGTTACAAAATTATGAAAGTTGGAGTGAAAGATTATATTTTAATAAAAATATTAGAATTATTAAGCAAGTCACAGAATAAGGAAAGCCAAAGTGAATGGTTTTATTTTTATAAAAATATGAAATTTATAAAGTTTCGAGATTAGGAAAGTTTGATATGGAAAGAAATTGGAAAGAATAAAGTAAGAATATCCATGGAAGAATTATTGTAGTATTAAATTTATTAAGGAAATTTGGGTGTGAAGGAGGTAAGAAAGAATAATGCGTAAGGGTCGCAGAAAATTGGAATGGGTCCACAGAAGCAATCGTGTCCGTAGAAGTGAATTGTTTGTGAAGGAATTGAATTCATGGTGAATAGCTATTGGTGGACGATGTTGAAGAGTGGCATCCACGGAAGTGTTAGTGTAATACCCTAGATTTTGTAGTACTAAGTATGAGATTAAGCAAGGATAATTAGAACTATAGTAATGCTAATAGTATTAGTTTGGAAGATTTGGGTGTGTTGAGTATGATTTGTGAAAGAGTAATACATTAAGTAGTTAAGTAACGTATATTAAGAGGCGTAGTTGGTAGTTTGATTTATGGAAGTGTGAATTTATGTGTGAGAAGTGTTAGATGGGAAGAGTGGTCGATCTCTTGAAGAGAGTGATCAACTAGAGGTGAGCAAAATATTCCAGAGGCGAACCATTTTTGAGGCGATCGATCATCCACAGGAGGCTAATCGATCGATTAAAGCAATTTTATGAAGAAATGTGATGGTCGATCAAGGCAATATTTGCAGTTGATCACAGCCTACACAAAATATTACAGCGGTGAGTGAAAAGTTAAGTGGTCGATCATGTAATGTGTTGGTGATTGATCGATATTTCTGGAAAAGGTAGATTTGCAGGTGATCGTCAATGAATCGTGGTCAATCGTGGTCGTGGAGATTATAATTTTGATGATTTGCGGTTGATCACGTGAAGAGGTGATAGACCAAAATGTCAAGAATCGCCCAGAAAATGGCTAACTGTCGCCTAGAAAAATGAAGTGGCGCTTGGATAGTGAAGTGTCATGACTTGTCAGCTTTCTTTGTAATTTTATAAGTATATTTTTGAGAAATTTGGGCAGAAGGGCTAGTTTTCTCAAGAGTTTTCTTCTGTATTTGTTGAGCTGCAATGAGGTTGTGCGGGAAGAATGCCGAGTGGAATATGAAGAAGAAGAAAGGCAAAAAAGATGATAGAACGGCCGAGAGAAGCAATGAGAAAAAGAAGGTTATTGTGAGAAAGAAGAGAGGAACTTGAAAGGGAGTGTGTAATACCCCGACTCTTCGTAATGAGATTAAGTAAGAATAATTTGGGGATTTCATGGGGTGATTCTATTATGAGAAATAATACCCCAAAATTACGTTTAGTGAACGTATTAAGGTTGGAATAATTGTTGGGAAATTATTGGATTAATTATGGTGTTATTGGCGTCGGTTGAGGATGCAGTCAAATATCTCGACCAAAATGCATTACAGATTAGTCCTTGCATTTTCGGTTGAGTCGCGATCAGGTTGAGGTCGAATATCTCGACCGAAATGCATCATAGATTGATCCATGCATTTTCGGTCAAGCCGCAGTCGAAGTTGATGTCGAATATCTCGACAAAGATGCATTACAGATTGCTCCTTGCATTTTCGATCGTGTTGAGATCATGGTTGAGGTCAGATAACTCTACCAAATTGCATTACATATTGCATTTTGGGTTTTCGGTCGGCGGGAGGTCGAGGATGCGGTCACAAGGTTCAACTGGAATGCATTATAGATTGCATTTTGATTTTTTTGGTCGGGTCATCAGTCGAAGATGCGATCACAAGGTTTGATCGAAATATAAAACAGTGGCAAAATTGAGGTAATCGGTCGATGGTGCGATGGATGGTGCGGTAGGCTTCTTCGATCAAAAAAATTATTTTTAACAGGAAAACTAATTTAGAAAACATAATCGAAGAATTTAAATTTGACTTGCAATCACGTTAAACAATATTTGAAATAAATTAAGAATTGGAATTGGGTCGAAAATAATTTAATTAAATGAAAGAAAGGATTTATTAAAGAAAAGAAGAGTGAAAAATAATAGAAAGGGGGAATAGTTAGAAATTAAAATAAAGGAAATTTTTAAATAAAATGGGGGGAGGTTAAATCGGCTTTCATTGGTCCTGTCTGGGGAAAATTAGAATGGTCACTGGGGAAAATTAGAGGCTGATTCTAATTAAAACAAGAGAGATTTTTTTCAAAAAAGAAAAAGGAAAGAGCGAGAGACACAAGGAGAGAGGGAATTGGGTGTGAGCTCGTGCGACAGGGAAGAGCTCTCGCGCTCTGTGATGCGGGTGTGATGAGCACGCCGGTCTTGGGCGGGCGTGGGATCGTCATGGTGTAGCTCGCTAAATCGGGAGGAGGGCTCGGTGTAGCCGTGCCCATGGGGATGAGTTGGCCCAAAATTCTACGAGCTAGAGCTTCGAAATGCCAGGCTGAGGTAAGTCAGTAGCTTTGTGTCTGTAATTTCTTCTCCCTGGTGTTTTGTTGATTGGGCAATTCGGTATTTTTGGTGTGGTATGAACGACAAGGGCGTGGACACGATGTCAGAGGTGAGATTCGATTTGTGTGTTTCACGCTGGACGGAACCGGAGAGGGTTTTCTTTAGCAGCTCCTCTAATGATCTTCACGTGATTCTCCAGAGATGATAAGGCACTCTCCACATGGCAGGGACGAATTGGACCTTCTCCTTTGGAATGGGCAATCACCTCCCCGTAAGCTCCTTCTCCTTCTATAAATCGTGGGCAGTAGGTGAAGTGTTCTATCATTTTTATTTACAGAGTGAAGGAGAGGTAGTGTTGGAGCTGTTGTCTTGGATTGTTTGAGAACCGTGTGCTGCCGAGGTGTAGAAGGAAAATCTTGAGGTAAGAAATAGGGTGTAGTTGGCCAGTGGAGGCCCTACATCACGAAATTTTATTGTTTGGATTTTGTTCTTTTGTTGAACACTGCCTTGGTTGATTTTTATGGAGTGTGCTATGTTGATCATTAGATAATTTTATTTCTTGCTTATTATACTCTAATGGAGAAGCTGCTTTGTGATTTTCTTGCTAACCAAGGAGTGTAGACAAGAAGGGATCATTTGAAGTATTAAACTGTAGTTCTAGGTTGTTGCCTTGGGTTGAAATATTCCCATTGCTGCCTTTTGTTATGCATTACTGCACTGTTGTTAACCTATCTTAGTTCCTGTCATTTATAGTCTGATTGAAAGGTAGGGAAAATGTTCTATGGACCGTGAAGCTTATTGATACATATATGGATTAAATCTTTTACTACCTCTTTGATGGAAGAATTGCTTATTATGGATCATGTGGTTGTTCCTTGGAATTAAAGGGAATAGATTGTGAGGCATATGGTTGATCCGAGAGAATAAAAAATGTGTTGTTAACTCCCATAAGCGTTTTTGTTGTGCTGGAATATATTGCCTTTGTGTTGTAGTCCTTGCTGATTATTTTTCATTTCCTTATATGATTAATTTAATAATTATTCTTCAATGAATGGATCCCTGGCTATTTTCTCTATGACATTGATAAAGGTTCTTTGGCTGCATAAATCTTTTCCCTGTTAATAATCTCGTAGTTATGTTAAGAGTATTCTTCAATATGATAAATTTCCTTACTTTGAGATATGCACTGTCATATCACTATTGTCAATATCATGTTTCAATATTCACTCTATTATTGAGAACTGTACATGACATTATATCTATGCATCATGATTAGGGCTTATGAAATTACTGACATATTGCATGACATGCATAATAAATGTAAATAAGTGTGTGGGGGTTCGGGAGAGTTGGTGACTGTCCATCGATGGCGACACCATAGGATGTATCTCCTCATCGGAGTGACGGTTATCCACATGGATCGTAGTATGTAACCTCTTCTCTTGTACCAAAAATCCCCAATGCTTGGAAACAAAAGAGAATTGTGACGGACATCGATGGTAACACCATAGAATGTATCTCCTCGTAGGAGTAACGGTTTGCCACATGACCATAGGATGTATCCTTTCTCGCGATATAACAGAAAAGATAGGTTCTTTTCTGAAACACATCGCATGAGTACGCATGAGCATGAGCATTGCATTTCATCCTATTTCTTGCTGAGCGTTAGGCTCAATGTTTTACCCGTGATGTAGATACATATGAGAAACAGAAGAACAGGTCAAGGACAGTTGATGAAAGATTTGCACGGGTGGATCTAGTGGTTGGCTAGCCTAAGGAGATCTAAGGAAAAAAAGGTTTTGTAAGGAAACAATTAAAAGGTTTTGTAAATGTTTTAGTAAAATTCTTAAATTGCAAAGGTTTCTTTATTGTGATTTTAAATTTTTTTTTGAAAAGTCTTCTGCGGTGATTTAAAAAAAGGATTGTATGAAACAAAAAGTATTCTGCTGTATTTATAAAAGAACAAGTATTAAATTTCATGCTATTTTAAATGTAAGAAAAATTGTGACATTACAGTTGGTATCAGATCGCTCAGGTTTTAAAACTGATTCTGTATAATGTCTACCAGCACAAGTTTTGACATGGAAATGCTTCATAGACTGGAAGTATATTTACAATCATAGAATTTAAATTATAAATTATTTTGTAAGAAATTTCATCAAGACTTTTATTAGAATAGGAATGTATGCTATTTTTTTTTTGTTTTCTCTTATGCATATGATATATGTGTATGAAAATTGTCATTCTTTTAAAGATTTTCTTAGAAACTGGATTTAATATAAGAATATGGGTTGTGTTATGTGAGTGATGAAGAATCTGATTAGGAATGTTAGCGACATCTCTATTGTGTTTGTAGCAAGTAACTACAATTATGACTAGAAGTAGATATTTCGTTTCTTTGGATCAAGTTGAATGGTTGATATGATAGATACTACTTGAACTGTTTTAGTTTTGAATGCAGGATATATGAAATATAGCTTTGGGAGAGTAAAGAACCAGAGGAGACTCTATCCAAATTTTTGTAAATTGGAAAAAGGGATAAGTGTAAGGAAAATCCTACATGAACTAAATCAAGTTGGCGAGGTTGCCTAAGTTGTGTGGGGTTAGATAGAGGGTAGAATTGTTATGGGAAGGAAGAACGTTAAGGACTAATCTAAATTACGAGAATGATAATTAACTAGTCAAGTGCTTATCCACTCGGTCAAGATTTTTAAGAAATTGTAGAAAGAGTGTTTTGGACCTTCCGTGGCGGATAGTTGGGTATTTGCCAATATTTATTCCGTGTACGTAATGTAATTAAGTGTTGGGATAAGTAGGATATTACATTGCATATCTATACGTGTCAATTTGTGACGTGTATTTATGGGAAAAATATTATGGGATAAAAGTTAAGTTGGACAACATGACGGAAAAGCTAGGATTTCGGTGTTGCGGACACATGCGAACAACATGGAGATGAGAAAATATCGTCTGCAATTGCACGGGAAGTCATCCTTGTGCTTTGGAATGCAACAGGATGAGGTTTTGTGTCCCAATGCATCTGTCGCTGGACATTTTCAGACTCTCCCAGATGACTGCAGACGTTGGCGGATGCGGTCATTTTGAATCTATCCCATTTCTGGACACTTTCAGATGCATCCAGAGGCCATATCGCGTCCAAATGTCACATTTGGACGGGGCAAGGATGCCATTTCTTTACCATAAACACAAATCTGCCTTAGGAATTTTACATATGCGGACGAGACCAGAACATCCACACTCATTCGAAATTGCCCAGATATGTGTAAATTTAAGGATTTAGAATCAGACAACTTGTTACGTAGTCATTTAATACGCACCCTCTCTCGACACAAAATCTCCCCCTCTAGGTCTAGACCCACGCGGGAGCCACCCTCCTCCCTCTTCATAGGCATACGATTGTCTCCCTTTGGTAAGCTTGCCTATTTATCCTTAGCCAGCTTTCTTCCTTGCGTTCAGTCTGTTCTTCTTCCTTCCTCTACATTCTTCCCATCTTCGACGTTCAGTTTCTTCTTTTCTGGAGAGCGTGAGTGAGTCCCCTTTTGGCGTGAGAGCTTCCTCGGTGAGTATGTGTGATTTCCTATTTGGTACGTGATTGTTGTTAGTGTTAGGAAGTCTGTAAGTTGAGGGTGAAGCTTGGAGCTGCTGGAGCTGCTAACCATGAGCTAGGAGCTATGGAGTTTGCTGTCAGTGAGTGTTTTTCTTCTTAGACGGTAAGGATTTGGGTGTATCTTGGCATGTGGAGGCCCTACGCACAAGTAGAGTGTGTGAGTGGAAGATGTATTGATACTCTGTAGTATTTCTTTGGCCGATAGCTCTGTTCCATCATTGTAGCTTTGTGTTTGATACCCGTAGATATTTCCTCTGTTGTTAGTTCTGTTGTCTTGTTGTTAGCTCTAGTAATATCTGTATTATTAATTTTGTCATCAATGCTTCACGTTGATGGACAATTGATGAATGATTTCCAAGTAGATAAATTAGTGAATGACTTGAGAAGTATGAACAAATGAGTTGAGAACTAGGCTTTCAAGGATGACCCTATTTTTTATTGTTTTACTTGCTATAATATTCTGCTGGATTTAGTTAATTATCCCTGTGTTATTTATAAATTTTCCTTTCCTTTATTCAATGAATATATATTGCTCTACCACATATCCTTGAGCCTGTTCAATTGCTAATTAACTAGAGCATGTTAATCACTCTAAACTTGTATAAACAACAATGAATTGAGTTATTGATTTGGAGCATGTTAATCAACTTAGTGTAGTTTAAATAACCAATTAACTAATCTATGCATGTGAGCTAATTAGTTAATAAATCTAAAGTAACTAACGTAATTAACTAGATTCAAGCATGTTAATTAACTAGGGTAATTAACTAACTATAGTAATTAACTAGATTTAAGCATGTTAATCAAACTAGAGTAGTTATCTAAACTCACAATTATAATCTCACTCGAGCTCTGAGCGTGTTAATCAATTGAGCATGTTAACCAATGTAGTTAATCTAAGCATGTAAACAATTTAATTAGTCTAAGCATGTCAACAATTTAATTGATCTAATCATGTGAACTAATGTCTAATTAACTAATTATCAATAATTAAATTGAGTGTGTTTAAGTAATTAATTGGTTATCTACTTAAATAATTGTAATTATTTCTTGATGCATGAAAATTGACTAAGATGACTACTTAGAATAATAATTAACTTGCATAATTATTAGTATGTTAATTAACTAAGATTAGATGTTTAATTAACTAACTAGAATAGCATGTTAATTAACTATAATAAAAGCATGTTTAGTCATCTAAGATAATAATTGTAATTAGTCCTTGAGCATGTAAATTGTAATAATTGTAATTATTCCTAGAACATGTTTAATTAACTAAATCACCATAGTAATAAATGTGTGTTTAGAATTGGTTGATGCTAACTCCTTTGTTGTTAGTTTTCTGCAATTCTCGTGATTCTCTTTATTTCAAATGCTTTATCTTGATAGAGATCAATGCTATGATAAAAGCTTAATGCTTGAATGTGATAAATGCTTAGTGCATGAATGATGATAGTTTCCTTAACAATGGTTCTGTCCTGAACATTTGTTATTTTAATTGTGGTAGTGGCTGCTTCCTAGTGATAATATTATTCTGTTGTTATTGGTTTAGAACTCTCTACAATAATTAGAATTCAACGCATGTCAATAACCTAAATTTGAGCATGTTAATTAATTACTCGAAGTAGGTTTAACTAACTAGAATATTAATTGTATTGTTCTTGAGCATATTAATTTATTAGGATCTCTAACTAGAATGATAAATGTAAATATTTCTTGGGCATGTAAATTAACTAGGATAACTAGAACAATAAAGGTAATCTTTCATGAGCATGTAAAATTAACTAGGATAACTAACTAGAATAATCAGTGTAATCTTCTTTGAGCATGTAAATTGACTAGGATAACTAGCAAGTTAATTCATAGTATGTTTCGACTTCTGTTTCGTTGTTGTCGTATTCTGTAAGTTCAAGCATGTCATTCGTTGTTTTAATTTATTGTATATTTTTCTAGTAAGTGTGTTAATTTCTATATTCCCCTCATGACTCGCCATTTAATTTCCTTAATGTTTGCCGTTTGATTTTCTTATGCGTTTCGTTGTTTTCAATTCAATATCATAATTGTTCTCCTTTATGCACTATCAATTTCTGCTATTCAATTACTTTCTTTTATATGTGTACTTCAATTATTGTTAATGCTACATTATACTGCATCATGCATCATGCTAATAGAAAACAATAAGGAGTGCCACCTTGGTGGTGGTACTCACACATGCATTATGTGAGGTAAAACAAAGAAAATAAAGAAAAAGAAGAAAAGAGAGTTGGGGGATGGTAGGGTAAGTACGGATCAGCCAGGTAGACTGGATTTAAGAGAACGTTACCTTTCCCTTGATGGAACTGTGAGACTATCTAGTCTAGGTGGTTGAAACCGAAAAAGACTACCTTACTGACATGGATTTCTCCAATCTCCAGCTCGATGTACGAGTAAAGAACCAAAGAACCAATGACCTAATGAAATGATTGGTTTGGGTAGGCCCCCATTCCAAAAGAACTAAAGAGAAACAACCCTTTTCCTTACTGGGCCATTAGGCTCACGTCCTTACTTGTGGTGTAGGTACCTGTACATGATATAGATGAACAGATTGAGAAGCAGGGATGAAGGATTTACATGCAAGGGAGTTTGTGGTTGGCCAGGCTAAGAAGAGTAAAAGAGAAAACAGTTGTAATTTAGTTGAATTTAATTGTTTAGTATTCCTTTAGTATTTCTTTCTTAAACGAAATATTTACGCTTCCGCTATGTTTTGGTAAACTCACTATGTTTCTTGATTTGACTTCTACTGTATTTTGGTAAAAGATTTTGTAATGTTTTCATAGCGGGTAGCACGAAAAGAGTTTTAACAATCCGGCTTTTGAATGGCACTCTGATTATGTTTGAAAAAGTTTTAATAAAGGTTTTAGTTGTATTTTAATAAAGTTTCAAATTTTAACGCATTTTTAAAGGAAATGAAAAAGTCGGGTTGTTACAACCGATATCATTGTCTGAATTGTTAAGCTAAGAATATGCCTTGAATAAGGATAAGAAATCTGTTTTGATTAAAATGAGAAACTGATTTATTGTTGCTTCCTACATAGGTTAGATTTATGTCATGAACTAGAAGTTTGGAAAATCTAGTATGTTTGTACAACCAACTTGGATTAATATTGACGATGAATTTTGACATGTTTAAGATACTCACTGTTTATCATTGTGGGTCGTAGCCTAGGTTGTGTTGAGAGTAAGATCCTGGTGTTTGGTTAAGATAGGAGGAATTTAGAATGGATGACATGAACAGAATTCAAGGAAATCTTTTATGACAAGTATTTCACCTGCACAAGAAGGACCAGGAAGTTGGTAGGGCTTACTCAGCTATAGGAGGAGGAAACAGAAACAGAAACATATACGGATACAGAAACAGGTATGGAAACAGAAATGAACACGAAAACAGAAATGAATACGGATATGAAAATTGGTAAGGAAATAGAAATGGAAATGGAAACAAAAATGGAAACGAAAATGGAAACGGAAATGAAAATAGAAACAAAAACGAATACGAAAACAGAAATGGAAACGGAAACAAATTTCTGGGAATGGAGACGGATAGGGATACAGATACAGAAACGAAAATGGAAACGAAATAGAAACAAAAACGGAAATGGATACAAATATAGAGACATATAAAAAAATAGATATGGATACAGATACAATACAGTTACAGAAATGGATACGGATATGGATATGGAAATGGACAGAAAAGGAAATAAGATGGAACAAGGATCTGATATATGAAATGGTCAGTAAACTAACAGAGGTATTGGTATATTAAGATTCGACCTATGGAACAGAGAAACCATCAGCGGACGGTTCCCAAAGATTTTAAAGTACAAAAGATATCAATGACTAAAGCTGCCATGTTTTAAAGGTGAAGTTCATGATCCAACCGAGCTCAGAGGGATAAATCTGAATAGTAAAGAGCATGTTGAGCACACTAAGGTTGAAGAACAAGAGGAAGTTAAAAGAAAGTTACGTTTGCCGAGTTTAAAGTCATGAAGTTCGGGGAGAGAAATAGGAAAGTAGTGAAAGAAAGCATATGAAGGGTCAACTAGAGATAAGAGGAATGAAGGGGTTTTTCATTGATGATGAGTCACAAGGAGGTGGAAAGCGTGTTCAGGAAGATATATCGCTTCAAGGAGGAAACATTGTGTCTTTAGGATCTTTAGCAGTGTCAAAAGTGTAAAAGAAATTCATTCAGAAGAAGTTTTACGGATTCGAAGCAACGTTTAAGGGTAATGAGAGTTGCCATTTTGCCAAAGATTTTCCAGTTTTGGCTTAAGGAAGTGAAAATGGTTACACTGAAGGTGTTTTCTAGCATGGAGGATGCAAAATGTAGTGTACGCACCTTGTGGTATAGTATACGGAATCATTATTTTGGTGTATAGAGACGTTAAAATTGTGAAACAAGTGCTGGTTATGTGAAATTTTCTCCTTGCCAAGTTCTTTGAAAGATTTGAGTAAGGGTATGATACATGGAGTTTTTTTTTTGGACAGTTTTGTTATGACTGTTAACAATTATTTTGGTTATTAGATCAAGAAAGCATATACGTTGAACAAATTTCGAGGATGACATTTATATAAGGACGGAGGAATGTAATACCCCGACTCTTCGCGATGAGATTAAGTAAGAATAATTTGGGATTTCATGGAATGATTCTATTATGAATAATAATACCCCAGAAGTACGTTTGGTGAACGTATTAAGGTTGGAATAATTGTTGGGAAATTATTGGATTAATTATGGTGTAGTTGGCATCGGTCAAGGACACGGTCGAATATGTCAACCAAATGCATTACAGATTACTCCCTGCATTTTCGGTCTAGTCACGGTCGGGGTTGAGGTCGATTATCTCGATCGAAATGCATCACAGATTGATCCCTGCATTTTTTATCAAGCCGCAGTCAAAGTTGAGGTCGAATATCTCAAATGAAATGCATTACAGATTGCTCCTTGCATTTTCAGTCAAGTGGAGGTCGGGGTTGAGGTTGGATAAATTGACCAAAATGTATTTCAGATTGCATTTTTGGTTTTTGGTCGATGGGCAATTGAGGACGCGATTGCAAGGTTCGATCGGAATGTATTACATATTGCATTTTGGTTTTTCGGTCGAGTCATCGGTTGAAGGCGAGGTCGTAAGGTTTGACCGAAATATAAAATAGTGGCAAAATTGAGGTAATCGGTCGATGGTGTGGTCGGCTTCTTCGACTAAAAAGTTTATTTTTAACGAGAAAACTAATATAGAAAACGTAACTGAAGAATTTCAATTTGACCCACAATCATCGTCAAGCAATATGTGGAATAAATCGAGCATTGGAATTGGGTCGGATATAATTTAATTAAAAGAAGAATTCAATTAAATGAAAGAGAGGATTTATTAAATAAAAGAAGAGTGAAAAACAAAAGAAAGGGGGATTAGTTAGAAATTAAAATAAAGGAAATTTTAAATAAAATGGGGGAAGGTTAAACCGGCTTTCACCGGTCCAGCTTTGGGAAAATTAAAATGGTCGCAGACCATTAAGTGAGAGATCGATTCTAATTAAAATAGGGGAGATTTTCTTCAAAAAAAAAAGGAGAGAGCAAGAGACGCTAGAGGAGAGGGAATTAGGTGTGAACTCAGGAGATAGGGGAGAGCTCTTGTGCTCTGTGATGTGGGTGCGAGGGGCTCTCCAGTCTCGGCGTGGAATCATGATGGTGGGGCTCGCTGAACCGCGAGGAGGGCTAGGTGTAGCCGTGCTCGTGGGGATGAGTTGGACCAAAATTTTGCGAGTTGGGGATTCGCAACGCCAAGCTGAGGTAAGTCAGTAGCTTTGTGTTCTGTAATTTCTTCTCCTTGGTGTTCTGTTGATTGGGCAATACGGCATTTTTGGTGTGGCATGAACAACAGGGGCATGGATGAGATGGCAAGGGTGAGCTACGACTTGTGCGTTTCACGCTGGAACGAACCAGAGCAGGTTCTTCAAAAGCTCCTCCAATGATCTTCGCGTGATTCTCTAGAGATGATAAGGCACTCTCCACGTGGTGGGGACGAATTGGACCTTCTCCTTTGGAATGAGCAATCACCTCCCCTTAAGCTCCTTCTCGTCTATAAATCGTGGGCAGCAGGTGAAATGTTCTATCATTTTTATTTACAGAGTGAAGGAGAGTAAGTGTTGGAGCTGTTGTCTTGGATTGTTTGAGAACCATGTGCTGCCAAGGTGTAGAAGGAAAACTTGAGTTAAGAAATAGGGTGTAGTTGGCCAGTGAAGGCCCTATATCACGGGATTTTGTTGTTTGGATTTTGTAATTTTTTTTAACAATACCTTGTTGATTTCTGTGGAGTGTGCTCTGTTGATCATTAGACAATTTTATTTCTTGCTGATTATACCCTAATGGAGAAGCTACTTTGTGATTTTCTTGCTAACCATGGAGTGTAAACAAGAAGGGATTATTTGAAGTATTAACCTGTAGTTCTAGGTTGTTGCCTTGGGTTGAAATATTCCCGTTGCTGCCTCTTGTCATGCATTACTGCACTGTTGTTAACCTTTCTTAGTTCCTGTCATTTATAGTCTAATTGAAAGGTAGGGAAAATGTTCTATGGATCGTGAAGCTTATTGATACATATATGGATTAAATATTTTACTGCGTCTTTGATGAAAGAATTGCTTATCATGGATCATGTGGTTGTTCCTTGGAATTAAAGGGAATAGATTGTGAGGCTTATGGTTGATTCGAGAGAATTTGTTGTGCTAGAGTACATTGCCTCTGTGTTGTAGTCCCTACTGATAATTAGTCATTTCCGTATATAGTTAATTTAATAATTATTCTTCAATGAATGGATCCTTGGCTATTTTCTCTATGACATTGATAAAGGTTCCTTGGCTACATAAATATTTTCCCTGTTAATAATCTCGTAGTTATGTTAAGAGTATTCTTCAATATAATAAATTTCCTTACTTTGATATATGAACTGTCATATCACTGTTTTAATATCATGTTTCCATATTCTGTCTATTATTGTGAATTGTACATGACATGACATCCATGCAACATGATTAGGGCTCATGAAATTGCTAACATATTGCATGACATGCATAATAAATGTAAATAAACGTGTGGGGGTTTGGGAGATTTGATGACGGTCCATCGGTGGTGATACCATAGGATGTATCTCCCCATCGGAGTAACGGTTAGCCACATGGACCATAGGATGTATCCTCTTCTCTTGTATCAGAACTCCTTAACGCTTGGAAACAAAAGAGAATGGTGACGGTCATCGGTGGTGACACCATAGGATATATCTCCTCGTTGGAGTGACGGTTAGCCACATGACCATAGGAAGTATCCTTTCTCTCGGTATAACAGAAAAGATAGGTTCGTTTTTGAAATGCATCAAATGAGTACGCATGAGCATGAGCGTTGCATTTCATCCTATTTCTTGCTGAGCGTTAGGCTCATTGTTTTACCCGTGATGTAGGTATGTATGAGAAACAGGAGAAAGGTAAGGAAAATTGATGAAGAATTTACACCGGCGGATCTTGTGGCTGGCTAGGCTAAGGTGATTTAAGGAAAAAAGGTTTTGTAAGGAAACGATTAAAAGGTTTTGTAAATGTTTTAGTAAATGTCTTAAATTGCAAAGGTTTATTTACTATAATTTCAAATGTTTTGTTCAAAAGTTTTTTGTTGCGATTTGAAAAAAGGATTGTATGAAACAAAAAGTATTCCGTTGTATTTATAAAAGAACAAGTTTTAAATTTTACGTGATTTTAAATGTAAGAAAAACTTGGGCATTACCTTGTGTCTTCTTCTCCAAGGAGCAAGGACGTCCACGGAAAAGAAGAAGAAGAGGAAGGAACTTCAGGGGAGGAATTAGCGAAGACAGGTAAGAAGTATGTGTGTGCTTTCTCTTCGTGGCTACATCATAAGAAGTAGGAGGTTTTGTTTGATTGCTTATTGCTTTGATAATCTGTAAAAAGGATAACATGTTGTTGATGATTGCTGATATACCTCATAACGTGTTGTTGATGATTACTGATATACCTCATGACTTGTTATTGATGTTAAACAAGAATCATGTGTTGATGTTCTAATTAGGAAACCTGCCTACTATTAGTGATATAGTTCATAAATTTGTGGATGATAATCAAGAGCCTGTTATTGCTTTGATAAATAGTTTAATGTTGCTGGTGTTTAAGAACATGTTTTGAGGTTAGTGCTTTGTTGGGATTTTGGTTCTCTATGTAGATTATAGTTCTGATAGATGTTAATAAATAAAGTTCTGGAAAATGATATTGTTGAAATGCTGGTTGTTGAGGTGCTGAATATATTAATGATTGTTGTCTATAAGAGGTTAAGTAAGGATATGTTGTTCTGCGGGTGCTCTTTGATGATGTGGAGGTGTTGGATATGTTAGATTGTGATCATGCTATTACTTGGAGATGTAATGTTTTGCTATTTGTTGATATTGTTGTTAAGGATGTTGTTGTTGCTTGGATGCTTTAGTTGAATAAATGTTAAGGATTTTGTATGTTATTAGAATGTTAGAAATATGAAGAATTGTATGCATTCATACATGTTCATGCATCATAAGTTGTAACGTTCATGCATCATGATTTTAAATGAACATGAGAAGGGTTTAAGTTAAGTTAAAGTTCACCGCTCATTCTTGAGATGTTAGTGAAAAGGAATGATATAAGTTCACCATGAAGGAATAAGTTCACCAACATGATATAAGTTCATCGTTGCGATATAAGTTCACCAATCTAGTTCAAGTTCACCAGTATGGTACAAGTTCACCGCCATTGCACAACTTCACCGTTAAATCCTAAGTTCACCGATATAACATAAGTTCATCGTGATTAAAGTTCATAACCTTTTCCTAAGCAAATAAAAGTTAAGAAAGGAAAGAAAATTGTTTTATAATGTACACATAATGTTCCTATGGCATTTCACTTCTTACTAAGCAATAGACTTATAATTTATGTCTTGTGATGTAGGTCTACAAGAAAACGAGAAAAGGAGCAATGGATGGAGGATTTGCGCATTGCAAATTTGGTGGCTAGCTAGACTAAAGGTTTAAAATAAAATGTAATGATTTTGTAAATGTTTTAAATTTATAAAATGTATTTTGCTTTAAGTTATGACATAATTTTAAGTTGTAAGTGGTTTAACGAAAAGAATTTTATTTCTGCACTTCCTTTATTTCAATTAGTTTTCAAATGCAAAGTCTTCTGCTATATTTTATAAAGAAAAAATGTTTTTATAGATTATACATTTTAAAATGTATGAAAAATCGGGATGTTACAGTTAGAATCCGCAGAAGTGTTCGTGTCCACATAAAAGGAAGGTGCCCGCAGAGTGGATGACGTTGTATTATAAAGATGTTGTGATGCAGTAAATAGTGAAGTTGTGGAAAGAAATGTGTCTGCATAAACTCGTAGAAAGCAATGTGTCTACGGAAAGGATGACATCATATTATGATAAGAAACATATCCACAGAAGGGAATAAGTTTGCACCTATAATACCCCAAATTTGTTATGTTAAGTCTAGGATAACTATTGATGATTATTGGAGTTGATTTGGATATGTTGGAATTGTGATCTATGATATTATTTGGAAGTGTGGTATTATGGTTTATGGAGGAGTAGTGAATTAGGTGACTATGATATTTGCTGGGAGGAGTGATCGATCACTGAAGGATTGATCCACTAGAATTGTACAGAGTGAAGAATAAGGGGCTCTCTATTGAGTGGTGGTCGGTCATGATGTGTAGCGGTTGTTCGGCTTCATTAGAAAGTCGATATGAGGGAGTTTTGCAAATGACTAGTGAATAACCAAGTTTTGAAGTAGATTTATGAAGTTTATGTTTAGCAATCGATCAATCATGATAAGTGATCGTTTGGCTTCAATACAGATTGCAAATAAGGAAATTTGTAGTCAATCATGTGAAGAGATTGATTGACTGGTTTTATTGAGAATATAGAGTTGATTTTCAAGCTATGTTGTGGTCGATCACTAGAGGAGTTGGATCGATCGGTAATTTGAGTCACTGGAATTATGCTAAATGTCATGTTTTTATTGGATAAATAAGTGATTACTCACCAAAGCTTTGCTGAGGAGACGCCACTTCTTGCTTAAGTTGGCTGAAGTAGAGTTTAAACTTATACAAAAGAAGGAAAGCTTGAGAATAGAGGGAAAGAATAGTAAGAAAAAGAGGAAGAGTTTGAGAGGAAAGGAGAAGGAAGCTGTGGGTTTAAGGAAGAAAAAACAAAAGGAAAGCTTGAAGAAGAAGCACTTTGGAAAAAGAGAACCCTAGGAGGAGTATTGTTTCTCAATTTCTCCAAGGGAATTAAGGTAAGAAGTGATTGTATTTGTTTTTTCCCTCTGGGCTACATCACAAGAGCTAGGGTTTGATTATTGTTTGATGCTTGTTATTAATAGATTAAGTTGAATTGCTTTTATTGTTGTTTGAAAGATTGATGTTATAGCTATAATTGATAGATATTAAGTCATTGATCATGTTGATGTTGAGGATTTATCGATAATCATGGAATTGCATGTATTCATGCATCATTGTTTTCAAGAAATGTCAATAAATGAATTTCTCAGGCATAAGTGTTTTATGAAATTATATGCTAAATGTTAAAGAGTATGGAAAGATAAGCTTGAGTATGTTAGTTTGATCTCAATTGATGTCAAGATAGACAGACCGAAGGTTGGTGAGGTCATGAAGCATAGATGTGCATGACCGCTAGTGAGTTTCGATGGATGTCAGAATGGATAGTTGTGCATTGATGTGTACAACCACTAGCAAGGCTTTCGATTGATGTTAAAGCTGCTACATTGAAGGTGATGGGTTGTTGGGCATTGATGTGCACAACAGCTAACAGTGGTTTGATTGATATCGATCCTTTATCAAGAGATGTTATGCATTGATGTGGAAAGCAACTAGTGAGTTTTGATTGATGTCGGAATGGATCGATGCGCATTGATGTGTACAACCACTAGCAAAGTCTTCAATTGATGTCGAGAAAAAATTCATTGATGTGCACAAAAAAGGAAAGAAAGGAAATTATACGGAAATTGTTTTATGAAAAATACATTACATGATTCCTATTTCATATCATTTCTTACTAAGCATTAGACTTATAGTATATGTCTTGTGATGTAGGTAAGGATGATAACAAGGGAAAGGACCAGCTAATGGAGAATTTATGTGTTGCAGATCTTGTGGCTAGCTAGACTAAACGAAAAGAGAAAAATAAAATGTAAAGGGTTTTGAACTTATCACATACTTTGTAAAGCTTAATGAGTTAATGAAAACGATTTTTTTATGGTATTTATTACATTTTCTCAAATGCTTTATTTATAAAAAGTCTTCGCTATGAAATTTATAAAGAAAAGTGTTTTGAATTTTGTCGTTCTAAAGTGTATGAAAGATGGGTCGTTATAGCAGCAGATCATTAAAATGAGAAAAACATCATCATTTAGGTGGAGTATCCGCTAATGACGAGGATCTATGAAAAGAAACAAATTTGCGGCAGATAAGTAAAACGAGATAAACATCATCATTCAGACTGAAATATGCTGAAAACAAATATCCACATAAAGGAGTGCATCCACGATGTATAAGTAAAATGAGTAAAATATCGTCATCGAATGGAAGTATTTGAGAGATGAGGTATTTGTGAAAACATTTATATTTGTGGAAACGTTGGCGTCTATGGGAGAATAATGGAAATAAGGATGGGAATCCGTCAAAATGGGGAGGAATGTGTCTACATAAAGGAATGTGCTCTCAGAAAAGAAGGTATCCACAGAATGGATGATGTCGTATTATAAAAATGGTGTTCCACGATGAATAGTAAAATTGCAAAAAGTAATGTGTTCACAGAAACGGGTGTTTATGTGAAAAGAAAGGTGTCCTTAGAATGGATGATGTCGTATTATAAAGACGGTGTGTCACGATGAACAGTGAAGTTGTAGAAAGAAATGTGTTTAAAAAAAAAAAGAATGTGTCCACAAAAAGGAAAGTGTCTGTAGAATGGATGTGGTCATATTATAAAGATGGTGTTCCATGATGAACTGTGAAGTTGCAGAAAGAACGTGGAAAGGAAAGTGTTCATCTTAAGGGTGACCTAATTTGCACTTTTTATACATTATAGAGGAAGAGGAGTTTCTAGCTTCTATTCCTATCTTTAGTGGATCAGAATGGATCGAAGACTATTCAGATTGGGAAGAGGAGATGGAAGAATTTTTTTCAACTCATGAATTTTTAGATCTGGTAAAACTTAAAATAGTTTCTTCGAGACTTAAAAGGAAAAGCTTTCCTTTGGTGGAGAAGAATAAATTCTGACATAAGGGATTGTGGCGAAGACCCTATAAATTCATGGAAATTAAAGAAGAGAATTTTGAGAAACAGATATGCTCCGAAGATTACAAAAATATTCTCATCTTCTCCACAACCAATCCAATCCAAGAAGAGGGTTTTAAAAGGGCAGCAAGCCCAAGTGTCGGACATCAAAGGCACTTTACAACATATAGCTCAACGACTTGACAAACTCTTAGCTTCAATAAAGTCTGCAAACTCTCAACCTATACAACCAATTGATCATAAAGAAATAGTTGAAGTACATGTATGGGTTGAAGAAAAGAAGAATGACAACTCTTTGATAATGGCTAATGTTAAGGAAGACTTTGAAGAAGAATATGTATTTCCACATGATGGTCCACTTATTGAAATTGAATCTCATAAGGAAAAGGAAGTCAATTTTGAAGAGTTGCTTAGCTCAAGTTCCTCCAACCGCACTCTTCCTGGTGCCTATT
Organism: Begonia loranthoides; assembly: GCA_022433065.1. Lineage (NCBI taxonomy): Eukaryota > Viridiplantae > Streptophyta > Magnoliopsida > Cucurbitales > Begoniaceae > Begonia > Begonia loranthoides. The sequence goes on from CM039479.1 coordinate 3,611,894, forward strand.
TGTCTTCATGAGTAGATGACTTGGTGCCTATTTGTCTTCATGCTTAAGCTCCTCTTCAATGTCATTTAGTAGGATGTCCCCTTGTTGGCATCGATCAAAGTGAACTCCTCCAAGCCCAGTTTCCTTTTCAATTTCCCTTAACGAAGTAAATCCTATCAAATAATAACTCGTTAGATAAAGGTAGACATCATGGCACAAGGTCACATGTTAGGGTTTTCTGGGCACATCATACTCTCGGGGTTGAAAAGGATTTGTCCTCAAATCCAAGGAGTCTTCCACCTCAATCCTCTGCTGATATTTTCCGCCCAGATCAAATGAGAAAATTTTGTTCTCACCAAGAGTAAGCTCTATCATATCAGAATGTGCATATCCTCTTGGTAAAGGATGCTCATTGGGATTGGATCCACAACAATCAGAAACAAGATGATACGATAATAGTAAAACAGAGTCAACATAATTCTCATCCCTCATATTCAGATAGTCCATCAACTCATTTTCCATTACACCACTAGGCATGCTGAGTTTATCAACTCCAATTGAGATTCCAGTATTAAAAGAGTGATCAACTACATTAGCCACAACATTAACATCCACCAGTGGCATAACAGATTCAATAACAACAATATTTCTTAACCGTCCAATTTTAAAGAACTAATCAATTAAGGAAATTAATGTAATGTACCTTTCTTGGCTTATACCTTGGTGAAGAAAAATTTGCTTCCCTTGAAATTTATTTCGCTCTAATTTACTTCAATACGCATCAATCTCACTTTGAAGCCTCTTCAACACTAATGGCTCTTTTTTTACCATCACTAGCGGAGTGTCGTATGTTGTATACCCCAATTCTAGAACAATGCATGAAGATGAGTGGCTACAGCCCAAGTCTACTTTCTGATTGGATGAAACAACCTTTTCTTTATGTTCTTCTTCTTTTTCTTCGGTTGTTTGTAACTCTGAACTCATTTCAAATAGTGGACCATCATTCGGGAGAACAATCTTAGTGATCAACACTTTTTCTTTCTCAGTAGTGGCAGCCAAGGAGATATCCTTACATACCTCTTCATGGTGTGGTCCTTCAATTGTTCTTAAAACAGGAAGAGTGCGGTTGGAGCAACTCAAGCTAAGCAACTCTTCAAAATTGACTTTCTTTTCCTTACGAGATTCAATTTCAATAAGTGGACCATCATGTGGAAATAAATTTTCTTCTTCAAAGTCTTCCTTAACATTAGCCATTATCAAAGAGTTATCATTCTTCTTTTCTTCAACCCACACATGTTCTTCAACTATTTCTTTATGATCAATTGGTTGTATAGGTTGAGAGTTTGCAGACTTTATTGAAGCTGAGAGTTTGTTAAGTCGTTGAACTATATGTTGCAAAGTGCCTTTGATGTCCAACACTTGGGCTTGCTAGCCTTTTCAAACCGTCTTCTTGGATCGGATTGGTTGTGGAGAAGATGAGAATATTTTCGTAATCTTCAGAGCATATCTATTCCTCAAAATTCTCTTCAATAATTTCCACGAATTTATAGGGTCTTCCCTACAATCCTTTCTGTCAGAATTTATTCTTCTCCACCAAAGGGAAGCTTTTTCTTTAAGTCTCGAAGAAGCTATTTTAAGTTTTCCCCAATCTGAAAATTCATGAGTTGAAAAAAATTCTTCCAACTCTTCTTCCCAATCTGAATAGTCTTCGATCCATTCTGATCCACTGAAGGTAGGAATAGAAGCTAGAAACTCCTCTTGCTCTATAATGTAATTCGTTGAATAACTTTGGCCTCTGGTCATCTTGAAGAACAACTCACAAACAGCAAATTCAGAGTGTAAAAATAGGAGCAAGGATCTGATACCAAATGATAGAGTCCAAGACTTTAGGTGGCCGATAATCAATAAGCTATTATCGGCTAGTTATCCAATTCAAGCTCCAACTGCATACAGATTTAAGTGCTCAGATTTATAGGCCTAATGGTCCATAATCCAAAGAATAACGTGTCCAAAAATCAGCTTCAAATTCGCTACAACAAAAGAGTTATGCGGGGTATAAGAAGCTGCCCCGAAAACAGAAATACATAACTGAATTTGGGAACCTGATTTGAAAAAGTTATATCCTTCAATTTTGAAAACATATGATCACCAAAATTTCAGGGGTTCAATAAATAATCAAGAATTAGCTCCAGTCCAAAAATCACGTTGAAAAAGGTTGTATAAATGGAGTTATGCATCAAGGAAGTTCAACCTCGGATTAGGGTTACACGGAACAGATTCTGGGCAACAATATTAAAACGATAATAGCTCCACTTGCATACGCCCTTTAACCCCCAAAATTATAGGTCAAGTAGTTAACAAATAAGGTAACAATACTCTCAAATCTTGGCTTCAAAGATCACGCACACACGGAGTTGTGTGTGATGCAAATCGAGATTCAGATCTAGAATCACAACTAACAGATTTACGGCAGTGATTTCTTTCCTTTTAAAACTCCGATAATCAACATCCAACGAAAACAAAATCTATACCAGATCAACCCCAACTGAATGCTAGCTCCAGGGGATCAAAAATCAAGAATGCCTTTCAGGAAAAATTACCAAGAACAGGAACAAGAAACTAGTTAGGTCCACGAATCCCTCCAACACCAAGGGGGCGACTGATTCGGTCACTCGATGAAGTGACACTCCAAACCAGGGTTTGCTGAGGTCTTCTATCTCCACACCCCAAACACAAGTTCACTAGGAGGCTGCTGGAAAAGATAGCTTTCACCTTCCTTCTCAAGACCTAGCAAGAATAAGAAGGAAGATCGAACAAGAGGAGGGGATAGCAGAGAAGCTTCCACACCCACAGGAGAGAACACAAGAGAAATGCTCAAAATTGATAATTAGGGTTTTCCAAAAAGTGCAGATTAGGTCACCCTTAAGGAGATTAAATACTCCTTAAGGCTACCCTAAAGGAAATTACAAGTTTGTCCTTCTAATAAAAAAAAAACAGCATGAGTACTCGGCTAACATGCTAGCCGTGTACTCCAAAAAAACCCAACATTTTAATCAACCTAAATCTAATCAAAATACATCTAATAATTTAGTAGTTTCTCAATACATAAATTTAACTAACTTTCTAAATATAAAAAGAACATTTTTCAAACAAAAAGGACTAGCTTAGCTTCGGAACTTCGATCTTCAAAATGACCACAGGTGATGTGGCCTGGTCAAGCCGAGGTGATGTTTCTTCAAACCAAGTGAGTGGAAGACTTGGTGCCTATTTATCTTCATGCTTAAGCTCCTCTTCAATATCATTTAGTAAGATTTCCCCTTGTTGGCATCGATCAAAGTGAACTCCTCCAAGCATGGTTTCCTTCTCAAGTTCCCTTAAAGAAGTAAATCCTATAAAACAATAACTCGTTAAATAAAAGTAGACCTCATGGCACAAGGTCACATGTTAGGATTTTCTGGGCACATCAGTTGATTGTATAACTGACCGTGCTATAAACAATGTTGAATGTGTTGTCTCGGGTAGTTTTGTAGTCGACCAGAGCTGGATATGCAGTTGGTAGGATCAAAGACATATCGTAATACTTTAGCCATGCGTAGATATACGATCGACCGGATGTGTGATTGCGGTGGTCCTCCATAGTATAAAAGGGCTTTCCATGAAAGGATAGGCGTCCATATTGGAAGGATGAACATCTGCGACAAAATGTTCGGTGTAAAATTTCCTTTGAATATAAGGGAGCGGTCGACCAGAGTTAATTAGCAGTCGACCAGGAATATGAAAATTTGCTTAAAAATAGCTTATGCATCACAATTTAAGAAGGGAGAAAGTTGATTACTCAACATTAACATGATGAGGAGGACAATACCTCATGCTTTGAGTAGTAAGATTATATAAAGACATAACCTTGAGTGGAGGAAAATCTTTAATTGTGAGAATTTATTTAGAAGAAGGAAGTTCTTCAAGCGCTATGGTTTTCTCTCAATTAAATGAAGGTATGTTGAGTCTCCTTTACGGTTTTATGGAATTTGAAGGAGTTTGGGTGAGTATGATAGAAGTTATGCATGATTTAAGTTACTAGTGCATGAGTGGATGCTAATGTTTAAATTAACATGTTATAGGTGTTGAAGATCAAGGAGATACTTGTGTAGACTTGCAGGACATTGTGTTAAATCATTAAGGTAAGTGATACTGTGTGTTTTTGTCCTCTTTGGCCTACATCGTAAGATACTAGATTAAGATTGAGATATTGTTTCATATGTAGTATTAAGGATTGAATTGATACGTTGTGTATATAAGGATAGTATTATGACATGATTTTAAGGGTGGAAATCTATTGGGTTCGAACCGGGTAATGAAACCGGTTTGGTTTGGTTTTCATAAAGAAAAATATTGCTTTAGGACCAAACTGACTCGAACTGAAATGTTCAATTTGATTTTCGATTTTTAGTGGAGAAAACTGGTAAAAACTAGACTGAACCGACCTTCTTTCCTAAAAAATAAAAATGAACCTAGCAGCTACCTCGACAATTGCAAATCGCTAACTCGATTACTCGAAGTGGTGCTGAAAAATTCACTTATGACGACAACGATACCTCACCAGGTGACGCTCACCCTGCATGTCTGAATGCGCTTTCGCACATTCACTATTCACTATTCCACTTCTGCAGGCGCATTCACTACAACAGTCACACTTGTTGCATCACCAATAGGCTCTTACTCTTTCTACTAACGCCTACACTCCTGTGGATCCACTGTTCAACATACACCACACAGCCATAGTTGACACTTATCCAAAATGTCAATGTTTCTTCCAAATAAAACGCTATCACAGCTATGTTTGTTACCGCATACACATTTATTAAACGATAACCATTATGCGCAGCCACTTTCCCTACCACAAGGAATCTTTTCCATTTGAGGGAGCATCTTTCTCCTAATCTAACAATTCTCATCTCATCCTAATTTTTGATCAAACGGTCATTCTTTCTCTCACACGACATCTTTCTCTCCTACAAGTTTAGCCTAAAACGATGATCTTTCCTTTATGCACGACCACTCTCCCTCCCGTAATGTAACACCCCAATTTTTTATCAGAATTTAACAAGGATTAATTTGGGACATTTGTATTTATCGGGTACTTATCGGGATATTACCAAGAACGTACTCGTTACATTATTTATTATGGAAATTAATGTAACCAAAATAAAATAAATATGAATTAAACTAAATTATAATATATTTTATTAATTGGGATTAATATTTATAAGTGGGGATATATTTTTGATTAATTGAACCGGTTCTGTTCAGGGATCGTTTCAGTTCTTCTCATTTCGTCTGGCCTTCGGCCATTTGACGAAAAGACAAAAAGGGGATATTAAGATTAAATTAGGATTTATTGGAAATAATCATATAAAGTGGAATTAATAATTAAATGTCAAATAGAAACAAAAGAGAAAAAGAGAAATTGATGGAATGGAAGAGAGATTTGAAATGAGGTGGCATTAATTTAAATAGAGTTAAGAAGGGAGTGGGAATGAACCGGTTCGATTTGAAGGAGATAGAATGGCCTTCGGCCATTCTATCGGAACTGAAACAATGGGAGAGAGGGAGCAGGGAGACGAGAGATGCAGAGAGGGAGCGAGGTGCGTCGTGGGGAGGCTCTCGCCGGCTGTTCTGCGCGTCGGTGAGTCGGGCTCCAGCGTGCGCAACGTTTGGCGAGGGGGTGCAAACATGAGGCGCAGGATGGTTAGGGCTCGGATTTGGGGCGTTCACGGGTCTTGTTTCCAGCGACGAATGGAGGTACGATTTGGTCGAATTTCTCCTCCTTTGTTTCCTCTGTTGATTAGTCATTGTCTGGTGTCGTGATGCGGAGGATGAATCACCGATTTTGCCGTCGGCAAGGGCTTCCTCACGATGGCCAGGGAACTTTGGCCGTGTGTGTTGGCGAACCGAACTGGTCTACCCAGTTTGGTTGGGATTGTTGTCTACTATGCAGACAACCTTTCCAGCCAGGAATTAGCATGGGGAACATTTTATGGAGCTTTTACATGGATTGTCTGGCGTGCAGGGCGTTTGTGTGCTAGAAGTGTTGTCTGCTGGATGTTTTAACTACGAGAAAGGGGGAGAGAATGAAGAGAAGAGATGCTACGGGGTGTGCTGAGCCGAAAGAGAGAGGTGACGGGAAGAGAGCATGCTCTGTGGTGTTCCTTGGAGTTGTGCCGAGAGGGAGGTTTAGATAGAGGGAGAGACAGAGAATTGGTTCTAGCAGAGAGGAGTCACTTGGGTGTGCTAAGCTTCTGGAGATTACTGGCAGAACAGTTATTGGGAGAGCTGAACCGAGAGATGGAATGGGGTCTGGTGAGCTTCTGCGAGAGGGAAGTAGCTCTGTTTTTTCCTTGAGATTTCGTCATTTGGATGCTGTTTGGATAATGAGTGTTGTTTGGTTTGAATTGATGTCTGGAATTTATGTTCTGTGATAGTCTGAGAATGTTAGTTGATGGATATATATATATATACTGCTGAATGGATGATTTTTGTTGGATGAAGTAACCTGTTGTGTTGGATTAACTTTGCAGTTGGTAGCTAATGTCTCTATTGTTGGTTGTCACGTTGGTTGGATAGGATAAACTATTCTGTTTGTTAAGTTGTTTGTTAAACTTAATGATGATTCCCGGACATTTGGATATTCTGTTAATTGGGGGATAGTGTTGTGAGAGTTTCATGTGCTGTTGAATTTGGTACCACGTGTTAACTGTTGATGAGCAGATTTTGTTTATTATGGAATTAATTGTAGAGGTTAAATAAATTGTCTACTGCTCGAATGGTTAAGGAATATTGTCGAAGGATATAGATGTGTTCTGTTAATTGTGTGATATTATGGAAAGTTCCTAGCCATGATAAGATTAGAAAATATCGTCAATGGGTGAGCTGAGATACAAATTGTTAGAATAGGGATTATGAGACACTAACAAATGATAAATGTTTCTAATTGTGAAGGTGTCGCAAAGAGACAAAGGATAGCGGTTGAGTGCTAACACACAATAAAGGATTGAGGTAAGGATTAAGGGGTGTTTTGGCCATTGAGGCCCTACACCACAAGTACGGGTGTGTGAGTTTTCGTTAGCTTCCTGAATGTTTATTGTAGATAACGTTAGCTGATTTTAGATGATTTCTTACTGTGTTTCCTTGGTGCCTTCCCTTGCTTGAGACATTCTCTGTGTTGATAATGTAGTTTCCCTTATTATGGTTCTGTTATTAAGCTTTGTTGTTGTGTGGATAGTTGTGGCATTTCTGTTATAGTGAAACCTGTTTATCAATGTCTTGTATGGATACACAAGGGATGAATGAAAGTAGGACTTAACAAGTATGAATGAATAAGACTCATGCTGAAGATGACTATGTTTCTTTAGTGTTTACTTATTGATAATAGTTGTACTATATTTCCCCTTCATAACACTTGTGTTGCTCTACTGTTGGTTCTATTTCTCAGTAGTTAATCTCTCTATGATAAGCATAAGTCATCCATTTCTTCATTGTATATTTGTTGTTCTATCATTTCACGTATTGCTCTGCTATCACTAGGGGAAATCTATGTCATATGATAGCTAAACCTCATGCTAAGAAACTAAATTAACTAGTACTTTAACTTAACTGAGATATCTTATTAGAATCATAATTGTAATTAATTAACCCTTGAGCATGTTTGACTCGCTAGTAAGCATGCAAATTATTAGAATAGTCAACTGATTGAGCATGTTAATTAGAATAATTAATTAGTTTTGAACATGTTTAATTAGTTGTTAATAATAGTCAATTGAGCATGTTAATGAACTAGCATACTTAATTGAAGTAATTGATTGAGCATGTTAAATAATTAGAGCAATGAACTAAACCTGAGCATGTATAAAAAACTAGCTTTATTAAGTCATTAATTAACTCATGTTAATTATACGTATGTTGATTAGTAGTTCAAGCATGCAATTAACTAAGTTTGTTAATTCTTCTGTGTTTAAGTGGCATGTTAATCAACTAAGATAAGTAGTTAACTTGAGCATCTTAGATAACTAAACTAATAACGATAACATTGTTAATAAACAATTTGCATGTTAATCGATAGTATGTTTTCGATTCTTTCTAAATGATATTGTTCTATTAATTTGAGCATGTTTTCCTGGTTGCAATCCATTGTACTTGTTTTCTGTGGTGTGCAGTTATTTCCTTCTATTATATGTTTTGCTTTCCTTATATGTGTTTTCAGTTATTTTAAATGGGCACTTCAATTTCTAATAAAGTTACGTTATTGAGCATTATGCATCATGTTAGGTTGAGAATGTATGGTCATGCATCATGTTAATCGAAGCTAATAGGGAGTGCCACGGGGTGGTACGCACACATGCATGAGTGAGGATAATTGACGAAAATGAATAAAACGGTAAGATAATAAAGGCCTCTGTGGTCTGGTAGCTTAGCCCGGCACAGACACAAAGAAAACAATAACGGAGTTTGGGGGCAGATGGGTAGATGGGTCTAGTCTGCAATCTAGCCGAAGCTCCTCCTTTACCGAGTACGGGAGTTCTAGATTGTAAGTAGGAGACTAGGTCCGACCAGCTATACCATTCCGTATAGGATTTTCCAATCTCCAGCTCGAAGTACGAGTAACAAACGAACGACGTAAAGAAAAGTGATAAAATGGTAAATGACTAACGAAATGATTGGTTTGGGTAGCCCCCATTCCAAAGGAACTAAAGAGAGTCATAAGCATAATTGCATTAAACCATTTTTCTTACTGAGCCATTAGGCTCACGTATTACTTGTGGTGTAGGTACAAAAGACGAACAGATAATAATAGGCTCATATACGAGAACGACGAACAAATAATAAACGGAGGTGAAAGATTTTCACAAACGAAATCGGGGTAGGCCAGGTTAAGAGTAAAATGAGAAATAGTTGTAATGTTAAGTTTTATTATTTTGTACTTCATTGTTTAGTTTCTTTTTAAAAGATTCATATAACGTTTCCGCAACGTTTAAACAAATGGTTCTAATAGTTACGCTTCCGCACATTTTATCATTTGGTTTTTCATAAAGAGTTTAAAGAAGGAGTCAGTAGCGATCCGGTTAGACACACTCTGATACGTTTTGTTTTAAAGAGAAAAAATTTTCAAAATTTACGTGTTTTAAAGGATTTACGAAAATCCGGGATGTTGCACGTAAGGAATCTTTCCCTCCCACAAGGAATCTTTCCAAATCATCCTAATTTGGTTGTTTAAAGATTAATATGATTGGATAAATGAAGAAATGTAATGTGTTTTCATGAAATAGAACTCTTAGAGGATTATGTGCATTGTTTCTTCACATGCGTTTTCATGCATTATAGTTTTTATGAAAGTATACAAAAATGTGTTATGCATTTATAGTTGTTAGACTAAATATGAACAGAAATTAACATAAATAGACGTTGTGTGGTATGGGGTCAAGAAAGTCACTCGTCCTTGTACGGTAAAACCCCAATGGCTGAATGAGTAAGAGTAACTAAATAAAAAAGGAAAGTCATGGAATAAACGTAAATAGACATTGTGAGGTGTGGGATTTTGAGATGGCTACTCTAAAGTGGGTCAAGAGGTCATTCTCCCTTGTACGATGATATCTCTAGTGCCTTGATGGGTAAGTGAAAGTAACAGTAAAAGTAAAGGAAGACTGAAATAGAACTACATGTTTTTAAAACGTTGCATAGCACGAGCATTGCATTGTTATTATATCTCTTACTAAACATTAGACTCATATTTAAATCTTTTGATGTACGTGAGGATCTTATTTTGGATGAGGCCACTACTGACTTATGATGTAGAGGATGTCGTTCACAAGGCATTGCTATGTTGAACATTTTGCATTATTAGGTGATTTGACCAATGGGTTATGGCTTAGGGTAGCATGCTTTTACTGATCATATTTTGGTATTTGTGTAAATGTTTTAGAAACAAGTTTAAATACTAAAATATGACTATTTAAGATACTATATATAAAATATGGTTTGTAATAATGACAAGTGGCTGTGTTCACAAAATGGAATAAATGTATTTATGTTAAAAATGGTAAGAAACATGTTTTATATCATAAAGAAAAGTCTTAGCTACGCTAAGAGTATTCAAACTTAAGTTAAGCACGTTTTATGAATGGATTGTTTTAAAATTATAACTGGTTCAGAGTCGTTCATGTAGACTACCAACCACGCAAGACTCAGGCTGAAATGCTTCTTCAACTGTAAGTTTAGTCACGTTATGTTAATTTGTTTGTTCAATTATTTTTTGTTGTGAAGCTAAATTGACAGGAGAATAGAATGGTGTGGGAAGCTAGGAGAAATATGGATGAGAAGATGAAGGTATTGGTCCACTGTCTCAACTGGTGGAACGTCAGATCCAATTCATGGAACGGTTATTGGGAGGAGAAAATCAAGGGATTATACATCCTATAGTTTAGGTAGAAGCTGGGTGGGAAAAGTTTAGGCGTTTGAAGCTACCAAGTTTTGATGGAACTACATCAGAATCAATGGGAGTTGAGGAATGGATTAGATCCATAGAGGATATGTTTGAATATACAAAGATAGAGGAATCTGCAAGAGCTCCTGTGCTACTTATTTTTAGTACAAGAAGCTAGATTCTAGTAGGATTCCATCAAAACGACTCATGATGCAAAGACAATGACATGGGAACAATTCAAAGAAGTTTTCTATGAAAAAGATTTCAACCGTATTGTAACATACCAGTTTTTCTTACATTTGAAAACATGTAAATTTTGAAACTTTTCTTTTCTTTTATAGAAACAGCAGAAGGCCTTGCATTATTAAAAACTATAAATAGAATCCTTTTCTTAAAATCCTTTTTCAAATTATAGCGAAAATAAATAATATTCTTTCCTTTTACAATTAAATATTAACAAAACATTTTACAAACTATTGCTCCTTCTTAAATCCATTAGTCTAGCCAGCTACAAGATCCGTGCGTGCAAATCCTTCATCAACTGCTCTTTAACCTATTCTTCTATTCTTGTGCATGTACCTACATCACATGACATAAACTAATGAGCCTAATGCTCAGTAAGTGATATAAAATAAAATCTAAAATGCACATTCTATGCTCTTTTAAAATCTGTATGCAGTTTCTATTTTCGTTTTCGTTTTCTTTTATCTTTTATCTTTTATCTTTTAATCCTTTCTCCCATTTTCTGTGCACCCGTCCTCGACGTCCTCGGTATAGCAGCAATGACATAGTCCAAAAGCAAGCTAACCATTGACCCGTCCGTCCAATGCACCTGACCCGTCACCTCTAGTATAGCAGCAATGGCATAGTCCGAAAGGCCGCTAACCATTGGCCTGTCCCGCAACCGATATGAGCAGCAATGGCATAATTTGAAAGCTTAGCTAGCAGTAGCAATGACATACTCCGAAAGCTCTACTAGCGGACGTGCACACCAAGCACTAAAACGGCCTCACATCATACTTTTGCCTCTTGTTTTATATCATCTCACATCATATCGTTTACTTTTATTATGTTTACATCATTTCTTGTCTGTTTACTTTCCATGGTAATATGGATTTTTCTACAACTTAAATGATGGTAGTTTGCTTCGGGTGACTAAAGAGTGGCATTCATGTTGCATTGAACCCTTTTTCCTTACTAATCCCTTTGGGCTTACAGTTGCTTTTGGTGTAGATGTAGGTACGTGTACGTGGAATAAATGCTCAGACTTAGGAGTAAGGAAAAGACGAACAAACATCAAAGCAGAGATGACGGGTTTGCATACGCAAGGGAGTCTGTGGCTGGCCAGGCATAAAAAGGGTAAAAGATAAACAGTTGTAATGAAATTAAGTTTTTCCAAATTGTATTTGATTGTCTGAATTCATTTCACAAGCGCAGTATATAACTGCTTAGTTCTTTCATTAAAATGTTTACACTTCCGCAATGTTTTAAATACTCCACAATGTTTTAATGAAATGATTTCATAATGCTTCTGCAACGTTTTATATCAATGGTTTTATTATAACGCTTCCCCATATTTTACTAATGGGGTTTTCTAATATGAGTTTAACGAATGGTCATTAGCGATCTGGTTTAGCGTCGTGCTCTGATTTGTTTTAAAAGAAATTCCAAAATTTCATGCATTTTAGAGGATTTACGAAAAAACAGGGTCGTTACAGGCAAGGTCGAATTTCTCGACCGAAATGCACCACATATTGATCCTTGCATTTTTGATCGAGTCGTGGTCGAGGTCAAGGTTGAATATCTCGACCGAAATGCATTACAGATTGCTCCTTACATTTTCGGTCGAGTCGAGGTCGTGGTTGAGGTCTGATAACTCGACCAAAAGACATTACAAATTTTATTTTTGGTTTTCGGTTGATGGGCGGTCGAGGACGCGGTTTCAAGGTTTGGCCGAAATGCATCACAGATTGCATTTTGGATTTTTGGTGTCGAGTCATCGGTCGAAAATGCAATCGCAAGGTTCAACCAAAACACAAAACAGAGGGGAAATTTGGATAATCGGTCATTGTGCGGTCGATGGTTCAGACGACTTCTTTGACTGAACATTCCTAGATCCGTCTTCTTATGCTTCTCACAATACAACCCCATTATCCATGCTCGTCTCTATCTAAGCATTAACAACCAAGTGCATACATACCAGTTCCAATTTCTAGCAGCTTTAACCACAGTTAACATGGCATTAGACCAACACTAAACAACTTATTATACTTCACAACAGTTGACCGAGTCATTGAACTCAACATCAATTACTTGTTCTACTATTCAACAAATTATATCTTTAATTGAAATCACCTATCATGCATCGCATTCAACAGCAACTAACAGGGTATTAACCAACATCAATCATCAAATAATAACATTGATATCTAGCAAATCAAACCCGTAATGTAGGGTCTTCCTTGGCCAACCACAATTCCAATTCTTACCTCAAATTTGCAACAACAATTCACAGCAACTTAACGCAAGCAGTACAGCAATGCAAGGCAATATAAGTGATGAATCTCATCCTCATGTCCAATTTGACTTAAACCAGGAATCTATAATCAAACCAATAACATTTCGTACCTTGCTTCTCCCCACGGATGGATGACAATAATTTCTCCAACAAAATAACACTTCACTCAGCTTACCACATCACTCACCCAAATTTCTTCACAACAGGACAAAACTCTCACACTTGCCAAAATACTAAGTGCTCAGGGAAAACCTACCTCCTATAGACAGAGGGAAGAAGGAAACTGACAGCTGCAGAGGATAAACTGCATGGAAAGCTATCCATTGCACAATCCAATGGAAGGGAGGTCCATTGAAGAAGAGGCACGTGGAAAAGCTTCCACATCCTCAGGGAAGGAGGGGAGGTCTGCAAGGAGGCAGGGGGAGAGAGACTTTGTCGAGTGCAGCAAGAAATCGGAAGAAAGAGAGTGCAATATATATGGCTTTCTCGGATTTTCCCGATAATTTGGATTAGTTAAGTCTTCCGCAGACTCGTTCGAAACCCAATTTGGGACGAGAAAATGCATCCCAAAGTGTCGTCCGTACCGTCCGTAGGTGACATTTGGATGAGATGTTTCGGACATGAATTGTACAGATTCAAATCGAACGCAAACCATCCTCGTCCGTAATTAGTCCGAAACTCCATTGTTATGTATTTTTCCTTAAATTTCCACACTTAACTTATTTTCAGATATTAACCATGTACTTTCTGAGCATAATTGGCGCGTTTCATTACACAACATGATATACTATTTATATATTCAATTTCTCAGATTTAATACATCAACAAAAAGGGGAAAATATTTTTGGGGTATTACAGGAGCAACTAAAGGATACGCATTATGGATCTTGTGGTTGGCCAAACTAAACGAAAAAAGGAAAAAAAAAATGTACATGGTTTTCAATGTAGACACGTTTTGTAAAAGTTTAAAGATTTAATAAAGGAATTTTACTTATGGTATTTCAATTCAATTGTTTCAAATGTTTTACTTATTTTCAAACGATTGATTTATGAAAAGTTTTCTGCTACACATTTTAAAAGTCATGTTTTAAAAAGTAAGAGAAAACCGGATCATTACACAAATTCATCCTCATATCTAGAAAATGTCTTATATCTCTGAACGTCAACTTGCAAGCGAAATTGGCGTCAAAATTAATATCACGAATTCTCACTATCTTTGGTGCATTTTCCATCTTTACCGACCATAATCACAACTACTTTGAGATGCAAAGTATTCACAATGTAATGTAACATGATGCGAAGTATTGGAACCAATAATCCAAGTGTAGGTTAGAGTGTCAAATTCACAAAACCTCCATCATAGGCAGTAGTCACGTCGCCATCAATAGCAACTGCAGTATCTTTGTGCCACTATCATGCTCATTATCTTTCCTTCTGGATTGTTCTTTCTTCCATAATTTGTAGTTCCTTTCCATATGTCATTACTTCACACAATGAAAACATTTCATTGTCTTTCCTTTCGACTTAAATCTCCATTTGGATGAACCCCTTTTATGCTGGTCTCTAATTTAGTTTAGACCATTTCTTTTTTATTTCTCATAACAAGAGCACATCCATTAGAAGAGTGGCTTGGGTTCTTTCTTTTAACTCCCCCATTGAGTAAGTGATCTTTAACCATATCTAGAGTTAATTTAGTGTGTTTCCCAAATGGCATAGAACTAAGCAATAACAAAGTTTGTAGCTCATACTCTAGCGTGATACCATACTCAACAGTTGATTCATTGAATCCAGAAACTCGCTTAGGTGCTACTTGATACTACCCAATGTACGTATTTCAAATTCACAAGTCTTAATCACAAGAGTTTTATTCTAAGCACCTCAACTTTTGAATAATAATTCTAATTTCTTCCACAGTTGAACAGTTCTAGCCTCTTTAGCAAATACTGTGAAACACACTAACATAAACCCATTGTCTAATATAAACAAAACATTTTCAACGCATCACTTCCCAATCTTTGTTGCTCTTATCTCTCGGTTTTGTTGCATCTCTATTAATTGGTTCCTAAAGATCTTTACATTGAATTATATCTTTCATCACAGATTTTCACATAAAATAATTGTCAAACCTTCATTTTATCATCAAACTCAAATCTTCATCTATTTCAATCCACAAAAGCAAAAAAACAATTGACTATCTAGCAATATGACTTTGACACCGCTTGATGGGAAAAATGGTTTATAAATTCGATAATGTAGTAGATCAATTATTTTTTCCTTTTTATGTAATTAAAATAGATTCTTATACTAGTTAATAATATGACACAAAATAAAACAGAAATAATGAGAGTGAGTTTTTAACATGATTCAACAATGTACCTATCTACGAGACATAAATTTGATATGCTCTTCCATTATAAAATAATAGGTAAGTAATAATTCTTTCTAGAATAAACTACAAAAAACAATAGCAAGAACAAATAGAATTATAGATCTTGTCGACACCAAGAAACTTATGAAATTATGACTTAAATGGAGAATAATCAATCGCTTGATCTTTCACTCAAAAGATAAAAAATAGGGAAATTAATAGAACAACCACTGTACTATGGAATCAATGACAAGTCAACCACTGAACAATATTCGCTAATAACTTAAACACTGAACTATGAGAAATAAACGGAGCAAATATCGCAGTTATATTTTTCGTTAAAAAACGTTGTCGTTCCACTACGGAACATTGTCTTCCCACGATAGAATGGTGTCTTTCCACTAAACAAATTATAAGATTACGTTCCGCCAACGGAAAGATTACTTTTCGCTGCTAAAAGTGAGGCATTGGTGATGAGCACTGGACGACGACGATGGACTAGGAAGAGGAAAAAGAATATGGTGATGAGAATTGGACGGATGAAATCGAGAGGAGGGGTGAGTTATGCCGACATTCGACAACATTTTCGAAAAACAAAAAACATGAAAATTGTTTTCAACGACGAGAAGACTATGTTGAAGCTTCCCGATATCGTCTTTGTCGTAAGATTGCTTCAATTATTGCATTTTTAGCATAAAACTAAAGTAAAATTAGAATTATAAAGAGTATGTAGCGGTAATGTTTCTTTCAATAGATAACAGTAATGGTTGCATCATCTATTTCACATAGTTTAGTGTTTAAGTTGTTAGCAAAAATTGTGAAGTGGTTGACTTGTCATTGAGATCATAATACAATGGTTGTTTTGTTAATTTCCTAAAAAATACTTCAAAAAATCTACTTTTTTTTCTTTTCTTCCTCTCTCCTCTAGTCTTACTCAAAGTTTTTCAATAATTTTCTCCCATCAAATCTTTTTTTAAAACAAAACTCCAGCTCCTAAGTCTTTTTAGTGTAATTTAAGTGATGAGCACATCTCCAGATCCCTTGTGGAGTTTTTTTGTTTAGGTCCATTTTGGGACCAAAGTTCAGTTCGATGTGGGGCAAAAATAAAAAATATAACTCTCACGAGTACATGACACAAACCTCTTGCAAGCATCTTACAAAGACAATCAACATTGTTTTGTCGCGGGAAAACTGTCAAATATCCTCATAAAGCAACACAAAAACAATCAAAAGAGAGAACTACCCATATACATATTCGAATTTATTTTGTGTTCAGCAGTATACATTACAACATAGTCGCTGGCCAAGAACTCAACCCTCGTCTCTTACACCATACAACGCCCCCAAAATATCAGGGGGTGCGCAACCCTCGATCTCATATCTCAAACGCTAGCTCTTATACAAACATCATTGATGCACGATCGGCAGAAGTCTCAAACTCTCATTTTGCCTTCTCCTGTCACAACTGAACGATGCATAGCCCTAGCGAACAAACTCATCTTCATGGAAGACTAACTCCTGGCATGTTCAGGAATGAGGCGATGGCGTAGTTCAGTTGATGCACCAGCAAGTTCTACAAGTCATTTTTGATTCAGCCATTCTACATATTTAACATGAAAAAAGAAAACAAAGGTGCCACCAATACTCAATTTCTTTTCTTTTGAGTTATTGCGTGTATTTGTAGTTCAACTCCGTCATCTTGCACATTTCGTCCAAAATTAATGCATAATTTACTCACTGATTAATTTGAAAAAAAAAAAAGGCAATTTCGCGGGTGTACCTTGGGCGGTGAAATTGAACAAAGGGGGCAATGCTTGACCATTTGGCAAGCATGCATTTGGATCTCTCAGATCATCAAAGAAGGGGTGTGCACAGGCCTCCAACTACAACAACGGAAAAAAACAGTTCACCATAATTAAAGTCCCAAGAACAAGTTTGTTATGTAACACATCCAGAAAACTTTAATCACATAAATACTCCATAAAAGTTGCAGATAATCATTTCCAAACAATAAAAGCAAAACTGTATCACGCTTTTGATTAAGAAAACAAATGAGAAGACTTGATAAGATCAAACAATTATTCGTGACACAATTTGACATTCTTACAGCAGTGCAACGAAGGTTGGGCGAATACTGGAGCAGCCTTGATGCGAGATCTACCGCCTCTTGAGGCATTCGCTTGTGAAATATCTGAATAACATAAGATATCCGGTGTTATTAAACATTTGCCTGACATCATGATGATTACTAGGACTATTTTATGATAGTTTATCTCTGACCTTATGCCATGGGTGAGCTTTAATCTGGGGAAATTTGAACTCTGTATAGTTTGGATTCATCCACTTGATTTCCTCTCGGGTTGGTGTTCCCAGAATCTAAATTTAAAAAAATAAATCTATTAAGAAAAATGCAGAAACAACAAAACAGAGAGGTAAACATGGAGCACAAGTCACTACATAGTACAGTCAACCTTTATGATTTCCACCAGCTGATCAACACCACTTTCTCCAGGAAACAGAGGCTGCAGAAGATGAAAGAGAACATTTATGATATAAAAAAACCAATGTCAGATTGAGAAATACAAATGAAACTCTCTCTCTCTCTCCTCTCTCTCTCTCTCTATGCGAAGTTTACCTATATATCTCTCCTTCACTGCCCTTTCACTCTTTAATTACATAACACATCTCTAGGAAAGGACCTTTCCCATCTTTAAGAAAATGACACCGGAACGGACCAATGGAAAAGTTGATCTTCTGTTCTCATTTCTACTACTTTATTTCATGTTTTCCCTCTCTTTATCTTCAACTTTTAGCTCTGAAAGCGTTGGAAAATAAAGATCACAGACCTGTCCAAGTAGAAGCTCAGCCAAGACACAGCCAGCAGACCACATATCAATAGCATTAGTATACTCTGTAGCCCCAAATATGAGTTCTGGAGCCCGATAGTAGCGTGAGCAAATATAAGATATGTTTGGCTCCCCAGGTACCTGAATGAGAGAAAAATCCGTAGCTATAAAAAAATTCTTTGAGCATATCCAAATTCACAAAAACTGGATACATACCAACATCTTTGCACTTCCAAAATCACATATCTTGAGCTGATGAGATTGAGGATTTACCTGCAAGACCAATATATTATTTATTGACAAAAATCAATGCCCTATTTATTGTTAAAAGTTGGATGTAAGATTTAGCACACTATCGATAGAGACACCACTCAAGAGTAAGTAACACCGCCATGATATTTGACTCCAAATTACTCTATACTTCTTAAATCTAACCTAACCACATAACTAAGATTCATTACAGAGGGTTGACCACCCTAATTTTTTCTACCAGAGATTGGAATGTACACACGTTCCATTACCTTCTGACAATCATCTTGAAACTGAAATGAGGAATATAACAGTTATTAATGTTTTTCCATAAATAAATGATCAAATGGAACATGTGTAGAATTAAATAGCAACCCCTCTCTACGCCATAAAAGTCAATGATAATTTACTTGGTTCAGCGCAATTATCACTAGGACTAATGATAAGTGAAGAGCATGAGGGTATTTTAGAAGTAAAAACTCTTAAAGGTGACCGAAATTTATTTTCAATTTAGAAGTAATAATTCTCCTAAGACAAAAGAACGCGAGTAACCTTCATTTAGGTAAAAAAGATGACAGAAAGCCATTCACTTTCAAGTCAAAGGCCTTTACAATAACCATCAACAACCAGAAAAGCTTAGAAAATGCATAGCAAAAACATAAACCATTCATTCCCATTTAAGAAAACATAAAAATAGGATCATATTTACGTGCCGTAAATACTTTAATTTTCCAATAATTTCTTTACTCAAATTAGCAAGAAATAAAACTTGTGTTGCATTTTCTAATGAAAACCAATACAAAGTTGCAGTTACTCAGTTTCTTCTATTTTGTTTTTATGTATTTTAGGCATTATTAAAATGCTCATGCACGACATATCCAAATGTCACAGCTGAGTTATTTCAAAAATTGAAAAATATAGCACTAATAGCAATCATAAATTACCAGTAAGTTTTGAGGCTTAATGTCACGATGACAGACACCAACAACATGATGTAAGTAATTCAGCGCTTGACAAATCTGAAAAACAGAAAACATCATCAATTAAATAGGACCGATGAGATAATAGATCTCATAAAAGATGAATTCTCCTCAGCCCATAAGTTACTACGAACTAATGGATATTTGTCTGACTACAACTCACTAAGAATTAATGTAAATTTTTTATGTTCACCTGGTATAAATAAAGCTGCACGTAAATAATAGGCATAGATTGGCCGTTTCTCGTATAGTGTTTCAAAGATTTGTAGATGGTTTCGGATATGTACTCCAAGACAAGGTTAAGATACAACTCATCTTTCTCAGTAGTGGAAAAGAAAAAATGCTTCAGCTGAACAACATTGGGATGGTCCAGCATCCGCATGATCTGAAGTTCCCTGTTCTTATATCTCTTATCTTGCAATACTTTTTTTATAGCAACAAGTTCATTTGTTTCCAAACACTTTGCCTACGTAAAAAAAAGTATAGTTATCAATGCACTAAAAAACAAATATACCAAAATAGAAACATACAAGGACAATTTCCACTTGCTTACCTGAAAGACAACGCCAAAAGAACCGGTGCCAACCACACGCTCTGCCATGTATGAGATTGTCTGAAATAAAAAGAAAGTAACAGTTTGACAAATATTTGAGCCAAACAGGTTGAATATGCCATCAAATTGAGATTGTTAAAAAGCTCTCGGTAAAGTTTTATTTCTTTGGAAAACAAATTAGAAATATAACAAGTCTCAAAATATAATTTGCAGCAAAAACTCAAAACTTGAGCTAAAAGGCAAGCACGAGAATGACGTTGTTGACACAAAATACTTTCAAGCATAGATATTAACATAACCTTTTTTGGTTGTCCATTACGACCGCCTACTGTAGTAGCAATTATCTGACCTGTTTCAGTTCCAATGCCATTCACTACAGCAGCTTCCATATCCTGAATGTTGTACAAATTTTGATCATCATTGCTCTTCAACTAATATTTTCATATTTTCCTAAGTATGTTACTCTCTTTGAATTCATAAATACAAGATAGTGAAGGATGGTTAGTGGTGTATTCCAAATTTGAGCATAGATGAGGAAGCAAACATTATAAGATAGAGCACTCTTAACATTTATGCAGCAACAAAAATTAGAACATAATATGAAAATCCAAAGCATAAATATGGATAGTTAATTACCACCATAATTTACCTAAGGAAGCATGGATACGCATAAATGTGAGGATAGGTATAACGGATTCGATAACTTATGAATACGACTAAGATATTTTTGAAAAACAAATACTGACTACATCTGAATAAATATAATTTATAAATTTCATGCATTTCTTCATTCATATGATTAGCAACTTGGCCTAATAAACACATTTTAGGCATTATAAAAAATTTTTGCCTTTTCCCAACGTCAAGTTTAACCTTCTTTTTAAAATTTTGCTTACAGATCTAATATGTTCTATTTTTTTAATATTTTGAAAACAAAGAATAAAAAAGAATAGGAAAATAAAACTGAATCATGCATTTCCTGCCCACCAAATTTTGTTATGTCCATCTGTATCCTTGTCAAAAATATAATAAATTATTTGGATACGACACATGGCATATCGAATATGTATCCGCCATATGTATATGAACCTGATACGTACAGGGTAAGGATATTCCATCCAAAATGGAGTACCCATGCTTCCAAGTTTTACCCAATTTGTGGGTTGTTGCTTATAAGTATCTGAATTACACTAAAGTATCATTTAAGTAAAAAAGAGATCACATTTTTTCTATAATTCACCTTTTCATCATGGTTGTTGGCTTTCTCTTCTCTAATTTTCATCCCATGCATTTCTCTTGGAAGATGAGCATAACCAAAATTTTCTATTCCAACTGTTGAAGATGCTTTGGAAACAGTAGCAGCGTTATCTTCTGATGTAGAAGCCATATCCTGCCTTAGACCAGATAAAGTTCTTTCAACTAGAGTTGAATCTCCATTTGTTGGTTCAGTTTCTAGATCAACTTTTACTCTCTTTGTAAAAAAATCACCACCCTAGGAAAACAAAAAGTAAATTTGAGTTAAAAAGAAGATAAAGCAACCAAATCTTATTTCTTTAAATCAGATAATCCACTCTCATAGAACTTCTAATTTCATCATCAAAATATTACATGAAAACTTCTTAAATCTGTATGACAATAGAAAAGAACAGAGAAAAATCAAAGCACAAACTTTGTCTAGAGAGCATTACATTCTACTGTTAGAAATTGCCAGCATTCAATTTGCAATCATATCAAAGCCATTTTTTTGTTAGTTCTCCGTAAAAATCAGCAAGAGATCAATCATTCAAGTTGAAGAACAAACATTGGATTGACTAGAACATTTCACGGCAAGATAAAATCATTAAGCTAGAGAAAACACCAAAATTTTCTCCATATTCATTTGACCGATCAGCCTTTCAAACAAAATTATAGCGGATCTTTACTTATTGTAAGAAACATAAATTATGTTGAAGGGGCTAGATAACAATACAAAAAAACAGAGAGAAAGAGATAGACTGAAGACCCACATAAAAAACAACAGGGCTGAGATATAGCTTTCCAAGATGAATGAATTAAGCTCAGATGATATATCCTAAAGTCACTAGTCCATCATTACACTGGATCTTAATTCTTAGGCACATGCAAAATTCACTTTTCAGACACAATTCTACTAGAAATGTTACCCTAAGGATAGAGGTTAAGCACGTAGACATAAAAACTGAGCACATCTCAGTGTATTCAACACTAAAACAACATAGAACAATCAAAGACTCTTGGAAAACTAATGAGATAAGCGATATCTCAGGCTCATTAAAAATTAAGTTTAATGTTTCTCGATCTTTATAAATCTATTAAGCGCTATGCAATGAATTCAACAATCAATTCCATTTTTAACGTACTTCAAACAGGTACAATAAATAAAAAACTCAAAGAAGAAACATGTTTTCTTCATTATGAAACTGAAATTTATAGTGAATAATGAAAAAAAAATTACAAAAAAGGAAAACATTTCCAAGAAGGAAAAAGCCAAATAATGTCCCAATATCTTTAATGTTAGAAAGCAAAAGAAAAAAAAAATGCATGTAATGGAGTGTGTTCATAAGAAACCATGACCAAAAGTGGATCAACCCCCATTCCCTATGTATCAAATACTTTTCAATTGTGCTTAACTAAAATAATTTGAGATAGCACAAAGATATGATTATTTAGCTCAAACAACTCACAGCCATTGAAGGCCAAATACAACCAGCGAAGTAGAAGCCATGCGAAAAAAATCTAGACAATTGATCAGATTCAAAAGGAAAGACTACCCATGAAGTAAATTATAGAACAAAAGAATTTTCCATACTACGTCGAGTCATCAATGCCACTACCATTTAATTGAAAGAAAATGATAGAACCAAAAAGATATTCAATATATGAAGCTATAACATGAATTCATCAAAATTAAGAACGTTAAAGGCAATTCCAAATAAAGCATGGTTGGATCATCTTCTCATTGATTAGAAATCATCAGACATATGGCGTCATTTTCTTTCCTTCTCAAGAAAACTCCTACAAAAGAACCCTATAGTAAGAATATTAATCAAAAAGCAAAAACTTACAGGGTCAGAAGAAATCGAAGTCCGACCAGATGCAATGCTCTTAAGCCGGCGCATCATGTTCATGGCTCCCTTTCAGAACCCTCCACACAAATTCACGCGAAACCCCACTTAACTTCAATGTAGAGAAAAAAAAAACCAAAAATGAAATCCAAAAGACTAAAATAAAACCCCCAAAAATTAGCACCCAGAAGAGAGAGGAATTCAAGTTTCCCTCCCCTCTTCCGCGACCGTTAACTTCAAGAACAACCCAGAAAAGAAAAAGAAGAAAGAGGGAGAAGCGAGTGCAAAAGAAGATGAAAAGGAAAAGGGAGGAAGGAGCAATTCTGCCCTCTAAAATTGATCTCCAGGGCAGGAGTTGAAGATTTTCTATTTTTTTCGATCTTCTTCGTCAAATCCAATCATTCTGAACCCGGGTTTTGTGCTCCTCAGTCAAACACTCATTTCTGACCGCCCATCCCTAAGACGGTGAAGCATGGTCAAGCTGTGACTTCTCATCATATTATTTGAATTGCATTGGACTTCCCCCAATCTTTGAATTTGAGAATTATCTCATCTACTCTTCTCCTGAGTCCTCCCATAAAATTGAAAATCCACGCGTGACAAAGTAAGTTCAAAACCCAATTTTATTTAGACCAAAAGCAAAATTATAGATTGTTTTTTTTAGTAGTTTAGGGGTTGGGTTGGTAGTTTTCTAGTATCAATCCTATTTATTTTATCCACACATCAACTCTCATTCATAAATTGACTTCTATCCTATTTTGGGTTACAATATTGTTACGTAAATCTCAATATACATTAAATGACATGTCCGCTATTCTTGTATCCAAATGTTATGAAACCCAACATCTCAAAATTGGGCTCCCACGCAAAAACGGTGACACTGCCTTCTTATGACCCTCGGCTTAGATGTGCTAACACACCACAAAAATTACTTTATATTTTTATTCTTGTAAAACGCTAACACATCACTTACTCATAGGTTCTCACACCGGGCTAGCGCAGCCTTGATCTTTTGGATGGCCGAGGAGATGAGATTATTGATCGCCTCCTCTGACTCTACCGGGAGCTTGCCCGTAGGAAGGCTGTTCACCAAAATCTGGAAGGCCGCAGTGAGGAGGGACCCACTTTCACTGCCGTTGATTCCTTCTGTTTGACCAGCCGACCATCTTCCATCTGGCACAATCCCAAATCCTGATGGTGGTAGTGCCACGGAGGATGAATCTCCACCGTTCATCACGACGTGCATGGCCGGAAGGTCGACTGGGGCGTACACGACAAGCGATCCAGCAGCGTCTGTGCATGTTTGCTGCAGTATCAGCATACTGCTCTGGTTTGCATTCATAGCCTGTATAATATTTTCTATTCAAAGACTGCTTTGATCTGTCGTATTACTTTAATCACAAAGCTATTTTGATCAATAATTTTCAAGCTTATGCTAATTTATTCATTTAATTACAAACTAACAGAGAGAGAGAGAGAGAGAGAGAATGTCATAAAAGTTGAGATTAAAATAGGGGTTAGGCAGAAGAGAGAGAGAGACGTACGTTTGCTCGCAGGAGAGAGACGCAGTTGCCTTGATCATGGCCTTTGGGAATGTGTGTCATCTCCTGCATGGGTCCGCCGTTTGATAGAACGTCCCACTCGCTTCTCTGCCGCTGATCACGAAGGAAGGCAAACAGCCTTTGTGGGGAAACAGGCAGCCAAACAGAAGTGGCTGCGCCCAATAAAAGGCTCCGTTGGTCGCCGGAATCATTGACGCTTTTTTGGGTCACTACCCGTATGTTCTCGTCAACGTTTCGGGAATGGAGCTTGTTCCATTTGTGCATTGTCGGCCAACACATTCCGGCGCAGAAGTTTTCCGTCATCCTCTGGGCCATCTCCAGCATGCTCCGACGACCCGCCGGAGTTATCGCTGCGTCAAATTCTCCTGGTTAAGTTTTGAAAACTAGGATAATACCAAGCGATACAGACTAAATTACTTGATTAATTAATCTCACAATAATCTTAAAAAGAAGAGACAATGGAAGTCGATGAGTAGGCGTTTATACCAAAGTGATCAGGAGGCGGAAGGGAAGGAGACATGAGGATGGCTAGAAATTGGCAATGGCGTTGGAGGGCGGCAAGCCATCGGGGAGCACCAAACCCCATCCCGGAGCTTACTAGTGGGCGGTAGAGGTGGTGGATTTGGCTTTCTTCGTACTCTGCGTGCTCCACCCAAGTAACCTACATTCTCAAAATCCATTTCCTTAAACTTGTCGATATGGTTTTATCACAACAAAAGTCGTCACACTAGAAGCCCAAAACATTAGCTTACATTTTAAAATTCTATAAAAATCTCTGAATCTCAGTGAATCACGCTGCATTGAACAACTAATACATCCCACCTCTTACTATCACGTAGTACATTTTTTAATTTCTTATAATAAAATTTACACTAAATTATGTACTTTAGGCTTACAATAAAATATGAATTGTAGATAATCAAGATCAATGGCGAAGTAATACAAATCTAGATTGGACATTGAACAAGTATTAAAACTCAGGCATTAAAGGAACACACCCATGTTAATGGTCATCATTATCTATTTAAGCAACTTGCTAACGCATTCTTTTCCCCTTTTTCTTCTATTTTTATATGGCGATACCATGAGCGGGGGCGTTAGCAGGTTTTGGTGGTTCCTTTTTTGGTATTTCTGAGAGACTAAAATAATTAATTAGCAACCAATCGAAAGAGTGGATGGAAAATTAACCTTGGAACACCCATTTGGCATGTCTTGCACAACGCAGCCGGAAGGAAGCCTCCTAGGTTTGGAGTAGGCTTCTTTCATGGGCTCAATGGAGACGTCGACCACCGCCCAAGCCCCATCAGCACGCTGTTTGCAGAAGCGAAGGAAGCTCACCGCCCGAACCGGAACGAACGGAGACAGAACTTGAAACTCAGCCTCCATCTGAGAATCCACATCCAAATTTCAAACCCAAAATCCTGTTTTGTTTTGTGTTTCAAATCATTTTTACAGATCAATACCAGCTGCAATGCGCAATTTCTAGTTCCTCCGACTCCGCTCGAAATCACGTCGGTTGTGGTAGCTCTGGCAATCAAACCAGGAAACATCTCTGCCCACCGATTCTAAGCACAATTCCAGATGAACAGAAAGAAGATCAGATGATATTATGAAATGATAAGAGGAAACTCCAAATAAATGGGATCACCGACCGAATCCATCAGAGTTTCAACGAGAGATACGCTGTTGATGATGACAACGCTGCTCTGTCTCGATGCCTCGCTTGCGAAACCATTTGGTTTAAAGCCAATACAATGAGGAAACATTCTGATATAGTCCTCCTGGTTTAGAATTTCTCTTCCCATGTCTGAATTTCTGGTCCAGAGAGGCTCGTCCGTCTGTGCCATTTTCACCAGTTCATTCATCGCAGCCAAAGCCAGCTTTAGAAACATCGACCTCTCTCCCGGACTATGCAAATTGTTGGTGACTCCGACGACGGAGTCACGCCAGAGGGGCACGGACGCAGGCAGAGTGAGCCCGCCAAAGCCGGTCATTCCAACTCCAACCTCTAAATTTGAGCCTGGAAGTGGGGTTGCAACGGAGGTACCGAGTGTCGAAATCGGTCGACCCAGAAACCTTCCTGCGAGGAAGAAAGCACGGTGCATCTCGTCTTTCAATTGGGCATTTTGAATTCTAAGTTGCTGTTCTTCGCGTGAAATTTCACCAATCATTGAAGGGCCACCACAGTTGGAGCAATTTGGGTTCCTCATGGCATCTCTAATCGCCAAGTTCTCCGATCTAAGCTTGTCATTCTCTTGCCGGAGAAATGCATGCTCGTGCCTTTCCAACTGAGTCTAGTGAACAAAAACAAACAGGAAGATCATACTGTCTGCAAGTTGAATGAAAAAAAAAACAGGAATTGATGAATGTAAAATTGCGTACTGTCATTTGGGTTCGACGATTTTGGAACCAGAATTTGACTTGTCTGGTTTCTAAACCAAGCCTTCTGCCTAGCTCTAATCTTTGTTTCTCATCAGGATGTGGGCACTCCTTGAAAACTCTGAACAAAACTTAGAAATTCTCATGCAAAATACTTGGAAAAAAAAAAAAACAATCATGCAATTCTTGTAGTAAATTGAGAAAACCGGCCATACAATTCGAGTTCTTGGATTTGCTGGGGAGTGTGTCGGTGGTGTCGTTTCTTTCTGGGTGGGTTGCCGTTGCTAGTATCTTGGTCATCGCCGGAGCCGTCGACGATGTTTTCACTGCCGGATCTGCTCTCATGCTCTAATTCCTCTCTACTTCTTTTCCCAAGGTTAGGTTCGAAAGCTTCAGCCATTCTGGGCAACGCCTCTCGTCTCCCCTCCAAATTAGAACACTACCAGAATTTCAAAACAAGAAGAAAAAGTTACAGATCCATAACAACGCACGGAAGAAAAAAAAAGCTTGAACAGATGACAGAAAAGGGAAACTATAGAGTAGAAAATAACGTACAAGTGCGAGAAAAAGTCCAGGAGGGTTGAAAATGGATGATGCAGACAGTGATTGAGACAAAAATCGAGGCGTAACCATGGCGTTGGCGGGCATGTTGTTGAAGTGGAGATGGCTGCTCCAGTTATCTTCTATTATTGATCTTGCACCTTCACCGCCATGGCTGTTCTCTGGAAAACTCTCAAAACTCATCAAAGGAAACCTCTTCCTTTTTAGATATCTCATTCATATCATACACTTGTTTCTTCCTGTCATGACCAGATTTTTATCTCTTTCAAATCACACAACTTTCCAAATGAACTCCTCTTTCAATTTGGCAAACCCATATATGAAAGATATAAATTAAGAGAATGAAAGTATTAAGGAAAAGCTTATGCTTTGGAGAAAAGTCAAATTATGGAGGGGAAACCCCACACGAGTAACAGAATATCCACATGTCTCCAACTTTCTCTCTAGCTTCCAGAAACCTTTTAGAGAAAGAAAATAAGTCATTCAAACTATAACACCCCAAACTCAAGTAACTATTACAATATTACCCATTTTGGATCTAAGAAGAGAGATCTTTATAGTTTTGTTGTTGAATTTCACCTCAAAAGTCATATACTTGGTTAAAACATGAAATGTTTTATATATATAAATGAGTTCAACTAGAAAAGTATGAGAGTCTTTGGTCGCTGAATGATAATGGCAAGTCCGCTATCCAGGACATGGATATCTCTATTGTGAGAGTGTTCAAATGTGTTTCTTGATGAGTTGTCAGGGTTACTTCTAGATCAAGAGATTAAGTTTCATATCAATTTAGTTCTTTGTGTTACCCTAGTTTCGATCCTCACATATATGTCTCATGTGGAGTTTTCTGAATCGATAAAACTGTTGGATGAATTAAAAGATCAATTATTCATTTGTGAGAGCACGTCACCTTGATGTGCTCTAGTTTTATTTGCAAAGAAAGTCGATGATTCGTTGAGATTTTGCATAGATTACCAGAAGTTGAACAATGTTAGTGTAAAATCTAAGATTTTTTAAAATCATTTAAAAATGACATGTGTAAGTTTTTTGCAAAATTTTGGTCAAATGTAAAAAGTTGACTTATTTTGTCGCATAGTAACAGCGTGTGTATTTTCAGTCAAAGGGTCAAATTTAATTTTTTGAGTGAAAATTTAGTTTCGAAAATGTTTTGATAAATTATTTTGACTAAAGAAGATATTTATTCATTGGCGTTTATACGAATGGGATTAAAAATTTGGGTAATATGAAATATAATATATGTTTTCAATATATTATATTTATTTTACATTATATAACATTTTGCAATTTATTTTATTTTATTTTTAATTTTCGAAATTTTATTTTAAAGACAGAAAACTCTTGTGTCTGTTCTTCGCGTCCTTCTTCTCCTGGAGGTCGCGAATTCCCTCGGCCGAGAAGGAGAGGGTTTCGCGAGGAGTGCTTCGTGAAGACGGGGCCGGGCGACGCCGTCTGTCCGGCCATGTCCAGAAACGGATGAATGACGAACCCCTCGGCCGACGACAGCTGCGGCTTCGAGATTGTTGGACGCGAGCGACTTATCAGTTTCGAACCAGGAAGCTGCACTCGGACATTTCTCGGATTCAAGGTAAGGGTAGCGATTGTTCAATTGTTTTCTGCTCGGTTTAATTTCAATGTCGATGATTTCCTCCATTCTCTTCTCGGGTCTCTCGGCCAAATTGAAAAAAAATTAGGGCTTCTCGGCTCGGGATTCTCTTCTGCAATTTCCTTCGATTGAGTTGCGATTTCTTCATGTTTCCTTGTCCTCTCAGTCTCTATGCTGTCTGATAGATAATGCCGGGAACTTGACCCTGTATTGCTTCAATTTTCTTTAATTTTGATTTCGGCCAGATTGGGTTGTTTCACTGAGTAATGCCGTGTGTTAGATTAATTGGATTGCAGTTTCATTCTGTTTGTTGTTGATTGATGGCTGGGCTTCGACAGGATGTTTCCTTTTCGTTCCTGTTTTGCTACTGTCGAAATTAGAAATATGCTGCGTTGAGTTTGGGATTGCATTATGGTTTTCAAAACTGTTATTTTGTAGGATACCACGTCTGAAAATCTGATGGAGACTGTTCGATAGCACATTAATTTTTATTATTAGTATGTTTTTTCATGTT
This sequence comes from Begonia loranthoides, assembly GCA_022433065.1. Lineage (NCBI taxonomy): Eukaryota > Viridiplantae > Streptophyta > Magnoliopsida > Cucurbitales > Begoniaceae > Begonia > Begonia loranthoides. Next base: position 3,641,584 of record CM039479.1, read on the forward strand.
TACATTTCGTATATGGTTTACTGCTGATAGTTGCATGTACATTAATGATGTGATTTCTGTGCCTGTGTTTGGGGGATGAATTATTTTTAATGCTTTAGGCACTCTCGCGCTAAAGCATCACGAGACTATCTCACCAACCTTGGACTGCGAGAAAGTTTGACATTGGTTATGTACATTGGGAGGATGAATCCTCTTGAAACTTTAGGCACTCTAGCGCTAAAGCATCACAAGGCTATCTCCATACAATCTTCTGCTTTGTGAAGATTGGTCGTTACGTGCGAAATATGATGGGGCATTCATGACATGTCCTCAGGTTGCAAGTATTGGAAGTGAAAGAAAAGAGGATGGGACATTGGTGACTTGTCCTCAGGTCGAGAACCCTAAAAGTCGAAAATAGGATGGGAGGGTGATGATGCTTCCTTTGGTCGAAAGCCCCTAAACTTGCTTAGGTATTGTCACACAGGTTGGCAGTGTTGTCAATCACGAAGATTAGCCTATCACAGTATCGTTTCATTTGGCGGGTTGGGTGGACGACTGAGCTTGCTCATCGACAACCCTTGTTAATTTAGGACACCAAGGTCCTAGTGAGTAGGGGTCTATCGTGGGGCAACCTCATCTGTTACTACGATTATGCGAGTTGTGTTGGCTCAGAGCTTGCTCGCCGACAACTCGGACGATGTGCTGGATTTGTGAATCGTTGTTATTGGTATTCTTTTTTGCCTCATGAGATGTTGCTATCAGCGGATAGCCATCTTTCTGTGACTTGTATTGGGTGGTTACATGAAATATGTCGTGACTGATTGGTTCGCCGACAACTTTGGTAATGCGCCGGATCTTCGGATCGTATCGGCGGTGGCTACGGTCCGTCGGCACATTCGAGAAATCATACTACCTTTCGTTGATGAGTGATGGATGGTTCATTGAGTGACCATCTCTTTTCACGGATGACGTTTTTATACGGAAAATGATGTTGACATATTTTGCGATTATAATGAAGTCATACCAAGGGCCATAGGTGTAACGCCTTGTGTCAATCTCTCTTTAACTTTTTTCTTTTTAATTACAGTGTAAAATTTTTTCTTTTTATTTATTTTAAACAAGCAAGAGTAAATACTTAAGGGGAGCGAGAAAATATGAAATACATAAATTAAATCAGAGTTTAAGCGAAAACATAATTAAATTCAAAATATGGTTTGAAGGTTAAAGTGTAAGTTAATAGTTTTACAAAACATTATTCATTTTCAAATCCTTTCAAAATAGCGTTTTCTTCTTCTTCTTCTTGCGAGCCATAACTTTCTTAGGTTGATTCAGTTGGATAACCCACAGGCTTAACGAGAAACTCCTAGAACTAGTAAATTCTTACAATCACTTACACCATAAGCAAATTGTGAGCTTAAGGCCCAACAAGAAATGAGATTTGCAATATAATGTATGTCTCTAACTTATTATATCAGAATAGGTCTCACCCAAACTATTCTTTTCTGTAACATACATTACTCGTATGTCGAGTTGGGATATTGGAGGAATCTGTGGGGGAGAGAGTAGTCTCTTGTCAGCTTCTAACCACCTAGGGTATATAGGCTCTCGCAACCTGACAAGGGAAGGACATAGTTCTTTGAGTCTACCTCATTAGATCCGAACTATCCCTCCATCCTCCAAATTTCCTTTTTCCATTCATTTTCTTTATTCATTTTCCTCACGTAAGTGCATATGGATGCAACCCATACGTGGCATTCCTACTTGATTCGATTATTATGATGCATGTCAATGCGAAATAATAACACATCAATATTACAAAAATGAAACGAATCCAACTAAATTAATCCAAGCACAATACTAGGAATAATGAGCTAACATGAGGTACTAAAATGTGACGCCCCACGTCAAATTTTACGTTCTTTCTTAATTATCTTCTAAAATATGTTCTTTTTTTTCTTCTACTTAACATGTAAAATTTTGCACATTAAAATTTAATATAAAAATTTGATAATATAAAAAAAAATCAGTATACTGAAAGTACTTTTTAAAACTTTGAATGAGTTTAAAGTTTAAAACGAAAACATACAAGAAACATACGAAATCAAGTCTAGGCAATCTTTACCCCTTTATTAAACTCATGCAATTTAAAACTAAACTTTTATCATCTTCTTACGCCATCCTACTCAGGTCGTAATTTATCCGAATACACTGCAGACTCAATGGGAAATGCATCATCTTCCACTCTAGGTGTTATCATTTCATTACCTACACCATAAATAATACGCAAGTCTAAAAGACTTTGTAAGGAAAGAGGGAAAATGAATATGCAATGCCTCTCTTTAGTTCACTTGGTATGGGTCCGCCCTAAGTCAATATTTCATTACATTCATTTCATAACTCGTAATTCGAGCTGGAAGTTGAAGGAACACGTGTGTGATGGAATAGTATGATCGGCTTCTAACCCTACGTGGGCTAGATCCGAACTACCCATCCACCCCTAACTTCCCATCATTTATCATTCATCATCATTCATTTCGTTCATTCATTTCGTTTTCCTCACTCATGCATGCGAGTACCATACCGAATAACACTTTCTACTAGTTTCTATTAGCATGATGCATGAAACATACTATGAAAATAAAGCAACTATAATGAACAATGAATATAATTAAATGAAATAAATAAAAACAACAAATTGTTATAATGGCATTTATAGCGAACAACTACAATTAAAAACATACGAGGGAGATAATACGTAACAATTTAAAATAACCAATTATGCTTGATTTGCCTAACTTGCACCAAGGAAATAATTATAAAGGACAGAATCCTAGTACTTAATAATATAGAATTATCTAACTCATTAATTATGTTTTCAACAATAATTGAACATTTGAGATTGTAATTCAATGAAACATGTATGTAAGTGAATTAAACATAATGAGTACTAAACTACTTAATGAACATGCTCAACAATTGAGAATTTTACTAGATGAATATCAACTTAATGATTGAATTGCATAGTATATAAATAATGAATTTGTACGACAACAAATATAGGAACATGCTTTATTATGCAGAGTGTAGGAAGACAAGTTATGAGTAAATTATAACTCAATATGCTGGAAGTTATGAGTATTGTAACATCCCGTATTTTTCTATTTCTTTAAAATACGTAAAATTTAAAACTTTCTTTTCGTAAAAACATCAGAGTCTTTTTCCTTCATAAAATCCGATCGCTAAAACTCTTTTCTTTCACTTTTCTCTATTTCCTTTCACCTTTAACAGTTTACGTTTACCTTTATCAGTTTACTTTTAAAAGCCATAACATTCTTTGAATAAAATGCAGCGGAATAAAAATAAAACATTAAAGAACAATAAATAAGTAACAAAACTCTTTTTCAAATATTTTTCCTTTAACTCTTTAGCCCAGCCAACCACAAGATCCACCCGTGCAAATCCTTCATCAACTGTCTTTAACCTGTTCATCTCTTGCTCGTTCGTACCTACATCACAAGACCTAAACTAATGAGCCTAACGCTCAGTAAGTGATAAAATGAAATGTAATGCAAGGCATGACCATACAATGCAATTTAAGCCAAGAGTGCATACATGACAAACACCATAGGACCATGAGTAACCCGATCAATCCACAAAGGAGCAATATATATATATATATATATGAAGGGGGATTACTCAGGCCATATACACTCCTTTGTTACAAGAGAGGCAATGAACCCTGGTATCCCATGTCACTAACCTAGGGTCTCTATAGTCCATCCAGCGGATTTAATGACAATGGGCCGTCATTGCTTTCCCGAACCCCCACACGCCTATTTACATAGATTATTATGTTATACAATATGCACGTGGATTCATACAATCCAATATGCAATAAATGTCTAATAAACACATCATTAAAAGAACCTAAATTTAGTAAACACAGAGCATACAATCTTAATTCTTGCGATGTAGGGTCCGAAGACCAAAACACAATCAATATCAACTTACCTGGCGTCCATAGCGCGTTTCTGTTTCCTTTCTCTTCTTTGTACCTGAGAAGACCCGAGAGAAAGCTCTCCTTCACCCTTCACTCCTACGTCCTATTCTCCTCCCAATTTCCTCCTCTGTTTACAGAAGACTCTCGACTCTTTCACAGAAAACATTTCTCTCATTCATACTTTGAAATTCAGAGCACCCTACCTGTCATATAGCTAGGAAACGGACACCGTAACACTCACACGAATTACACAGAGGAGCATACCACGTGGAAAACCTTCTGGAGGTAGGTGGACACCTCCACTTTGTTAAGGACGTGTCACCAGCTGAAGGAATCAAAAATACAATGAAATATGAAGGAGAGAGGCATCAGATTTAAATGGGTTTCTCGGACAATTTTGACCTTCCGGACGCGGTGCGTCGTCTGCAGTCGTCTGAAGTCAATTTCGGATGAGAAAATGCGTCCTTAATCACTCGTCCATACCGTCCACAAGCCATATTTGGACGAGATTTCTCATCTGGCCATTCGTCCGCGAGTCGTCCGAATGTGTCCAAATTTAGGACAGATTCATTCGGACGCCAGCCATCCTCATCCGCATTCGTCCGAAAGTGTCTAGATTTAGGACAGATTCATTCGGACGCCATATTCTCTCGTCCGCAACAGTCTGAATTGTCCCAGAATTGGAGAGATTCAAAACGGACGACCCTGCGACCGTCCGCAGCGTCCTTTAGCGTCCGCACTTTGACAGCTTAGTGTTTAGGATGCCAATTTCGGTCCCAAGTCGTCCTAAACTCCCCATTTTACATTTTCTTTAACTTTTTACATTACATTTCATATGCCACATAACATAAATCATATCTTTTCATCACCATATCTTATTTACAACGTCATGTTTTTGGGACATTACAAGTATATTCAGAATTTTAGCTATCTTAAACATACTAATTAAACCATTTATGGAACTCTATTTAACGAATGACGGCTAAAGACATGTTCGTTAATTGATATGACAAGTAACATGTTAGATAATTTGACGCTAAGAAATAAGATATCTATATCTCCTAACCAGAACCCAGAGTTAATCAACATTTATAATTCAAGTTTACCATCTGACGAGTAATATGCAAGAAAACAACCAGAGTTATTACTACGAAAATCAACAACTATTCATGCGTATCATCCTTTTCTAACAGCTTTAACTCATCCATTTTAGTCATTGATTCATATTGCAACAATTCAATATTAGTTCTTCATCATCCCCAAAACATTAATATGCAGTAGAGTATGATCTAAAAGAAAACCATAACAATTATACGGTTGAAATGTGCAGAACAGAGTCAATATAAATAAAAATTTTAAATTCTTTCATGCTTGTTGATTCATCGATTTATATTATGGTTCTTAACACAAATCCTTCACCTGCCAAACATTCATCACGTTATTGATTTTCATCTAATTAAAGCTTTTATAGGAAATGAAATTATTGGAAACTAAGAACATAATTTCACACGTACAACAAAGAATTTCTATAGGAGCTTATCAATCAATGAATTCAAAATTGACCTCTAAATTGACACACTCACACACATTATTTGCGGGTAGAGCTTTGACGGCCAAGACTCTACCCATTTCTTACCTAGGTTGAAGAAAACGAACAGGGACAGCACTCCACAGCTCACCACCGAAATTCCTAGCTTCGGCCTTCGTTTACAATTCGCACTTCACGATTTCCAGTCACAGCCCTTCACGAGTTCCCCTTGTCTCTCACACACTCTCTCTCTTTCTTTCTCTTTTTTGCTGAAATGAAAGGCTGCATTGAAATGAAGGAAATCAGAGTTTAATAGGTGAAATGATACCTGTAGAAATTTATGTGCACCAATCAGACGGAAGAGACATGCCGAAATGGGGGAAACGTGAATCGTGGAGGGAGATTCACCCCTTCTAGGGTTGCCTCGTGGCTGAAGTTTCGATTTTTATCCCTAAAAATCCGCTATTTAAATTTTAAATTTCGCAAAACTAGGGACTTTCAGACGCGGTTTTTGCGTTTGCACATCGTCCGCATGCGTCAGAAATGACATTGTGCAGACAGAATTGAAGTTGAGGACGAGAAAATGTGTCCTGAAACTCTTTGAAATTCGTCCGAAATTGATATTCGGACGCCAAACTTCATCTGCACCTGGCATCCGTGCCTCTTCCGAAAGTGTCAAGATTTTGTACAGATTCAAATCGGATGCCACCCCATCTCGTTCACACTCGTCTGCACTTCGTCTGAATGTTCCCAAAATTCGAACATATTCAAATCAGATGCGTCTTCACCTCGTCCGCATTCATCTGCACTCATCCGCAGAAGATAAGGTTATCTTCAAGATGCGAGGAATCATCCTAACCTTCGTCCCCAAGTGTTTTATGTTGATGCAGACGCAGAAGTCTCGTCCTCATGCGTTCGCAGTCGTCCGAAGTGACCCTGGATAGTTTTTCTCCAATTTTCCTTAACTTAAGTTTTTATCCCGTAATATAATCCACATTTAATATGTCATAAAATAATACGTACTGGCTCAAAATGAACTACGTTAAATATTCCAAATTGATTACATCGTAAGAACGGGAAAAACGATCACGGGTGTTACATAAAATGTGCTAGCAATTACCATGAAATAAAAGTATAACAATAGAGCAGGATATATGATAAAACAACTAACATGCTGTAAAATAATAGAGCACGATTTATGATAAGACAACTAACATGCTATAAAACATGGAGTCATATTTTAGAGCTATCTATTACAACCTAACAATTCATCTTGTTATTAGCCAAGTGTTCAACGTGGTTTGCAACGCATTATTTTAACTACAATAGTTAATTGTAAGTGAAAAACATGTTATTTAGTCAATGACATGAATTAAGCATAACTAAAACGACCAGAGCCAGTATGATCTCTAAAAGAGTAAAACATGATTTAATGACAATATTTTCTAACCCAAACTAACAATCTATTCATATTTACAGAAATGAGACAATTCGTGCTAGGGCTATCTAAACATGTTCACATTAGGGAAACAACAACATTTAGCAAGTAACAAGGATATAGTAATAGGTTAAACAACAATATAATAGATCAAGTCTATCAAAGTAGTGAGTAGGACAATATTCAGCGCATTCAATGAAAATAGAACTAATAATCAGCGAATAATAGAGAATTAATGTTTACAACTACTAATAGAGAGTTATTTCTAGTAACGACCCGAATTTTCGTAAATCCTTTAAAAGGCGTGAAAATTCGAAAATTTTCTTTTAAAACAAATCAGAGTGCGTCTAACTGGATCACTACTGACTCTTTTCTTAAAACTTGTTACGAAAAACTCTTTGATAAAACGTGCGGAAGCGTAAAGAAATAGTTTAACGAAGAAATACTGAACCATCGAATTACCACTTTTATACAATTCACTACTTATATAATTACAACATTTAAAACTTAGATTAATTAGAACCATTTCTCTTTTACCCATTTGCATATGCCTGGCCAACCACGACCTCCCTCGCGCGGGCAAACCCATCATCCCTGCTTCTATATTTGTTTGTCTTTTATCTTTCGTTATTCCTAGTCATGCATGCCTTATAGCGTACTAGTACCTACACCTACACCCATGCAATTGTAAGCCTTAGTAAAGAAAAAGGGAAATGCAAGCATGAATGCCTCTCTTTAGTCATTTCGGAATGGGGGCCACCCAAACCGATCCTATCATTAAGTCATTTACTCTTCTATTACTTTACATCCATTCATTCATTCATACTCGTACATCGAGCTGGAGATTGGAGGATTTCCTTTGTGATGGAATAGTGATCGGACCTAGCCTTTTTCTTGCAACTAGAACTCCAGTACCCGATCAGGGAGGGGCTTCGGCTAGTTGCAGACTAGACCTGCTACACATCCGCCCTCTAACTCCCTTTTTACTTTTCTTTGTATCTGTGTCGGGCTAAGGTACTGGACCACAGAGGCCTTTATTATCTTACCGTTTTATTTGTTTTCTTCGTTTATCCTCACTCATGCATGTGTGCGTACCACCCCGTGGCACTCCCTATTAGTTGCTATTAAAATGATGCATGAACATACATTCTTAACCTAGTATGATGCATGATGCGTAAGGACATAACATTCACTGAAATTGAGGTGCACATTCAAAGTAAAAGCAACTGAAATGGAAAGCGCATATAATAAACAATGGTAATTAAAAGCACAAAATAGAAAACAATCATAATATTAACTGGTAAACAGTGAAGCTCAGAAGGAGAATTCAAGACATACTATCATATCCTAAATTCTTTCCTAGTCATTTTATATGTGTCCTACATTCATTGTTCTAGGTGATTATTCTAGCTTATTATCCGTGGTACGTTACTTGCTTTTATTCAATTCTTGCTTACATGCTCGATCTAGTTAATTACGCTAACCAATTTACATGCTCAAGGAAGATAAGATTAACTTTCTACTTTTTAGTTATTTAGCCTAGTTAACTTCCTAGTCCATTTACATGCTCCATACGTTCATATTTCTAAGCGATTATTCTAATCGGTTATTAACATGATCAAACGTTGATCTCATTCTTTTATTCTATTTAGCTATCGAAAGTAATACAATAAAACAGTAAAACATTCATTCATTAAGTCAATGAAACCCTTAACTCACTCATGTTTACTTTATCCTCTTTTCATCCTCTTTATCATTCTACTCTTTAGAAAAGTAAAGCATCGATTACGTAATTGAAGTGCGCATTGAAATAAAGTAATTTGAAAGCAAATTGTAAATGAAAGCATATATAAAAGAGGTAAAACACATAATGGAAGGTACAACCAAAATCAAGGGCGCACATGAGGACAAGTAATGATGATGAGGAACATGCTTGGATATATATATAATTCACAGCAATAAAGGAAAGATAACCTAGTTAACATGCTCGAGAGTTAATTTTGTAATTTTGTCCTAGTTAACTAATCATGCTCAAGTTCAATTACCGTTATTAATGTCGTTGGTTATCCTAATTAGTTTACATACTCAAGAATGAATTACAATTATTACTCTCATTAATTACTTTAGTTAATTAGCATGCTAATGAGTAATTACAATTATTAGTTATCCTAATCGATTACATGCATCAAACGCGTATCATTACATTATCTATCATTATTACATAAGTTAATTAACATGCTTGAGGAATCAGACATGCTAGTTATTGAGTTTAAACATCCTAGTTAACTAATCTAAATAGTTATATGCTCATTCTCATACAATTATTATTCCTAGTTAGTTTACCTACTTGAATCCAATTAATAATTGCTATTTTATCTAACATGCTCTAGTTTAATTCAAGTCAATTATCCTAATTAGCTAACATGCCACTAATTGATTTATACATGCTAATTAAATGTACTACTGGTTATGTATTAGTCCAGTTACATGCTCATATTATCTAAGCCAATTACATGCATCAAGTAGGCACCATCGCATTGTATTTCATTATTTCCTAAGTAAATTAACATGCATCGAGTCTAGTTAGTTAATTTACTTTATGTTCGGTTGATTATTATATCCAAATCTACTCAATTAGTTTACAGGCTCAATTGTTGCTAGATTGATCATTCTAACTAAGTTGGCTAATAAGCTTAGGTAAAGATCAACATACTTAAATCAATTAACATACTGAATTGATTCACAATTAACTTAAATTGATTAGCAAGGAAATATGCTAGATAGAAAGTAAGGTAATCAAATGGTAGCGTAACAATCACAACGGAAATATCAGTTTAACTAAACAAACAGTAAACTACAAGGAATGAGTCATTATTCATCGGTCTAAACATTTCTAACTTTACCCATTTGCATAATCATTTCTTATTCTAAGCGTTTGTAACAGAGAGCTAATAACAAATAACAAGAATAAAACAAGGAAATGGCAAGGGAACCCACAGATCACCAACAGGGAAATATCATGGGGCTACACTACCAATATACACGAAATATTTATAGTGAGTCAACACAAGGGATATCAACATCAAGTACGTTCAAGCATTCATCATCTAAAACCAACTAGCATTATGTAACACCCAGCGTTAAGAGAATTAACGTAAAATGCACGCACCCATACTTGTGGTGTAGGGCCTCAATAGTCAAAACACCCCTTAATCCTTACCCTTTGTTGATGAAGACACAAACAGGGCCAGCTGCACTCCAACCCTTCACGGTTCCTCAGCTCACGCAGCTCACTATCTGGCTCTCCTTGCCTCACTCACGTTTGCACTCAACACACAGTCCTCACACTCAGAATTTTACTCTCAAAAGCTAACCACTCACAGGGAGCTCACCCTCTCCCTCTTGGACTCCTCCCTCACAAGAAATGAACTGTCCAGAAGGGAGTGCTGGGTGAAGGGTTTAATCTAGGGGAAGGGGCAATCCGTACCTGGAAGAGTAGAGGTGGTCGGCTCTGAAGGGCGCCTCGCATGCTCTGGACCAAGTTTTGTGTCAGGGAGTCGATTCCTAATTGGTTGAGGGTCATTTTTATTCTGATTTAAAACCTGTTTTGTCGCAGATCTGCGTTGATTCAGACGCGAGATTGCGTCCACAAGACCAGATTCTCACAGGCTGGGGACGAGAGATGGCGTCCTCGTCCCCTTTCTGTACCGTCTGCAGGTCACTTGTGGACACCATATCGCGTCCGCAGTTGTTTGAATTGTCCCAAAATCGGACAGAGTCGATGCGGACGCCTCCTCTCCTCGTTCGCGTACATCCGGACTCATCCGAATGTGTCTAGACTTGGACATATTCGTTGCAGACGATACATCTCCTCGTCCGCGTGCATCTGGACTCGTTCGAATGTGTCTAGACTTGGACAGATTCGTTGCGGACGAGGCTAACCCTCGTCCTCACCGCGTTCGCATGCATTCGCAACACTAAAATTCCCTCTTTTCTTCGTCTTTTCTCACTTAACTCCTATCCCATAATGTGTTCCTCATACGTACACGTGACAAAAATGACACGTATAATTACGCAACGTAATATCTTAACCACTCCACTTCTAATTACATTGCGTAAACGGGGAAAAACATAACGGAGTTACTCCTAGCTTAATGCTCTAGAACGTCCTTGGTAATATCCTGATAATTATTCAACTTAAAAGTATCAGGATGTTACATTTCTATAGAAAGTAACTAAGAGTTTATGTAACGACCCGGATTTTTCTTACTTCAAAAATTGCTTTAAATTTAAAACTTTTCTTTTCTTTTATAAAACAATGGAAAACCTTTTGTTTAAAACTTCTTTAAGGTGTGGTCAGAGTTCTTTTCTAAAACTGGACTGTTAAAATATCTTACTTAAAACTCGTTACTTTAATCTTTATTAGTAGTGGAAGACTTTATTTATAAAATCCAATGTTCTCATTTTACAGCGGAAGCATAAATCATTCATTTTAAAAGATAGTAAATAAATTGGTATTTTACATTTATAAAACCCTTTTATCTTTTACTTTCCTTAGCCTAGTCAATCACAAATCCTGTACGTGCAAATTCTTCATCAACTGCTCCTTCATCTATTTTCTTGTGTGTACCTATACCATAAGTAAACTGTGAGCCCAAGACCCAGTAAGAAATGAGATATGCAATATGATGTATACCTCTAAGTCATTATGTCGGAATGGGTACCGCCCCAAATTATTCTTTTCTTTATGTTTCATTCATTCCTCGTATGTCGAGTTGGGAGATTAGAGGAATCTGTGTCAGAGAGAATAGTCTCTTTGTCGGCTTCTAACCACCTAGGGTAGACAGTCTCGCAACCTGACAAGGGAATGACTTAATTCTTCCAATCTACCTGGTTAGATCCGAACCATCCCTCCATCCTCCAACTCCTCTTTTTCCTTTTTCCATTCATTTTTCCTCATGTAAATGCATATGAATATGCACCCCAACGTGGCATTCCTACTTGTTTCTATTAGCATGATGCATGTCAATGAAAAGTAATTTTGTGATGCATGTTAATGAAAAGCAGTAATCACAACAATGTAAAAGTATGAGATATGAGGCAGTAATCACAACAATATAAAAGCATAAAACATGGAAGATCTACTAACATACTATACATGGCGATATACTCTAAAACATGCTTGGTAATTTAAAGAAAACAATGACAACATAGACATTTTTGGCAGCTTAAAGGAAATAATAACAATATAGACATGGTTTGCAATTTAAAGGAAAACAATAACGATACAGGCATGCTTGGTAATTTAAAGAAAGCAATAACAACGTAGACATGTTTGGCAGTTTAAAGGAAATAATAACAGTATAGACATGCTTGGCAATTTAAAGGAAGCAATAACAATATGCTAATGTCCTAAACATGCTTAAAGATTAAATTAATAACGTGTGAACAACATAGGCATAATATGGCAGCATAGTAAAAACACAAACAAATAATTAAAGGAAAGACACTGCTTATAGTGTAGTGCCTCCACTGGCCAACGACTCTATCTCAATTTCTTACCTTAAAGCTTTATCACGCATTAGCACTTAACTATTATCCTTCTTCTCTTTTTTAATACCTTCACAATTCAATAACATTTACTTATTAATAATCACAACCTATTAATTTCATTGTCTTTTCATATTCTAAATTGTATAATATTTCTTGGAACCCTTTTGACACCCCCAAATAGAACATAACACTTAACAATTCTAACTTTCTAACTTAACAACTTCACCATTATCTATACCCTTAATCTTTTTTCATCACTTGATAGCGTTTCATAATTCAAACTCAATATCCATTTTCTAACCAATTAACAAACTGTGCACGTAAAGATGCAATACAACATTTATCCAATATGGCACACCAATATCCAAAATATATTTATCCAATTAGTGACTCAAATCCAAACCAATAGAGCAATCATCAAAGCTATAACTAAACAGGTTTATTTCCAAGCAACATAACACTTCCATACTTATCAACGTCTAATAGTAGTTACAGGCCTCAACCATTTAACAGTTTCTAACAACTACAATAGAGACAAATCCATTAGATCAACATTTCCTCAACTTAGCATTACATATTTTAGTAAAACCATGGTTTAGGAGGCAACCACAAGCATTTCCAAAACCAACTGAGTAGTAACAACAACAGGGAATCAAATATGCTACGGTAATTAAACAGGGAGCATAAACTGCTATCATGCATGCAGTAGACGATTCTTCAATATTCTCCAGAAAATCTAAAGCATAAGTCCTAATAAAATCCATAAATCCATAAACTCCAGAATAGAGTGAAGGAAGCCACTCACCAGAGAACATCCGAGAAGGCACACTCAATCATCACTAGAGAGAGAGCTCCCCTCTCTTTCCTCTCCTCCTCGCAGAAGCTCTCAGACTCCACTTCTCTAGAGAGCATTTCTCCTCCCTGACTCCATTTCTCACCCGAGAGCACTTCTCTCCCTACCATTCCCCTCATGTCTCAGTTTTCTTCTCCAGAGAGGCACTCTTTGCCATGTGTAACGACCCAGTTATTTATTTGCTTTTAAAAATATGTGAAATTTAAAACTTTTATAAAATGACTGAAATTTTTATTAAAACCTTTTAATATGAAGTCAAAGTTTTTTTCTTATAACCGAGTTGTTAAAATCCTTTTACTTTGACTCATTACCAAAATCGTTATAAACATTAGAAAACGATAGTTATAAAATCTTTTCTCAAAACATAGTAGAAGCGTAAATTCCTTTTTCTTAAAAAATATAGTGGAAGCATAAATAGTTCATTTAAAGACAATTAATTAAAGTGTTACTTTATATTTTACAAACCCCATTCCTCTTTTTCATTCGCTAGCCTAACCAGCGATAAGTCTCATCCGTGCAAATCCTTCATCAGTTGCTCCTTAATCTGTTCATCATTTTCTCGCGTACTTATACCTTCATCGCAAGTCATAAACTATGAGCCTAACGCTCAGTAAGTGATAATACCTAATATGCTAAATGCTCATGCTGTGCCCTTTAAAAATCGTATGCAGTTTCTGTTATCATCTTTCTTCTTATCTTTTATCTTTTACGTTTTAATTATTATCTTTCTATTTTCTTTTATGACCTCTGATATAGCAGCAATAGCATAATCCGAAAGCCTGCTAACCATTGACGGTTATTTTATCTTTCTATTTTCTGTTATGACCTATGATATAGTAGCAATGACATAATCTGAAAGCCTGCTAACCATTGGCTGTTCTGTCTGGCATAATCTAGGGACTTTACAATCGATATGAGTAGTAATGGTATAATCCGAAAGCTAGCTAGTGGCAATAACATAATCCGAAAGCCTGCTACCGATCGTTCCCACTAAGGACTGAAACGGCCTCACATCATATCGTTGCCTTTTCTTTTCTTTACTTTACCTTCTATTATTGTCTTTTCTTTACTCTACTTTACTTTTTATTATTTATTATTCGCTTATTATCTTTTTCACTTTTTATGGTAAAATGGATATTCCTATAGCCCGAATGATGGTAGTCCGCTTTGGGTGATCAGCCCTCCCGAACACCGTACACTTAGTATGTGTGAGCATCTCTTAAACCATTCGTTAAAACCATGCATGAAAATTCATTTTCGTATTCTTTGAAAACTATGATGCATGATGCTTGTGAATGCATGCAATTTCTAATAGTTAATAAGGAAATATAAATAAACTTTTAACGTGTGATTCACAGAACGTGCTATAAAACTATAGACATGTTATAAAAACTATAAACAATGAAGCTTGCTATTGACAACTGTAGATGTGCTATAAAAATAGTAAGCAGCGAAACGTGCTATTAAAAACTGTAGACATGTTTGAAAAGTGGTAAACAACGAAACATGCATATCCTATTCTTAGATGTAGGGCCCGAAAATCAAAGCACACACGTATCACTTACCTCAAAGCTTTATGGAGTTTTAGTAATTAAGCCCTTCTTTTTGATACCTTCAAGATTATTAAATAACCCATTAATAACCATAACTTATAAATTTCATTCTTTTCCTATCCTTAATTACATAGCAATTCTAGGAATTGATTGACACCTAAAACAGAACATAACCTATCCCAATAATTACTCCACTTACCCACCAACAACTTCATAATTCTATTTTATAACTGTAGGCAACAATTAATCAACAACCAACAGAGTGTAATCTGTAGCAAGACTAATTCCCACATGTTCATGCTTTCGGAAATAACTATCAGAGGGTAAATATTCACAATTCAAACCTCACAGAATATTAACCCAAGCAACAGAGCACATATTCGACTACTCATCGCAAAATCAACGACAGAATAACAATTCCATTCACAGAACCAAGAAGCAGAAACCCAATAGATGCATTATTCACCAACAGAGTATAGTCCTAACACTTTATTTTCATCCTTAATCCATAAAAACAATGGAGGAACCTCCTTACTTGAAGAACCGAGGAGACCCAAGAGGAGCAGCAGCGAGTCTAGCTTAATCCTGCACACCAGTTCACAAATGCCACACTCACATTCACGTATCACCTCACAACTTTCACACTTCTCTCAACTCAGGACTCACAACACTCCAAGGGATTCACTCACACACATAGAAAAGAAACACAAAGTACAGCAGAGGAAACACCACAGAAGATAACTTAAACACAGAGCCTTACCTGGGATGACAGTCGCTTACCTAACGGGATAGGGAGCCGTGCTTCAACGTGGGGGAGTCATCCACACTGTTGCCTGAGTGGGGATTAATTGACTAAACGACAAAGAAGTCTATTATTTAAAAACTATTTATTCACAGAACTGGGCATTTTCGGACGAGGGAAAACATCCTTACCTCGTCTGCGATCATCCAAATTCCATAATTCCCACACAGAGTCGTGTTTTCGGACGAAGGAAGGTGTCCTCGCCTTCGTCCGCGTGCGTCCAAAACTGTTTAGATTGGACAGATTCAAAGTCTCTGCGTCTGCTACAGTCTGCGTTCTTCATGGCTTATCCGAAATCTGGCTTTGAAGGACGAATTAAGATGTGAAGCCCTCGTCCTGCATCTTCCCAAAATGCGGGGACGGAGTGAAATGCATATTCAGATGTAGCCTCCCGTCTTACCTTCATTCGCTTGCGTCTGAAATCTCCCATTACACAATTTTTCATCAAAATTTCATACTTTACTTATTCCATAATATTTACCCCATATATACACGACATAAATTAACATGTACTGTCTCACAACTTAACATTTTAATTATTCCAACAATTAATTACGTCGCATACATGGAAAAAAATATTATCGGGGTATTACACAATGCCTTTGCCACAGACACCCACAGGTGTCCCCAAGCTATACCCTGTCATCAACACCATTCCTCCACGTACTCCATGCTGTCGTTTCTCTAGAGCAAGAACAAGAAGAAAAGACTAGTTCGGACTAAACCGCAAGACGCCCCACCTTTTCCACCCGAACCTCTAGCCCTTGCCCTTCAACCTAAGGCTGGAATTCGCTGCCTCGCCGTCGCCATTCCATCGAAGAGGGTCACCGAAAATTGATAGAGCATCGGAGCTCGCCTTGACCCAACGCTGCACCAACAACCCTAAGCTTCGCGTCGAACCATCGTGCAAAGTCGCACCTCCTGAGCCCGTAGTTGCTCGTAATTCGAGGGATGACGGCATGGCCAGAGCTATCTCGAGCTCACCGTCTCGCTCGCCACTCCCGCTCGTCATTCTTGCTCCCCCCTCTGTCATTCTCCTTCTCCCTCTCCCTGTTCTCTCCATTCTTCACAAAATGGCCACAGGCCAAGTGCCCGAATCCCCCTCTTATTTCCACATTCGAGCAGCTAGCATGAACCGGTTCGACTGAACCAATTCAACCATCCATTTCTCCCTCTTAATTTTCTTTATTTCAATAATTCGATTCATTTGATCATTCTTTAACTAATTCCATAAATCTTCCCTCATTAACTATCCTCACATCTTAATTCCAATTAATCCAACTTCTTTTTGCCTTTCAACTAAAAACAGGCCATCCCATTATTTTCGGATCGAGCTAAACCAAACCGGTTCAATCCATTATTCTCCCCTTCAAAATTGTGATTTTGGATGAGGGAAGTTGTTCGCGCCTCAACTGCATTCGTTCGATAAGTCCGCCAAATTGGTCAGATTCGAACTTTTCTCGACTGTATTCGACCGCATTCGACCGCACTCGTCTGAAAACTCACATTATAGATGGAGGAGCGATTTCGGACGCGAGATGTTGTCCCCGCCTTGTCCCAAAATGCGACGGACGACTCAGGACACATTTTGAAGCAACCCCAAATCCGATCGTCAACCGCATGCGTATGAAAACTCCATTTACACATTTTTCCATCAAAACTTTATACTTTAACCACTCCTTACTATTTTCCCATATTTATACCGGCATTAACAAACAAATACCGCCCGCAATATAACACATTAATTATTCCAAAATTCATTACATCATATACACGGAAAAATACTATCGAGGTATTACAATTTAGCTGACAGTTTATTCATACTTAACATGACATAGAGCATTTCACAATTTGGCAGTTCATATCGTGTAGTTAATCGGCATAGACTATAATCTTAACAAGAGACTATCAATTCCTCTACAAACTAGGTAATGATTTACAGGAAAGAACTAATAGAATGTCAATATTAAAGAAAACAGACACTGCTTGTGGGTAGGGCATCCACTGGCCAATGACTCTACCCATTTCTTACCTCAAATTGTTAATCGTTGAAGAATTTCTATACTGGAAGAAAAAGCAGTAGCGAGTTGTCCAACTCAAACCCAAATTGCATTCTTCAATTCACAAACTCCTTCCCTCAACGCACAACGTATCCCTTTAATGAACACACTTCTCACACCTCAATATTCACAGAACACTCACACACCAGAGAACACACTCACGCATGGAGGAAATGAAATACAGGGAATGACTCAACTGGGCTGCTTATAGCATGGAGACCTTACCTGGAGCCAAGAGAAGTGATGGTAGGTCACCTACTGGGATGGAGGAGGGTACCCAGGCGTGGAGAGCATTGCTGGTTTGTTGAGGGAATGAGATTTTAATGCGTAAATGAAAAAACACTAATGTATTTTAAATAGATTTTTTGCAGAATCGTGCGATTTTGGTTGAGGGAAGGCATCCGTGCCTCGACCAAATTTCTCATTTTCCTTCAGAATTGCATTTTCGGTTGAGACTTTGACCGAAACATGCGATTGCACGTAGATCGCACGTCGTCCAAAAGGTCACCGAAATTGGATAGATTCAAATCTTACTAGACCGCATCTCGATCGCACTCGATCATGGTCTGACCAAAAACTCATTTTGTAGTCTGGGTGTGTTTTTAGACGCGAACAACCAACCTAGCATCGTCCCAAAATGCAAGGGATGATCCGTAACACTTTTCGGACGTAAACCACAACCTCGTGCTGATCGTGGTGCGACCGAAAACTCAAAATGCACGCAGATGACACGAGGATTAGAGGTCACATCCGAAAACACATTACATGTCATCCCCAGCATTTCAGGACTATGTAGGACGAGGCTCCGCGTCCAAATTCGTCCTTCACCTATTACACAAGATTTCAAACGAGGTCAGGACAAGCGTGGACGATAGCAGATAGAGAGTTTGAATCTATCCAATTTTTGGATAGTTTCAGATGAACGCAGACGGGACAAGGATACTTTCCTTTGTCTGAAAAACCATTTTTAAACGAGAAAACCCATTTTTTGTCTCTTATTCTTGCCATTTTCTCCCAATAACACTCTCCTTACCCAAGGAGATTTGCCCCGCCTATCCCTACATGGTCAAGTCACCCACATGGAGGTTACACATTGGACCCCCCTCCATTTGTTTAGGTGATCATCACTGCCATCCTGGCCACTGCAAAGGTTTGTCCCCTACTCTCCCTCCTTCGTCTATAAGTGGCTGACATGGGGGATATCTTTCTCTGCCGGGGGTGAGCTGCGAACGTGTGATTACTGAATGAGAGTTGTCAGAGTTTGTTGTTCTAAGTGTGAGATTATTTTGTGAGTTGTGGAATCGTGGTGAGCCTCCGTTTGGCGTTCCTTGGGTGTTGCTCCCACTTGTTGCAATGTGGGAATTTTCTAAAGAGATCTTCAAGAGGTTAGAATTGGGATGATGTAGTTGGCCAGAGGAGGCCCTACATTGTGGGGTTTCCTTGATTTGTTGCTTCTTGTTTATTGGTTTTTGCAATCTGTTGGGATGATGTAGTTGGGCCAGAGGAGGCCCTACCTATCAATTTATTAGTTTTTGCAATCTGTTGATAGATAGGAAATGTTTTGTGAATTGTTTCAAGCTTTATACATGCTTGAAAATTTAATCTGCTAGTGTAGCAAGGGAATAATTCCACTGATTAATGAATGATTATTTTGACTGTTGTGGTGGGTTATGGTCTAGTATATTTTCATGTTATGGTGGGTAATTTCAACTCTAGTTAAACCTAACAAGAAGAAGCATGACATAGAATGCAAATTTTGGTTAATTGTTAGAGATAATCTTTGCTAGTAGGTTTATTATAGTGGAATGTCATCTCTGTTAAGGAGTGATTATTACTTGAACTGGAGATTTAAGACTATATAGATTAAACCTCGTTCAAAATGGTTACTTCCCTATTCTATGAAAGATTTGATAACATGTAAACTGAAACTAGGTTGGCTAGTTCAAGCACATCATGCTCATTGTTATTCTTGACATTCTTATGAATTTACAAGTCCCCTCCTTGATTATTAAAGATAGAAGTTCGTGTATTAATTGATCTATTATCTGTCATGTATTAATTGATTTCAATTATTGGAGTTGGGTGTGATTATTTTTGCTTTAAAGATTTGGATGAACTATTTGTATAGTGTGAGCTTCCAAGTGCACTCCGATCATAAGAGTCTGAAGTACATTTTCACTTAGCAGGATCTAAATTTGAGACAATGCAGGTGAATGAAGTATTTAGAGGACTATGATTTTAGGTCACAGAATCACCCCACTAAGGCAACTGTGGGGGCTAATGCTCTAAGCCGATATGGTCAAGGATCCCTTGCCAGTATGGTTCTGGGTGAGTGGAGGCATTTAGTTGCCATTGGAGATTTTGACCTTTAGTATTATCAGTCTGTAGTACAGCTTATGCCTAATATGTTATTGCTACTCCATCATTGCACCAGATGTAACAACCCAGTTTTTTTTTAAAGTTTAAAAATCACGTAAAATTTAAAACTTTTCTTTTCTTTTACGAAGACAGTGGAAGACTTTATAGACAATAATTGAAATCATTTTCGTAAAACCTTTGCAATTTGTAAAATCTTCGTTATAAAGCTCAACAGAAACTTTAAGAAATAAAACATATAATAAATACAATTATTTTCTTATACAATTTAAATACTAAACTCTTTACAAAACCTTTTTCTCTTTTTTATATCTTTAGCCTAGCCAGCCACAAGATCCACCCGTGCAAATCCTTTATCAGCTGTCTTTGACCTGTTCTCCTGTTTCTCATATATACCTACATCAACAAGACTTAAACTAATGAGCCTAACGCTCAGTAAGTGATAGAATGAAATGCAATGCTAATGCTGATGCATGATCATGCAATGCATTATAGAAAAGAACCATATCTTTTCTGTCAAGCTAAGAGTCAGGATACGTCCTATGGTCATGTGGGTATCTGTCACTCCGGCGAGGAGATACATCCTATGGCATCACCACCATGACCGTCACCGCACTTTTTTGTTGAAGTCATTGGGGATTTTCGTACAAGAGAATAGGATACATCATATGGTCCACGTGGTTAACCGTCACTCCGATGGAGAGATACATCCTATGGTGTTCCCACTAATGGACCATCACCAAATCTCCCAAACCCCCACACGCCTATTTACATATATTAAGTATGTCATGCAATATGTTGACAATTTCATAAGTCTTAGGTATGATGCATGAATGCCACGTACAGTTCACATCATATCTCTATATAACCTCAAAATGTGATCATATAAATACCTCGCTATAAACAAGTCATTAAAAGAACCAAAATCTAATAAACATATAGCATGCAACCCTAATTCTTCTAATGTAGGGTCCGAAGACCAAAGCACAATAAGTATCAACTTATCTGGTTTCCGTAGCGTGTTTTTGAAATTAACATTATCCTTCTTCCTTTAAACACATTTAAAATCAACAATATTTAATTATTAACTTCATTTCTATAGTAATTATTTGCAGGGTTCAAAAACCCATAACACTTAACATCTCATATGATTTAAATTCATACACAATCTCCATTCAAATTGTAAAACCCATTAGAACTATCGGAACACATTTCCAACTTCATACTGATTTTAACCAATCCCTTCATTATTTCCATACCCACACATAACATGAAGCATAATTTCTTCAACCAACGGAGCATATCAATCAAAGCTGTAAATACACAGAAATCCATTCCTAAACAGCATCACATATTCCTTTATCTTATCCAAACCGAACTCACTATCGCAATAATAGCATTCGCCTCACTACTTAACACTATCATTTTCATGCCATGCATAAAATCCAAACAACAATCAAAAGCCTTAAGTGTTTAATAGTTAAACTTAGCAACTAATACTATCCAAAACAGGGACAATCCAAACCAGTACAACATAGCTACTCCTCGACGTATCACTCCACATGAATTACAATAAAAGGGCATAAACCAATCTCATAACATAACTCAACCAATGCACAGGACATAATTAGCAGGAATTTTCTCACATAATTAATCGGGCAGAAACAACTCAACAATGAAGTAACTTATCTTCGATCACAAAATCCATATAGAGAATTCCTTACCAGTCAAGAACGTTCGAGAAGATCTGAGGCAAGCAGGGGACTTCCAGCTAGCACCCCATTCTTCCACTTCCTTCTCTCATTTCACAGAATGCTCTCGGTCCATTCACAAAGAGCATTCTCCTGCCTCGGCCATTCCATCACCCATACATCGACTGTCACTCCTAAATAGGTAGGGAAGATGTAGGTATGCAGGGAAGTCGCACACTTTAAAGGAAGGTGGTCCATTGCCCAATCACCACGTGGAAAGTGACTTATCCTCATTGGAGAATTACGTGAAGACTGAACGAGCTGTAGAAGTGTTTTGGTCCGGTTCAGCGTGAAACGCACAGGTCTCGGTTCACCCATGCCATTGCCAATTCGTCCCTTTTATTTCCAGCCGAAGCAAATTCACAGCCACACTTCGGCCGAAATCCATCCAAATGCTAGGGAGAAGACACAGAACATAATTAAATCCATCAACAAAACTTACCTTGGTCTGGCATTGCGAAGCTCTAACCCCCGATTTCATTCAGTCCAAATCATCCCCACGGGTTGAACATTCCTCCAATGCCAAAACTGCGCCATGTCGAGCTCCACGCATGCCCAAGACCGACGACGCGACCCACAAGCTCGCCGGACATTGCCGTCCGAGGCCGTCCTTCACCCGAGCTCTCCTAATCTCTCTCTCTCTCTCTCTCTCTCTCTCTCTCTCTCAAATGGCCATGGGCCATTTGATTTAAAAATCCAGATTGAACAGAACCGGTGGTTCAGTTCTCCTTCCCCCAACCAACCGATTCACTTAATCAATTCCTTTCCTCACTTTAAATATTCCTCTTTTCTTTTATTTCTCACTTAAATCTCTCTTTCCATTTTATTCTTCCTCTATTTAATAAATCTTTCTTGAGAAACCAACCACAATTTATATATCATTTGTCTTCAAACCAGACCATTCCAAGATAAATCGAAATTCTCATTTTTCACTAAATCTCCATTTTTCGATTGAGGAAGGTGTCTGAGCCCTCAACCGCGTACTGATAGAAATGTCCAAAAATCTTACAGATTCAAACGCTCCTCGACCACACTCGATCGCATGTCGACCGAAAACCCCCAGTGTAACGTGGAACGATTTTCAGTCGAGACCCTCGACTGCATCTCCATTCTGCCTCATTCAAAAACCCTAGAATTCGTCTGAATTGGAATTCAATCGATGATACTCGACCTCGCCTCGACCGAAAAGCCAAGAATGCATTTTTACACATTTTCATCTTTAATCTAACATTCCTTAACAATTTCCTTTCCAAATCAATCCCAATTATCATCCGATAAAATTCTAAAATAGTAATTTATCGGTTACATTCTTGGTAATACCCTAATAATTGTCTAATAATTCAAATATCTTCAATTACTTTCCAATTATTCTTATTAAATTTTGATATAAAATGTTGGGGTATTACAACAGAGGACTACGTAGTTAGAACAATAAGATGATGAGCTCAGAGGTAGAGTTGAGTAGCTACAAAATGGTGAACAACTTGATGATTGGGAAGTCAATGTTGAGGGGACTATTGTTTACCAAGGAAAGATAGTAGTTCCAAATATTTAGGATTTGTGGCAAACTATTCTTGGTAAGGCTCACAAGTGTAGATTCCTTATTCATCTAGGAAGTGCAGAGATGTACAAGGACTTGAAGTGATAGTACTAGTGAGTGGGCATGAAGTGTAATGCGGTAGACCTTATGGCCATGTGTTTAACATGTTAGCAGAAAATGGCTGAGCATCAAAGCCTAGCAGAATTGTTGTAGTCATTGCCTATCCTAGAGTAGAAATGGGATAGGATTAAGATGGTTTTTGTCATGGGTCTTCTTAGTACTCCGAAGAAGTTGAATGTGGTATGGGTCATTGTGGATTGTTTGACCAAGTTTGCTCATTTTATTTCGATTCGAATGGATTTTCCCTTGTCCAAGTTGAACTGGTTGTAGATAAAAAACATCATTCTTCTTCACTGTGTTCTCTCTAATATTGTTTTGGATTGTGACCCTAGGTTCATAGCCATGTTTTGGAGAGCGTTGCATAATGTTGTAGGTACAGAGCAAAACCTTAGCACTACACACCATCCTCAAACTAATGGCCTGCTATGATGGACTATTGAGATTTTGGATGATATGTTATGAGCTTGTATCTTCGATTTCAGTGACAATTTGATTAATCATTTGCAGTTGGTTGAGTTTCTGTACAACAACAGTTTCATACCAATATTGGTGTTTCCCCATATAAGGCATTGTATGGGAGGTCGTGCCATTCACCATTGTGTTCTTGTTAGCTAAAGATGATATAGGAGAGAACAAATAAGATTTTACTGATCCGAGATAAGCTCAAAACTGTGCAAAGTGAACAGAATAGTTACGCTGATTTGACGTAGAAGAGTTTTTTTTTTATCAAGGCGTGTCCAAGGTGTTGTGTTAGTCATTTCATGGTGGAAGGAAAGTTTGCCGCGAGATATATCGGCTCGTTCAAAATTGTTTAAAGGGTTTGCAACATAGCCTATAAACTTGATCTACCTCCCCAGCTTGGATGCATTTATAATATCTTCCACGTATCCTAGCTGAGGAAGTACATGCTTGATCTATCCCTTGTGATCTCCTAGACTAACATTCCTATCTAGGAGGATATCTCATACAAGGAGGAGCTCTAGCAAAATTTGGGTAGGGAGATTCGAGTGCTTCAATGTAGGGAGATTCCCTTAGTTTGTGTGTTGTGGAGGAATCACACTGAACGGGAAGCTACTTGAGGGCTTGAACCTGAAATGATCTGAAAGTACCCCAACCTCTTAGATTGTTGGATTACGTTGTACTAAATTTTGCAATGGAAACTCTTAAAGGGGGGAAGGATATAAAACCCTCTATTTTATTAAAAATAAATTCCATGTGTAAGTTTTTTTGTGTTATATTCAGTCAAGGTATTTGGAGTTGGCCCATTTGTTCCATAGTGGCCACATGGGAAGTTTAGGTCAATTGATCAAACCGGTGGGAATTGTGAGTTGCCACGTGGTGATGTTTGAGAGCAATGCTTGATAAGTTAGAATTTCTATAGTTCAAGTTAGGTAACGTTTGGAACTCCGAATGATTGAAGGCATAGATTTATTTAATATATAATATATTATATATTCTATAATTTTAGAAAAAAAAGTTTTATCTACAAGGAGGGTGAAACCCTTTCTGGTCGACACCTGCAGGAAGAGTGAGAGAGATACCGAAAGAGAAGTGAGAGTTTTGGCGAGAGGGAGGCTTGAGGAATGTTCTCAAGGTTTTATCTCCACCTTTTGTGAACGGACTTCGAGGGATAGCCATTTCCTCCTCTTCATTTTGACATTTAAAGTGTGGATTATGTGTTGGCTTTGGATTTGAGCTTGGAATCTCAAATCCGTGGATTGTCTCAGCAAGGTTTGAGTAGATTTAGAGTTTATGTAAGAGTTTAAGCAGATTTGAGGTGCAAATCTATGAGAGGGGTGCATTTTCCTTGTGATTTTACATGGTAGGGTCATCCTCAGTTGACCAATATTGTGGGTCCAAGTGACTACGGGAGTGTTTTGAAATGCTTGGGGACGACCCCAACATCCCCAATGTCCGCATTATGATGCGGGGTCGAACGTCCATGGTACGATTTAAACGTTTGCGACATCTGTAATACAAACTCGGCATCTGCAGAAGCAGGGACATTTGCAAGAGTGAGGGACGTCTGCAGTACGGTATGCACGTGGTGTCCATACTTGAACCAAATGACTACAATAAATTTTGCTTATGAACTGGGCGACTATATTGAATTTTTCTTTTGGACTTGGCGACCACACCGATCGTTCGCTGTATGGTCTAGTCCACCATAACAACTTTTTTTGGGGTCAAATTTGTGTCTTTTCCTTATGGTTTGGGTTCTTAGTCTTGAACCAAACGACTACACTAAATTTTACTTATGAACTGGGCGACTATAGTTGAATTTTTCTTTTGGACTTGGCGACCACACCGATCGTTCGCTGTATGGTCCTGTCCACCATAACAACTTTTTTTTGGGTCAAATTTGTGTCTTTTCCTTATGGTTTGGGTTCTTAGTCTTGATATATGACCCATTCTCTATTTTTCCCTTGTGTATGGATAGAGACTCATTATGGTTGACTTTATTATAGGTTTTGACAACTTTTTGGATTTCAAAACAATTCTTGAGGAGGTTGTTGCTCCGGTTGGTAAGAAAGGTTGCCGCAAAAGTAGGAACACATTGTGGTGTTCAAAACTTTATTCTGTGGGTAGCCACATATGAAAACCTAATGAGTACTGTTCGACAACACATCAGTTTTTATATTACATATATATATATATATATGAGTTTTACACATTTATCTTTATGGCTAGTATATTTCATTGATTGTTCTACGGTAGATACAAGAGGATGAATCCTTTTAATACTTTGGATGATCACGATGTCAATGTATCATGAGGCTATCCCAGTACATCTTCTACTGCGTAAAGATGTTTTGTTTGTGTGTTGTGTGAATGGGTAATAGGTCAGCGATAACACACTCCTTGGCTTTCAAATCCCTAAATCTTATTAGGGTATATTTGTTTTTGATTATGTCGTCGATGACTAGTTTGCCGGCAACCCCTATGGTGCGGCTTGATCTTTGGATCTCCCTCATAGTTCTTCCTCTAGGTCATGAGGTGTTGCCATCTTCGGGCTGTAGCCTTTCTATGTGATTGTATCGGAGGGGTCCTTGAGCGACCCTCCTTTGTCAGGAATCCTTGTTTAAAATTTATGAAAAATGATGTAGACTTATTCTACTATAGCTAGCTAGGTATTCAATGATATTTTCAAGATTGCCTAATTGGTGGATTGTGGAATCTGTTTTGATGGTAAAAAATATTTTAAAATGATTGTAAATCCATGAATGAAAACTACGTTTTGCATTATCATGATTTTGATGTGAAAAGATAAAACTAGTTTTTCACGCATTACATTTTATTATAACATTCTCACTGAGTTAGTCACTCACCCCAATGACCCCATCTATCCCAGATAACAGCAAGGCTAATTAGGAGTAGTAGCTGGATGGCGTACTTTCTATTTTCCCCCCTCATTCCCTTGAGTGTTTTATTTTTGTTTCTCGGTGAGAACTTGTACAACTAAACTTGGGCTTGTTTTAAAATATTTGGATGATGTTTAAACATTTGGATTTGTTGCACAATGTTTAAGATATTTGTACTGTTATTTCTCATGATCACTATGTGGACTTAGACCCATTTCATGTGGGCTATGACTTTGATTTGTGTTGAACTCTTCCACTACTAACCAAGCCTTGGGCTTGGGAAACAGGTCCTCTTTGAGAATCGGGTTGATCAACCCGATGTTTTTGTTTGGTCTGCGTTCGAGTCACGACAGAAGTGGTGTAAATGAGCAAGGAGGACAAACACCTTTTGAGGTAACAAAACCAAATGTGATGATTCAATTTTACATTGAGGAATTGAGTACTTTTAATCTTGAGTATTGTGAGTTTGAGAGTTTCTATTGTCTTTTTTAGTGATTTTTGATGTGTTTTTAGCTAATAGGTTCAACAAAATAGATTGAAGTGCAATGTCGAGTTGCAAGGGTAGAAATGTCAAGTTTATAAGTGTCAGTGTTATAACACTAGTTAGAGCACTTTAGTGCTTGCTAAAGAGGAAGTACAACCTGAGAGGGCGCCTAAAGTGCTTAAAACATGTAGATTTTTGTAAATAGACGTTCAACACTATAACATCAATTCTGAGCAATGTAGTGCTCGTGCAAAATTTCAACAACCCTAGAGGAGTGCTCCAACGCTAGCCTAGAGTGCTATGACACTTGAAAAAATAGCTGCAAAAATACAATGTTATCAAAAGTGATGAAACAGAGTCAGTAGACTCGAGTGCATGATTAGAAATAGAAATTTTTCAGTTGAAATTATCTTGGAGATTACAATGATGTATGACAAACATCAAGTTATAGAACATTAAATTTGTTTGATCTCTTTATCTATTCTCTTTCTTTTTGTCTGTACTTTTCGTGGAGATCAACTCTTATATATTTTTACTTCTTGTTCTTCAATCTATTTAGTTGTTGGCCACTAATTAGATTAATGTTATTGTGTATAAAGTATTTGGGAAAAAGATTTACATGTTACATTTAGATACTTACGATCAAGTAGAATGTAATGCCCTAACTTTCTTTTCCCATTTGTCTTCATAAAAAAACATTATGTGAATGATGCGAAATTTGGTCATTGGCATACTATTTGTTAAGCATGATGATTTTTTTAAAAGGGAAATACACTTTGCATTCCTAGTTGTAGTCTAAGGGAATTTTTTTTTGATATTATGATCACTGAGTATCGTCTTTCCCCTTATGTTTTAGGCATGGTATGCTCAAAATTCATGAGTAGTTTATTTTTTACCATTTTTTTATATTCTTAGAATAGCGACCTATTTTTGTTACATACCACAACATAGTGGGTTACTTTTCACATTTGCCCTATTCATATTTTTATCTACGTATTACTATATGAATTTAATGACATCATGCTCACTTACTTTTTTTAGTTGACTCACCCCAACTGTAACAACCCAATTTTTTTACCTTATTAAAAAGCGTAAAATTTAAAACTTTTCTTTTATAAAGAGTGAAAAACCTTTTTAAATTAAAATAAGAGTTCTTTTATAAAAATTTGGACCGTTAAAAATCATTTATTTAGACTCGTTATGAACATCATTATAAGCAGTGTAAAACTATAGTTATAAAATCTTTTTTAAGACATAGCGAAAGCGTAATTAATTCAATTAAGGAATACTAAACGATTTAATACAGATTAATTACAAAATGTTTTCTCTTTTACACTTTTTAGCCTGGACAGCCACAAGTCCCGCGCATGCAAATCTCTCATCAACTACTTATTTATTTGTTCTCTCATGTGTACCTACACCATTACCAATCTGTGAGCTGAGACCTAGTAAGAAATGAGATTTGTAGCATGATCATGCCTCTCTTTAATTATTTTGGGATGGGTACTACCCCAAACCAATATTTTCTTTACGTATTTTATATAACTCATACATAGGGCGAGAGATTGGGAAATCTTTAGGGAGAGGATAGTCTTTGTTGGCTTCAACTACCTAGGGTAGACAGTCTCACAATCCCAACAAGGGAAATGTAACGTTCTTTTCTTTTTCTCATAACCCGTGAGAAGGTGACCCATAAGAGGGTATAAATAATTCTATCTACTTGGCTGATCTGTACTTACCCTTCCATTCCCCAACTCCCCATTCTTCTTCTTTAATTCTTTTTCCTCACTCAATGCATATGAGTACCGACCCCAAATGTGACACTTCCTACTTGTTTCTATTAATATGATGCATGTCAATGAAGTTTCTAACATTACAATTATAAGCCATTCAATCCATTCATTAAGGAACAATAGCAAAACAAGAAACCATAACGGTATAAATATGCTTAGCCATTTAAAGAAAATGATAACAAGACAGATAGACAATTTAACGGAAACAATAAATATAGGGATGCTTAGTAATTTAAAGAAAATGATAACAATGTAGACATGCTTGACTATTTAGGGGAAACAACAACATTATAACGATAAGCCATTCAATCCATTCATCAAGGAAACTATAGTTATCCTTCTTCTCTTTTGAAGACCATCATAATCAAAACACTATCATAAATAATTATGACTTACAACTTTTATTTCCTTTTCGTATTCTAACTTATACAATAATTCTAAGAACTTCTTTGATGCCTAAATGGAACATAACCTATTTCACCTGAACTATCAGTAGACTGCACATTCTAAGGAAATAGAAAGCATATGTCCAATATTTTTCCTCAACCATTTAACAGTTTCTAATAGCTAAGACAGAGAACATTATGCATGTATAGATAATTGAACATGAAATCTTCAATATGATTATCCATAATCCTCAATAGAGGCTTGGCCAAGATCCAACATTTCATGCTTCACATAGAACAATAAGGACAATGAATATATATCCAAACAATTAGCCTATGATATCCATTACAAAGAGTTTATCGAACCTTAATCCAACAACATAGTATTTCATACACAAATTCTATCATCTAATAATTTGATTCAGAGCATCAATTTAACATTCTCTACGTCCAACAATTTGGCCATAATACTTATCCTTAATATGCTTCAGACTAAAATTAACAGAGGAGAATTGGGTTACCTAGAGGAAGAACTGAGATGAACTAGGACATCCGAGAGCAGGAGCTGAATCCCAAGGCCCGACTGAACACTCCACTGGTTTACCATTTCACACCACTCAGAATTCTCTCTCAGCTCACACACTTTAGAGGATTCTCACACACGCTCGCAGAATAAAATGCAGAGAGAAGGACTAGACTGGACCCTTAATAGATGGAGCTTACCTGAGGAGGGATAGTTGTACACCAAATGGAGAGGGACAAGCATTCTTCGACGTGGAGAGGGTGTGTCCAGGCATGGGGGAGGGTACTCCACTATCGACTAAGTGGGTTTTAAATGACAAAATGATAAGGAAGCCTAATTTTTAAACCCTATTTATTTATAGATCTGGGAGTTTTGGGATGAGGGAGTGCATCTGGCATCGTCCGTGATCGTCCGAAATCCTATGTTTCTTAGTCAAATTTGCATTTTCGGATGAAGGAAGTCGTCCTCGCCTTCGTCCATGTGCGTCTGAAACTGTCCAGAAGTTGAACAGATTAAAAGCTTTATCATCTGCCACCATTTGCGTTTGTCTGCAATCGTCCGAAATGACCATAAATTTAGATAGAGTCTAACTTCATTTGTCCGCCATCGTCCTGCATTGTCCCAAAACTCAGGGACGACGTGCAATGCGTTTTCGGTCACAGTTCTTAATCTGCGTGTGTCCGAAAACTCAAAAGCACAAGATCTTCCATTACGCATATTTTCTTCCGAATTTCATACTTTAATTAATCCATATTACTTACCCCATATAAACACGGCATAAACTAACACAAATCGTCATGCAACGTAAGATATGAATTGTTCTAACCATTAATTACATAGCTTACATGGGGAAAAATATTGTCAGAGTATTACACCATCACCCGATCCTGAGCCATGAGGCTCATTGCTTACTTAACGAGTTACTATTTTGCAGGAAATGCTAAGTTAATGGAGCTTGAAGAGGAACCCTTGCATGAAGATAAAGAAGCCCCTCGACATGTACTCATTTGGAGCCCTTCAACTTCAGATCGGCTAGGATTCCACTCCCACGGTTTTGATGAGCTCTCTTTGGGGCGATTTCAATAAGGCCAATGTAACAACCCGATCCTAAATCTTTTCATTAAGCGATGTAATCAACTTTGGGGTTAACATTTACGTATTACATTTCGTCCCTACACACATTAAGTTGTGACTTATAATACTGGGAATCAGGTTCGAATAAAAACTTTGTCGAAATGCGAAGAAATTGGAATTTTAGTCTATTCAGATGCATACGGGCGACTTTACGGACGTGAAGTGTCGTCTGCAACACACCTGGTACGTCGCCCTGACCTTGGGATGACTTGGGATGTGATTCGACGTCCTAACCTCGCTTTGTCATGGAGTTGTGGACGATGGCACGAACGATGCGGATGAGGGCAAGATGCGTCCGCATCGAATATGTCCAAGTCTAGAGACTTTCGGACGGTAGGGGACGACGGTGGACGAGGAAGGGAGTCGTCCGAATTGAATCTATCCAATTCTTGGACACATCCGGACGATGCATGCGGACAACGCGGACGAGGAAGAGCTCATCCGTTTTGATTCTGTTCGATTGGTGAACACCTGCGGACGATACATACGGACGCTGAACATGGTGTCCAAAAGACGCTGCACATGGTACGGATGAGAATGGGGATGCCATTTCTCGTCTGAGACCTCAGGATTTGCCTACGAAATTTACTCTTTTGGACGAATGGGGACGAGATCAAGTCATCCACACCCGTCTGAATCATCGCAGATCAGCGACTGAATAAATTAAATTTAGAATGAAAACAACGGGGAGCCAATCAAAATGCAACTCAACATCTCTCACTACCACAATCCTGACCAGTCAAAGAGTGTTGCCTGCCTGCTCCTGCCAGGCGTACGTTTGATCCCCAAGGGTGAGCCTTATTTTTTCATCGTTCACCTTCTCCTTCTTCATTGTTATTTTTGGAGTGTTGCTGCTGGAAGTGTAGAGCTAAGGGGGAAGTTGCTGCGTATTGAGTCTTCACCAGTAAGGTAAGGAATGGGAAGTCAGTGGCCATTTGGAGGCCCTACACCCAAGTAATTGTGTATATGTTGATTGTGATTTTTCCTTGTTCTTGTGAGAATATTAGTCTCTGTTGTTTCATGAATGCTGTGCTCTGCTGCAGACTTTTGGTTGTTTTTATGTTAGATATCTTTTTGCCCTCTTGTTGTTCTTAAATGCTCATTTATTTTCATGAGTAATTATTACATGGTTACGTATTCTGGAGGTTAAGCTTTGAGTTCCTTTATAGTTGTATGTTTTTTTCTTAGCTAAACTAACAAGCTTAGTAGAAGAAGCTACGCAACATGAATAATGCCTAGCAACCGTTATGCAGAAATGAACTGAACAAAAAGTTGGCATTTCTAGTTGTTATTTTGTGATATTTCCTTGTTGTTTCCATTATACTGTATGTTACCCTATTCACATGCCTTGTTGCTACTCTGTCTCAACATTTTCAGTGTTGTTTATAGTCTTTAAGCAAGCATGATTTTTTCGTTCGTTTTCATTAATTCCTACTGCCTTGGATATCATTTATTAAGCATGCTTATTCCTACAAATTTAAAATATTGTTGTTATCCTTGAATTAGGAGCATGTTTCGCTATTTTGTTTTAGCATTAAAGAAGCATGTTTCTGACTGCTTTGTTTGATACCTTCGTTGCTACGAATAACCGTTTAAAATGCATGTTTCACTGTCCTGCCTTTGCCAATTTACCACTATTTGTTTAGTCGTTGATAAGCATGCTTTATAGCTGTTGATTTTAGTTATTAAAAGCATGTTTAGTATTAGTGACTACTGTTGTTAAAAGAAAAAGAAAAACATATTTTTACTATTTCATTGATATTACTCACTGCTTTCGGTTATTCAAGAGAATGATTTGCTATCTTGATTTGATGATGCTCGCTGTCATTATTAATTTAGAAGTATGTCCTTGTTGCTTGTTCCGTTATCTCTCATTGCTATTTATAATCAATTTAGAAACATGTTCTATTGTTCCATTTCGTCATTAAAATGTTGCTATTTATTATCATTCTTGAAGCATGTTTTGCTATTTGTTTAGACCTGTTATTCACTATTAATCTAGTCATTCAAGAGTATGTTCCGTTGTTCCTACCCTATATTATTTCGTTGTTGTATATGATCAACAAAAATGCATGTTCGCTGTTTTGTTTTAATACTTCGCTGATGGCTAAGATCGATAAAAATGCATGTTTGATGTTCTGTTTTAACATTTTCGCTGCTGTAGTAGTCAATTTAAAAGCATAATTAGAGTTTATTGTCTTCTATTTATCATCATTTGAGCAGCATGTTTCAGTTTCACGGTTCCATTTCGATTATTATTATTATACACTATTGTTTAGTCATTCAGAAGCATGTTACATTATTTCATTTCGTTATTTATTTTGATAATCGCACGCTGCCTTATGCTGATAAATTCATTTCGTTGTTAAATTCCTGTTATATGATTTCATTACGTTTAATAGCTTGTAAACTGTTAGTCACTTTATTTGAAATAGATGATAAAACATGCTTAGATTTCCATCATTCCTTAGGCATAGTTAAGTTTTGTGTGTTGGATAATTTATGCTTAGTTAAATTTAATTTATCCGTTTGGCATGTTATCATATCATTCTACATGAATACATCTTGTTTTCCTTATGTGTTATGTTATGCTACTTATTGGTAGATTCCTTAAAGTATTGTTGTTGATATCCATGTTTGTGCTAGTCTAGGTAGGAGTATCCTCATACATTCATGCAATAGAAACAAAGTAGGGAGTACCCCATTGGGGTGGTACTCACATGCATAGTAAGAAAAGTAAAATGATAAGAAAAGACAAAAAAAAAAAGGAATAAGGGAGTTGGGAGGCAGATGGGTGGCGGTCCTAGTATGGCAATTAGGCAATGCCCTTACCTCATCGGGAATGGGACCTACTTGCCCATAGGAGGTTGGGTCCGACCTACTATACCATCCCATACGAGTCTTCCAATCTCTTGCTTGAAGTACGAGTAAAGAACGAATGAAAGAACGAACGTAATGAAAGAATTGGTTTGGGTAGCCCCCATTCCAAAAAAAACTAAATAGAGACATATGCACTTGTTTTAACCTATTTCCTTACTGAGCATAAGCTCACGTTCTTACTTGTGGTGTAAGTAATGAGGTGATTGTGCCAAGAGCAGCGGAGGAGGCCATTCCCGTGGAGCCTGCGGCATATCCGAAGGAGACGCAAGCCGAGTAGTAGTACGGCGTCACGAGTAAGAAGAAGAAGTTTTTTTGTAAGGGTCCTAACGTTAAACATGTTTGTGAACGTTAATTTTTCTTTTAACCCTTGTTCGAGTACTTATTAGGAATATTACGTAGGATTTACTTTGAAAACTCACACTTTGGATTTTAAATTGGTATTTTAAGTAACGCTTCAATTACGCTTCTGCTAAATTTATTATTTATGGTTCCTTCCCATTTTAATTGACTGTCTTAGTAAGTGGTAACGATCAGATTTTGGCACTCTAATATTCCTTAAAAAAAGATTTTAAACGAAAAATTTAACCTCAAATTTGTTTTAGTGAAGGTTAGCACACTTTTAAAACGATTAGAAATCTGGGTCATTACAACCAATTAGAAGAAGTAATGTTTAATTTCCACTTTGACACATTACCTTAGATTATGTTGGATTGATTACTGCTAGTTGGACTATATTTTGTTTGATTTTAGGTTGTTTTGAATTGAGGTGCTTGGCTAGCATGTTAGCCGAGTCTTCATGCCCAATTTTTGTGAACTCAAGTGCGTTTCTGTAATTTGCTTTTTATTTTTATTAGGGAAGTATTTAACCTTCCCTAATGAAACCCTAAAGGAGTTTTGAACCCCTAATTTTGTTGTTGCAACCTCGTGAGAAGGACTCTCTCAAACCCTAGGTGTGATCGGATTGCTTCATCGCAAACCTAACACCAAAACATCTTCCTTTATAGTTTCTTGATCGATTTTGGTGTGAGGAGTTAGAAGATCGATTCAAATCCAAGGTGGAGTGGCCTTTCCTTGAAGAACCCAAACTAGTCGCAATCCTCGGCCAAGTGAGGACTTGCGGACAAAGTTGGTGCCATGATTTCTTTCCGTTTTCCTTAAGGTTCTTGCTATATTTTGATTTAAGAATATTTGTTCTTCTGTGTTAGTGAAATACTGGTTGGTATTTGTTGATTTCGATTCGTAGTTTTAAAGTTGTGCAAGTTTCTCTTGGAGTGCTGCAAATCAGGTTTCTGGAAATGCCATTTTCGAGCAGGTTCTTCTCCCACGCACAACTCCGTGTGTGCAACAAATTTAAAGGAGATTTTTGTTGATGTTTTAATATCACGTGACTGCTAGGTGACTAGTAAATTTGGAATCAAGAAGCCGTATGCGACTCAAGTTCTGTTCCGTTTAATTTCAGTGCTCAAGTTTTTGATCTAGCCTATTGCTAATTTGCATTGTGTTGTCACTTTGAGACTTGGGATCTATCAACCAATCTCATTCAACCTGTCATATGTGCAAATCCGTGGAGAGTTTCAATCTTAGTTTTTGAGGGATTATTCATCATCCATTGAGGGAGTTGATGTTTGAATTTCATGACCAAAGCTTCTATATTCAGGAAGTTATGGTTTCTATACTCAGCACTTTTCTAAAGTGAATTGCAGAAATTATAGAAATTGTCCAAGAGTCGAACAACCACATCCTATATTGAACGAATGCTTTTAGCCAGAAAACAACAAAGTCTTTAATCTATGATACTTTTGGACGACCACTCTTCAACCGAACGACCGCACATGATAAGTTTCTCCTAATTTTGTTTGAGTGCATCATATTTCAACATAATTCTTATTTATTTTTGGATTACGCCTTTGTGGTACATCAAGGAGTCACCATTTCATGCGGATCAAGAAAAGCCCATGCATGCATTACTATGGAAAACATCCCAAGTGGCTAAGCTTGAGGGGCAAGGAAAGTCAATGCTTGAAGAGTTATGGAAAGCATCCAAGTGGGCATAACTTGAAAAGAAAGTAGCTGCCAAAAGCCATCAAGACTTGTAGGAAAAGATAGCAAAAAATATTTAAATAATTTACTTTAGTAAGTTGCCTAAACATAGTATGGAAATCGTCCAATTGTGTGATAGTCGATATAGCATAGTATTAGCTTATTTTCTATCTTGTTATTTCATATTCTATAGTTTGTAATTGGCTATATAAAGCCACCTAGTGTAAATGTTTTAAGAAGTGAAATTTGAATACAAAAGTCTTTGTTTTATTCCCCTGAATTTGGAGCAATTCTTTATTTCCCTTTGGTGTGTTCTATCCAAAGTACTTGTGGAGCGATATCACAATTGAGGTTATTTTGTGAGTTAAGTAACATTTTGATGTGCTAACAGAAGGGGTAAGAAACTTAACCTTTGAGTGGTCAATTGCTTGAAGGAGTTGAACGATTGATAGTGGCAAAAACAAGACTGGGTGGTCGATCAAAGGCTGCCATGAATGACTGCAATAAGGCAATTTTGAATGTTCACAAGATTGAAAGCAAAAAGGTGGTCGAACAGCTAAAGGAGAAATCAAACAAATTTTATCGTCCGCAAGTGGAGCGCTCAGTCAGTTGAATGGAAGGAGTTCAACCAGTTGGCAGAAGCTTTCTAAAAATTGCCGCAAAATTATAATGACTTGGTTTTTCTTACATTTAAAAATGTGAAAATTTTAAAACTTTTTTTTATAAAAGTAGCGGAAGACTTTTCTTTCATAAAACCCTTTTTACAAATCGTAGAAGAAGTAAATAAAATTCTTTTCTTAAAAACATTTACAAAGAATATACATAAAGTCCTTTACAAACCATTTTCCTTTTTAAATCCCTTTAGTCTAGCCAGCCACAAGATCCGCGCATGCAAATCCTTCATCAATTGCTCCTTAACCTGTTCTCCTGTGTACCTACATTACAAGACATAACTAGTGACCCTAATGCTCAATAAGTGATAAAAATTAAGCTATACAATGCACGTGCCATGTAACTTTTAAAACCCATATAAACTTTCTGTTTTCATTTTTCTTTATCTTTTATGTTTTAATCTCTTTTCTTTTTTTTGTGCACCCGACCTCGATGCCCCCGACATAGCAGTAATAGCATAGTCTAAAAGCTCGCTAGCCGTTTACCGGTCCGTCCAATGCACATGACCCGTCACCTCTGGTATAGCGGTAATGACATAGTCTGAAAGCTTGCTAACTATTGGCCGGTCCCGTAACCGGTATAAGCAGCAATGGCATAATCCACAAGCTTAGCTAGCAGGACCAATGGCATACTCCAAAAGCTTTGCTAGTGGTCGTGCACACCATGTAATACCCTGATTTCCCGTAACAAAATTAATTAAGTTCAACTGAGAAATTAATTTGGTGTAGTATGATTATTTGGAAAATTAATTTAGGAAACAGAATCGAAGAATTTAAATTGGACCCTCAATCATCTTCAAGCAACATTCAAAATAAATCGAGAATTGGAATTTGGTTAATCAATATACGATACGTATATTTGATACATATATGTACAATTATATGTTAATTAAATAAGTTAAAGTAAAGTAAAAATGAAGAAATAAATAAAAGAACAATTTAGAATAAATTAAAGGGGAATTATTAGTATTAAATTAATGGAGGAAAGAAATATTTAAAGGAAGTAAATTATAATGAGGAGAAATTAAAATAAAATGTGATAAATTGATAATTAAGGGAGAGAGAACCAGTTCTGTGAACCAAACTGTTGTAGGCTCGATGGACGAAAGAGAGGAAAGAAATAAAGTGGCCCATGGCCATTTGAGAAAAGAGAAGAGAGGGAGATGATAGGGGAGAGAAGGCTCAGGCCAACCGCGGGCGAGCTTCTCCGTGATGGCGGAGTGCATCGAGCAGGTCGGCGTCACCAGTCTTGGACATGTGTGGGGACATCGCTGCCTGGCCACTGCACCGCGAGGATGGGCATAGCAAAAATGACCGAACCGTCAGGAAAATTTGGAATGAGCTCCCATGAACTGGGAATTGGTAGCGATAGGCCGAGGTAAGTCAAGATGCTAGCTTTCTGTTAAGTAATTTCATCTCCCTGGTGTTCTGTTTATTGGGCAATTCGTATTTTCGGTGTGGCGTGAACAACAGGGGCGTGGACGCAATGGCAGGGGTGAGTCACGACTTGTGCATTTCACGCTCGACCGAACCAAAGCAGGTTTTCTTCAGAAACTCCTCTGACAATCTTCACGTGATTCTCCATAGATGATAAGGCACTACGTGGCTGGGACAAATTGGACCTCCTCCTTTGGAATTTGTGATTGTCCATTAGCATCACCTCCTCGTAAGCTCCTTCTTGTTTGTAAATCGTGGGCAGCATGTGAAGTGTTCTGTCATTTTATTTAGAAAGTTAAGGAGGGGTAGAGCAGAAGTTGTTGTCTTGGATTGTTTGAGAACCATGAGCTACTGAGGTGTAGAAGGAAAATCTTGAGGTAAGAAATAGGGTGTAGTTGGCCAGTGGAGGCTCTACATCATTGGCTTTTGTAATTTTGTTGAACACTGCCTTGGTTGATTTCTATAGAGTGTGCTTTGTTGATCATTAGACAATTTTATTTCTTACTGATTATACTCTAATGGAGAACCTGCTTTGTGATTTTCTTGCTAACCTTGGAGTGTAGACAAGAAGGGATTATTGGAAGTATTAACCTGTAGTTCTAGGTTGTTGCCTTGGGTTAAAATATTCTCGTTGCTACCTCTTGTTATGCATTATTGCACTGTTGTTAACCTATCTTAGTTCCTGTCATTTATAGTCTGATTTAAAGGTAGAGAAAATGTTCTATGGATCGTGAAGCTTATTGAAACATATATGGATTAAATCTTTTACTACCTCTTTGATGGAAGAATTGTTTATTATGGATCATTGTTGGTTGTTCCTTGAAATTAAAGGGAATAAATTGTGATGCTTATGGTTAATCCGAGAGAATAAAAAATGTGTTCTTAACTCTCATAAGCATTGTTGTTATATGGGAATGTATTGCCTCTGTGTTGTAGTCCTTGCTAATATTTAGTCATTTTCTTATATAGTTCATTTAAAAATTATTCTTCAATGAATGGATCCCTGACTATTCTCTCTATGACATTGATAGAGGTTCCTTGGCTGCATAAATATTTTCCTTGTTAATAATCTCACAGTTTTGTTAAGAGTATTCTTCGATATGATAAATTTCCTTACTTTGAGATATGAACTATTATATCAATTTTTTAATATCATGTTTGCATAGTTTGTCTATTATTGTGAACTGTACATGATATGACATCCATGCATCACGATTAGGGTGTACAAAATTGTTGACATATTGCATGACATGCCTAATAAATGTAAATGAGAGCGTGGGGGTTCAGGAGATTTGGTGACGCCCCTAGTGGATGTATCCCTTTCACATAGGGAGTGGGCGACGGTTAAACCACATAGACCATAGGATGTATCATCCTCTTATCTTGTACCAGAAATCCCCAACACTTGAAAATAAAAAAGATTGGTGACGGTATGTGGTGACACCACTAATGGATGTATCTCCTCATTGGAATGACGGTTAAGCTACATGACCATAGGATGTATCCATTCTCTTGATATAATACAAAAGATAGGTTCTTTTCTGAAATGCATCGGATGAGCAAGCATGAGCATGAGCATTGCATGTCATCCTAGTTCTTGCTGAACGTTAGGCTCATTGTTTTACCCGTGATGTAGGTATGTACGAGGAACATGAGAACAGATGATGAAGTATTTGCATGGGCAGATCTTGTGTCTGGCTAGGCTAAGAAGATTTAAGGAAACAGGGTTTTGAAAGGAAACAGTCAAAGGTTTTGTAAACGTTTTAGTAAATACCTTATATTGCAAAGGTTTATTTATTGTAATTTTAAATGTTTCGTTTAAAAGTCTTTTGCTTCAATTTGAAAAAGGATTGTATGAAACAAAAAGTCTTCCGCTGTATTTCTAAAAGAAAAAGTTTTAAATTTCACGTGATTTTAAACATAAGAAAAATCGGGGCGTCACATTATACTGTTGTCTCGTGTTTCATATCATCTCTTTTACATTTATCTCGTTTAATGCATTTCTTATATATTTCACTTTTCATGATAAAATGGATATTCCTACTACTCAAATGATAGTTTCTGCTTTGGGTGATCAACCCTCGAGAACACCGTACACTTAGTATGTGTGATTATCCATTAAACCATTCTTTCAAACCATGCATGAAAAATCATTTTCGTATCGTTTTGAAAACCATGATGCATGATACTTGTGAATGCATACAGTATCTATATCATCAGTAAAATCCGTGAAACATGATCATTATAAAAATCTTATAATCCTCAAGTATGATCATTATCAATATCATTTAAAATCTAATAAACATATCATTAAAAGAACCTATTTCTAATAAACTCAGCATCATGCAGTAGTACATCCTCAAAGCATATTCTATAACAGAAAGAACCTAATTCTAATAAATGTAGTTAACATACAATTCCTAATTTTTGCAATGTAGGGCCCAAGGACCAAAACACATACAATATCAACTTACCTGGGATCTGTAATGCGTTTCTAGCGCTTAACCTTATCCTTTTTCCCTTCAACACCTTCACAATTAATAACATTTAATCATTAATTAGACCTAGCTAAATTTCGGGTATTACATTCCTCCTTTCTTATATAAATTTCATCATTGAAATTTAGCTTGACGTAAGTGCTTTCTTAACCTAACAACCAAAACAACAACTACCATTCTTAACACAATAATACCCTAAACAACTCCTTGCATTATATTTTTACCAGAAACCTCCGAAGGATTTCACTACTTTTGCTTTCGCAAGATGTAACGACTTAGTAAAACGATAAATCACACATCCAAATCCTCTTATTGTCATCAACATCTATTGCAACAGAAGAGCCTTTGTCCAAATTTCTCTCCTTTCATCCGCTAATGAGTGGCAAATCATTGCAACACGAGCTATTTTTTTGTGCTTATCACATCTCTTAACCCAACTATACACCTTTCTCATCTATATATTATCATATCCTAAGAGAAAACTTACAGAAATTGTACTCATTTCACTTCCTTAATTCTTGGATATATCAAAATATCGATTTTGTATAAGACACCACAAGGTACTTACACCAAATACTTGCATCTAGTTCTATTTCACTTATTAAGTCCATATAGATTTACTTTTCATCTACATCGTCCACAAAAAAAATTACCCTTGGCGTAACCATCTTTTTTCCCATAAGTCAAAACCAGACAACCTATGACCCACTCTCATTACATTTAAATCACTTCTTTGAGCCCGCAAGACATTTCCCGAATGACTTCTTTCACTCCCTTGACACTACTTAGCACTTGAAGTCTTAGCATTTTCTCTTCAAGATGATGTGTGTCCGCGAATATGTTTCTTATTTCCTTGTGACTAACTCCTTAATGAAAGGTTTCTTTATCATCTTCTCTCTGGTTGACCTTCCATTAGTCGTTGAGACTATATTTTCTTCACTACTTTCCCACTACTTCCCTCAATTTTCATGGTTTGAAACTCGGCACACGCAACATTCTCTTAACTTCTTCTTGCTCTTTGACCTTAGCGTGCTCGAACATGCTCTTCACCATTTGAATCCATCCTTCCAAGCTTATTGGATCATAAATATCTCCTTTGCAATTAAGGCAACCTTGCCTAATTGTCTACTTGATTTAATTCATGTAGGATTTACTTTTCTCCTATCCTTTTTCCAATTTACAAAAATTTTGGCAGAGTCTCCTCTATTTCTTTACTCCCCCAGAGCTAATTCCATACATCCTGCACAAAATCCCAAGTAGTTCTAGTATTATCTATCATTTACCATATCCAGCATTCAACTTTATCAAAAGAAACACAATTGCTCACATCAATTACATCATCCACTCAACACTATTTAATTTACATTACATCTTCACATTAATTACATTCATTACCAACAGAACACTTACATATATAGCCTGGTCCTCATATTTCCCAACCATTTTCTAGATACAACATCCTTTCATACCTTACACCTTTAGACAATCTTCAACAAAATGACCAACCTTCCCACATTTAAAGCATTGATGACATCTAACCAGGCATACTCCCTTATGTCTTCTCTCACACTTTGAGCATTGATCTCCTTATTGGCTTCCTTCTTCAAAGGACCACTTTATTCCTCTAGACGTGCCCCCTTCTTCCCGTGAATGTGGCTAAAACTTTACAACAGACTTGTTCCGTTTCAAAATCTAATCTTTTACATCTTCAATGTCAAGAGCTTTTGATACAACTTTTGAGTTTGCCACATCTTGAGTGCCCGATATCACCAGACCTATTTGAATCTCCATCTTAAGTCCTTGCACAAAGTGGTGTACCTTATTCTCATTATTGCTCACCAAATGTAGGGCAAATCATGACAAGGCCTCAAACTTACAAACATGCTCCGTAACTGTTCCTTCTTGCCAAAGTTGAGTGAATTCCACCAACTTTCTTGTCCTTATTGTGCAGTTAAAATATTTATCATAGAAGATCTTCATGAACTCGACCCACGTCGTTGCAGCCACATCTTTGGTTATCTTGATTGAGTCCTACAAGAATCTCGCATCCTTAACCAGCATAAATATGGCACATGCCACCCTTTCCTTTTCTTTTATTTTACCATATGCAAACATGTCCTCCATAGTCCTGATCAATTCCTTGACATCGGCTGGACCGGTAATATCTCCATCAAATTGAGGTGGTTACAATTGTTGAAATTTCTCCCAGCTTATGTCATGTTGGTCTACTGCTCTTACATTTCCTTGTTCAATCATTTCGATAAGCCTCTCCAAATGTTGAGACTATCGTTCCACCAAATCAGTCAACGACTGATGGTCTCCTCTGTACTTTTCACGACTATTTCCTGTTCGAGGGTTCTGATGCACCATGGGGTGCAAAGTCTCACAAGAACAATGATGTTAGTCAGCAATTCTCAAAAAACAGATCACTTAACTTGAAATGATGATAACTCCCAATGCATACAGCCAATCCACTTCAAATTTGGAGGGGA
Source organism: Begonia loranthoides (assembly GCA_022433065.1). NCBI lineage: Eukaryota > Viridiplantae > Streptophyta > Magnoliopsida > Cucurbitales > Begoniaceae > Begonia > Begonia loranthoides. The sequence continues at coordinate 3,684,837 of CM039479.1, forward strand.
CTTAGGGGACGTAAGGAATCAGGTCACCTCTAAAAATCATGCTTAGAATCGTAATGCATAGGGAAGTTATACCGATTATAAGGAGCTGCCCAGAAATTGACTCAGTAAAACAGTTTCGGTCCACCATATTTAAAAAGTCAATAACTTTTGAGTTTGAATTCCAATTGACATGAAAATTTGAGGGAACTTAGGAGACATACATGTCACCACCGAAAGTCACACTCAGAATCATAGTGAAAATAGAGTTATGTATGCAACAATAATCTGCAAAGAATAAACTCAAATAAACAGTTTTGGGATAGCTTCAATAAAAATTACACCAAATCGTCAAATCAATTCCAAACATCAACAAAACTCAAGCACTTCCATATCTTCCAGAAAATAACCAAAATCCAGAATCCCAAATAGAATTACAATCAAAATTCAGAAAAGAAAAATGTAACACCTCAAGCTGGTCTACTAACCTCCAAAGCAATCGAAAATAGTGACTTCTATGGATCTGCTCAAGGAGATCACTCCACCTTGTTTCTTTCGGTCTTCTAAACCTTCACACACATGAGACACCTCAATCAAGAGATGCTGGAAGGCTTAGCATAAGCTCTTCTCTCCAAGACCAAATAAGAACTATGAGAGAAGAAATCTTTGGTGTTAAGCCGCGGAAAAACCTAAATTTGAACAACTGAGGGGTTTTGGGAGGGCACTCCAAAAACGAAATTGGCAGCAGCTTAATCAAGTTCAAATTAGGGTTTAGGGTATCCTTAAGGAAGGTTAAGTACTCCCTTAAGGGCCCTAAATCAAAATTATAATAATCCCTTCTAAACAAAAAACAGCGATGAGGACTTGGCTAACATGCTAGCCGAGGACTCCAAAAGTTCAACAAATTATCCAACCTAAATCTAACCAAAACAATCCAATAATCCAATATTTCCATTAAACATAAGTTCATAAAACATGTCAAAAACATAAAAATACATATATTTAACTAAGGAGTCATGTTAGGCTTGGCAATATGAGCTCCAATGTAGTATCGGGTGGTTGGTGCAATCTGAGGTTTAACGACCGAGTTTTTCTTTTCCCATTAAAACTTCGCTAAAATTTGAAACTTCTATCAAACTGCTCAAGCATTTATTAAAACCTTTTTAAAAGAAATATCAGAGTGCATCTAAACTGAACCACTACTAACTTTTGCAAATCGTGGTATACTGTGAAATGTCACCGATATAAAATCATTTGTAAAACATAGCGGAAGCGTTATGAAATCATTTATTTAAAACATTGCGGAAGCATAAATAATTAATAAAATCTTTTGTTTTGCTCTACTGACACTAAACAATTAAAACATTATGAAAGCGTAAATAATTTATAAATATACTTTAATTACAAACCACTTTCTCTTTTACTCACTTAGCCTGGCCAACCACAAGCTCCTTCACGTGCAAATCTTTCATCCCTGCCTTAATGTTTGCTTATCGTCTTTCGTATTGACTCCTAGTTCTGTACATTTGATTCACGCATACAAGTACCTACACCTACACCACAAGTAACTGTAAGCCCAAAGGCTTAGTAAGGAAAAAGGTTCAATGCAATTATGCTTATGACGCTCTTTAGTTCTTTTGGAATTGGGCCACCCAAACCAATCTTTTCATTACATTTGTTGGTTCTTTACTCGTACTTCAAGCTAGAGATTGGAGGAATCCGTGGCAATAGAGTAGATCTTGGTCGGCTTCAACCACCTAGAGTAGACAGTCTCGCAGTCCTGACAAGGGAAAAGTAACGTTCTCTTTTAAATCCTGTCTACTTGGCTGATCCGTACTTACCCTACCATCACCCAACTCCCTATTTCTTCTTCTTTAAATTCTTTTTCCTCACATAATGCATAAGTGAGTACCACTCCCCTAGTGGCACTCCCTATGGGTTTCTATTCACATGATGCATGACCATACATTCTCATCCTAATATGATGCATGATGCAGTTCACATTGCGTATAAAAGAAAGTAATTAACAGGAATTGAAAGCGCACATAAGGACAAGTAATAACAATTGAATAATGTGTAGAAATGGAAGTCACGACGGAAGTAACAATATCAAGGAAGGGGCAGCGCATAAATAAGAATAACAATATGGAATGGTGCATAATATGGAACAATCATGACATTGAATTGTAACAACGAAACACATAAGGAAGTCAAATAGTGAGGGAATAAAGAAATTAACTTGCTCAAGGAAGATACGGTTAATATTCTAGTTAGTTACCCTAATTGATTTACATATTCATGAAAGATTTCCATTATTAGTTATCCTAGTAAATTAACATGCTCAAGAGTTGATTACATGCTTTTATCCTAGTTAACTAATCAAGCTTTGGTTTAATAGAAAATAACATGCTAAGGACAAGTAATTATAAGTAGAATTATAAGCAATACCAAGAAGGCAATAACAATAGAAGGATAAAATATATAATCACATAGTCAAGGAAACCCTTAGTTTGTTCACATTTAACTTGTTCCTCTTTCATCTTCTCTATCATTCTCTAGTAAAGTAAAGCATCAATTATGGAAGTTACAATAAAAGAAATTACGGAAAAGAGAAATGCACAGAATATTAACAAGGAAGAATAACATGTTAACATTAATCTAGTTAGTGATCCTAGTTCATTACATGCTCAAGAAATGATGATGATTAAACATGCTAATTAAATTAAACGTACTAATTACTTGCTAATTATAGTTACATGGCATAACCTTGGTAATTAACAAACATGCTAGTTAGTTAATAACACATGCTAGTAAATTGAACATACTTTTAATAGTTTAAAGGATTAAACATGCATAGCTAGTTGATTAAACATACTTGACTAGTTGTGTTCAAGTCTAGTTAATTAACATGCTTGTTTGATTAATTATTCTAGTCAATCAACATGCTCTAATTGATTTAAACATGCTAATTAAACATGCTAGTTAGCCAATTGGATATGCTAGTTAGTTAATCTAAACATGCTAGTTAATCAATTTAAACATGCTAGTAGTTACTTATTAGTCAATTTACATGCTCAAGAATAACGACATTTACCTAAGCATAATCTAATTAATTTAGCTAATTAGTTAATTAAACATGTTTAGACTAATCAAATTTGTTGACATGCATAGATTGACTAAAGGGCTTATGAGTGTTAGTTCATTTAACATGCTAATCTAGTAAATTAATCATGCGAAATGGATTAATCACAATTATCATGCTTAGATGATTAAACAGAGTTCTTAGTCCCAATTATTAAACATGCGAGCATTAATATAGTTGCTTAACCTACTTGGTTAATGGTTTAGGTAACATTAGATATCAAACAAGGAAATGGTAGAACGATATGTATATTACATAGGGAAATTTACTAAACAGCAAGTAAGAAAATATGCAACAAGAATAAAATAGCATAAGTAAAGAAATTATAGTTCATTCATGACATCCTCATGTACTTCTCTCTTCAATTCATCATTTTCTATTTCACAGCAACCCATTCTACAGTTCACAGTCACAACAAGTTTATCAACCAAAGCATATTTATGAAACATAAATCGCAGAGCAAATCAATAAAGGAAATATCTTCATACTAGAACTAACAATAAAAGCAATAACTACAGAATATATACGCAATATCAACAAGGAATTAACAAACAGCAAAGAATCAACAAAGGAAACAGCCACAGTAAACCATCCAAGGAACTAACTATCCACCAACAATGAGCATTACCATTATCAACTTATCTAACTAGTAGTTGCAGTATAGCATAAGGGAATTACAGTGAACTAAACATAAAACTCACGCACCTACTTGTGGGTAGAGTCTCCACTATCCAAGACACACCCATTTCCTTACCATTTATGAAGCAACCAAACAGGGACAACAACTCCACAGTAGCGCAGTCCCAGCTTCAAGCTTCACAGCAACAACCTTCAGTGGCTCCAAGCTTGCAGAGCCTCATCCCACTCATGGGAAGAAGCTCACAAAGCACTCTCACTCACCAGATGATTTTCTCTCCTCACAAGAACTCTCTCTCTCTCTCTCAGTGGAAGACTCTCGGTCACCGCTCGGGAGAAGACAAAGGCAGAGGAGAAAGGCTGGTCTGAAATGGAGAAGGAATGGACTTAAAGTCCTTACCTGGAGACAACGTACACCTAGGGGAGGTAGAGATGAGGCAATTGGCAAGGGGGAGATCGACACCTATGTTGGAGGGTGAGGGGAGGTCGATTCTTGTCTGGATTAAATGGCTATGCGATAATTTTTCATCATTTTAACTCTAATTTATTCGTAGGTCTGGGCTATTTCGGACGAGTGCAGACGCACTGGTCTCGTCTGCATTCGTCTGCATTCTTAAAATCTCTAAGGTAGATCTGTGCCTTCAGATGAGAAATGGCATCCCCGCCCATTCCGTACCGTCCAAAGGAGACATTCGGACGCAAAATGGCATCTGCATGCAACGTCCGCATGTGTCCGAATGTATCCAGAAATCGGACAGAATCAAATCAGATGCGGCTAATCCACATCCGCACTCGTCCGGACTCATCTGAGAGCGACATTCAGACCCGATATGGCATCCATATAATGCATCCTCACGCATCCAAAAGTGTCTAGAAATTGGGCATATTCAATTCAAACGAGGCATCACCACGTCAGAACTCATCCGGATTCGTCCGAATGTCCGCGACACAGTGAAGTCAGAATGCGAAATTGCGTCTTGAGTCGTCCCAAGGTTCAGGGGCGATGCTCCAAACATTTTAGGACAACATGACTCATCCGCAGCGTTGTCTCCAAGCGTATGAAAATGCCCTGGATAGCCTTTTATCACATTTTTCCCACTTAACTCCCATAATATTTTTCCCATAAATACAAGTTATAAAATGACACATATAAATACGCAACAAAATATCCTAACTTACCCATCCTTTAGTTACATCGCGTATATGGGGAAAATGTAACAGAAATACCCCTATACTTAACGCTCCAAACACATCTTTGGTAATACCCCGATAACAATCCAACTTTAAAAGTTGGGGTGTTACATGAGGGGGTGGAATAGACTTCTAAGAGAGCATGTGGTTTTGGCATTCCTTTATCCTCTTGTAAAACAGTCATCTTTAAGGCCTTCAAGTGTACTTTCCCTGCAAAATAAAAGCATGTTAGAAAGGCAAGGATCTTTTTGGCCGGCTTTAAGGTGCATCAAGTCCCCTCTGCATTATTCACCCCTCTTGCTTGTCCAACTCTTCTTTGTCCCCTAGCCATGATACCTTTTCAACATAGGGAAAAACACTCAAATAATTTAATAAAACAAATCTATTAACATACTTACAATTGATGGAGTATTTCCACGTCGAAGCTTATGCTGGTAGGTAGTCTATAGAATCGATTTTAAAACCCAGGTGCTCTAATACCAACTGTAATTACCTAGTTTTTCTTAAATTTGAAAATGTGAAAATTGTAAATCATGTTCTTTTATAAAAACAGCAAAAGACTTTTCTTACATAAAACCCTTTTTACAAATCGCAACGGAAGTAAATAAAATCCATTTCTTAAAAACATTTATCAAGAACATACATAAAGTCCTTTACAAATCATTTTCCTTTTTAAATCCCTTTAGCCTAGCCAACCACAAGATCTGCACATGCAAATCCTTCATCAACTGCTCCTTAACTTGTTCTCCTGTGTACCTACATCACAAGACATAACCAATGAGCCTAATGTCCAGTAAGTGATATAAAATAAGCTATACAATGCACGTTCCATGCAGCTTTTAAAACCCATATGCAGTTTCTGTTTTCATTTTCCTTTATCTTTTACGTTTTATTCTCTTTTCAGTTTTCGTGCACCCGACCTCGATGCCCCGACATAGCAGCAAAGGCATAGTCTAAAAGCTTGCTAACCATTGACCAATCCATCCAATGCATCTATCCCATCACATCTGGTATAGCGGCAATGGTATAGTCTGAAAGCCCTCTAACCATTAGCCACTCCTACAACCGGTATGAGTAGTAATGGTATGATCTAAAAGCTTAGCTAGCAATAGCAATGGCCTACTCTGAAAGCTCTGCTAGTAGTCGTGCACACCAAGCACTAAAACGGTCTCACATCATACTGTTGCCTTGTGTTTCTTATCATCTCTTTTACATTTATCACGTTTAATTCATTTCTTATCTATTTCACTTTCCATGGTAAAATGGATATTCCTACAGCCCAAATGATGGTTGTCCACTTCAGGTGATCAGCCCTCGAGAACACCGTACACTTAGTATGTGTGAGCATCCATTAAACCATTCTTTAAAACCATGCATGAAAAACCATTTTCGTATCGTTTTGAAAACCATGATACATGATGCTTGTGAATGCATACAATATCTATATCATCAGTAAAATCCTCGAAACATGATCATTATAAACATCCTATAATCCTCAAGTATGATCATTATCAATATCTTTTAAAATCTAATAAACATATCATTAAAAGAATCTATTTCTAATAAACACAACTTCATGCAGCAGCATCCTCAAAGCATATCAATATCAAAGTCCTATAATCCTCAAAGAAAATTCTATAATGGAAAGAACCTAATTCTAATAAATGCAATCAAAATGCAATTTCTAATTTTTGCGATGTAGGGCCCAGGGACCAAAATACATACAATATCAACTTACCTGGGGTCCGTAATGCGTTTCCAGCACTTACCGTTATCCCTTTTCCCTTCAACACCTTCTCAATTAATAACATTTAATTATTAATTATTAATTATCGTTCATAGACCCAGCTTAATTCTGGGAATTACAAAAAAAAGACTTTATGAAAACTCCAACTTTAGAAATCAATATCTCCCTCGATTTAGAAGCTTCCTTTATGAAATTTGGACAGCAGCCACATTGATGAGGAAATATTAACACTTCCAAAAGAAGGATAAGAATTGCCACGGATTTGGAAATATGCACGAAAGAAGTAGACTGGACAAAAATAGCAAGAAGTCACAACTTGCACTTTTGTATGGATGACTCCACCCATGTAACTCCTCTTGAAAGTTGGACACCACTTAACACACTCTTCCTCCAAGAAATTAGAGCATGGATGCCAATAAGAGAGACTACTTAACTTACAAGTAACCTCAATTTGTGATATCAGACACACACAAGGAACTTTTGATGAATCTCACCAAAGATTGAAAAAGGAATCACTCCTATTTCGAAAACAAAGCAATAACTTTTAATATTCAAACTTCACTTAATTAAATACTTACATAAGGTGGCTTTAAATAGCCAGTTACAAACTAAAGAAGAGGAAATAACTAAATAAGAAACAATATCACTAAATCGGCTACCATACATACTTGGTCAATTCTTTACTAGTTACTATGTTTTTAGTCAACTTAATTAAAAGTCAATTACTCAATTAATTATTGCTTTCTTTTTCTCCAAGTCTTGATTGTTTTTTGCAACCTTCCTTCATCATGCTTAGCCATTTTGGAAGGTTCCCATAACTCAACATGTGTTATCTTTCCTTACTCTTCAAGCTTGGCCACTTGGGATGGTTTCCATAACAATCATGCATTGGCTTTTCTTGATCCCCATGAAATGGTGACTTCTCCACTTGCTACACTATTGAGTAACCTTCCAAATAAGAAGGTATGTGTTGATGAGTCTTTGGGCTCAAGCTTTTGTGATTGGACCTTGTAGTTCACCATTGGGCTTCTAACAATATTTTCTCTCTATTTAAGGGGTTTTTGACATAGCAACCAAACTCCAATTTTAACAAACCAGCCTATTCTATAATGCTAAAGACATCAGCAATCTTCATGAAACACATATTTTGATATAACTTTGTTCCAAATGCCAAAATTTTCAAATACTCATCAAAGGTTAGAAAGTAGGCGGATTTGTGAAGTCCACCAAATCTTCTATATTTGAACTTGAATTTCCACTTATGCTTGATCTTGAATGACTTCATGATATTATTGGAAGCTTGAAGAATTTTTTAAAGACTCGGTTTTCTTTACTTTTGAAAATGCATGAAATTTAAAATTTTTTCTTTTATTTTATGAGACAACAGAAGACTTTCCTTTTATAAAACCATTTAAAGATAATAAGTAAAATTCTTTTCTTAAAACTCTTTTTAAAAACCGCGGTGGAAGAATAGAACATACTATTTGAAAATATCATCCTTAAAGCGTTTAGCACTCCGATTTGATCTTCCATTAACACCTTCAAAAGAATAATTAAATACTAACCATTATTATCACTCATAGAGTTTCATAAATCTTAATGCTTAACCATTCCAATATTCAACTTAATTACTTAACGACTTCAATAATAATTCTTCAATATCCACTAAGCAAGAACATCATTGAAAGTAACTTAATCATCAACCCTAAACTAATAGAGCTAATAAACCATAACTAACCCATTAAAACCACCAGAACTTATTCTAATTTGACAGAAACAACATCCAATAGGGACAATTCAAACCAACAAAGCATAACCAATCATAACCCAGCAAATAAATTGTAATATTTTGGAAATTAATCGGGACGTAATACCCAATTAATACATTACAAAATATGAGAAGACCAATGAAAGAATCCATAACAAAGAAGATGGACAAAAGCATACATGTTTTAATCTATGAAGTCCAAGTTAAAGACCCATTGAATGGCAAGTCATGGCCCATGGTGGTGTTAGGGATTGAGGAGGGTCCAATGGAGGACCAAGGAGGGAATGAATTGATTACAAAAGGGATAAAATTGAAGATGAGTTGAAGTAGCCCACGGCCCGGCCCACTATGTGCGCTGCCTAGTAGTCAACGGGCATGCTGCCCAATAGCCAACGGGCGTGCCGCCCAAACAGCCGCTCGACAAGGAGCTTGCCAACACACGTGCATCGCCTAGACAGCACGCCCGCTGTACCTACCGCGCGCTCGCCTACCTGACGGCGGGCCCTCTCATGTTGACTATCGCGCCCAGTGCTCCTCCCATGTGCCACCCACGACAATTCTTCACCTAACATGGAATTTGTGCATTCTTTTGTATATTTTAATGTCTCCATGTCCCCTTGGGTTGCCTATAAATAGATGGGCAAGACTTCAATGTAAATCAGAACTTCCAACTTGAAATTTGAGAGCATTTTTGCTTAGAGAGTGATTTTCTTCTTAAGTTCTCTTTGAGGAGTTGATCTTCTTCAATTGTTTGCTTGAAGAGGTCAAACTTAATAGCCTTGGTTCAACCAGCACGTTTGGTTTGGGCCAAGCTCCTCTCTTTGATAGTTCGGTTCTTATCTGTCCATAGATAACAGATCGAATTCCTAATACCATTTGAATCTCCAAGGCGTCCTGTGAACATTTTGCATTGTTGTCAAGTCTCGAACATGTGAAGGTTAAAGTGTGGAGGAGAAGTTACGCTTGGGAAATTCTACAATAGGACCTTTCTACAAGAGGTAAGAAATAGGATGCGGTGGCCAGTGGAGGCCCTATATCACGGGATTTTGTGTTTCCACTTACTTTAAATAAATGTTGAAAATATTGTTGGAATTATTCTTATAAATTAACAATAAAACAAATGTTAAAAATATGATTGAAAATATTATGAGAATTATCGTTAAAATAATGTCAACATAATTATGGAGATTATTGTTGTAATTAATGCATGAAATAACAAAGATAATGTTTAAATGTAAAAATGACTAAAAATATATAAACTGCTTTAATTTCATATATGGACTGGTACATTGCTGTTAATTCCATTGTATTGTTATGAACTGTACATGGATCATGATAGGGCTTATGAAACTGTTGACATATGCATAGCACGTTTATAAATGAACCAATAAACATAAATAAGTGTATGAGATCGGTGGTGATGCCCTTAATGGATGAATCTCCATGCTGAAGTGACGATTAAGTCACAAGACGGTATAATGGATCCAACATCCCAAGATTGATGAGAACTCATACATCTGAACTGTTAAGTGAATTTAAATAGCTTGAAGAGAAGATAGGTTCTTCTCTAATAATGACTGCATAAGCATTTCATAGCATATGCATACATTCTATTTCTTGCTGAGCCATGGCTCATTGTATTACCCGTGATGCAAGTAAATATTAATGAAGGAAGATGCATTACTAGGTGAAATCTTGGGTTATCAACAGAAGAAGATCTTATGAGTTATTGCTAAAGAAACATCGGTTATTTAAATTACAATTTTATGAAATAAATGATTTGTATAAAATAGACTGTATTTTTAATTGTTTAAAATTATGATTTCTTTTAATCCGCTCAATTACTCTGATTTTCAACTTAACAATTTTATTTGAAAAGTAAAAAAAAAAAATTTAATTGATATTGAATTTTGAAAGAATGAAAATTGATTTGTATATTTGGGGCGTTACAAATGGTATCAGAGCATAACTCGGTTCTGCAGACTGTTGATAACGCAAGACTCATCGTGGAATGCTTCTTCCAGTGTAAGTAAAATTCTTATACTGTACATTAAACTTTTTAATATTAACAATTATACTGTGCAAATAAATTCTGTCTAAGGAGACTGTATTTAAGTGGACCGTCATGCCCTGGGAACTTATTGGGAAAGGATATTTTGTTTAAGGAGACTGGTATTAAGTGTCTGTCAAGTCCCACCAGCTTTTCTTGGGAATTTCCTAATCAGTACAAAACAAGATTAACAATACTCCAATACAATATATAGGACTATAGAAATGGCAAGAAAAGATAGAAGTAACGAACCTACAAACAATGCTCGTGTGGAGTAAGAGAATGTTGGACATATAGACGCTGCTAAAAGGGATGGAGGAAATGATGCACTTAATCACATCGCTACTATAGTGGAAAGACAATCTCAGTTTATGGAACAACAGTTCCAGCTTATGACACAGCTCGTGGGAAATTATAATGGAAATGGAAGTGGAAAGGAACCTAGGAATGGCAACCAACAAGCAATAGTAGTCTCTAATAAAGCTGGATGGGAAAGGTTTATAAAGCTCAAACCTCCAAGTTTTGACGGGAACGTATCTGACATCGTAAAAGTAGAAGAATGGATTCGATCTATTGAAGATATGTTTGAGTATGCTGGCATTGAGGAAACTGAAAAGGTTAAATGTGCCGCATATTTGTCGGTCTTAGATGCCCATTTCTGTTGGGACTCAATAAAAGCAGCATGAGATGTTTGTGCCCTCAATTGGAAAACCTTCAAGGAGCTGTTCAACGAAAAGTATTTTAACCATACAATAAGAACACAGAAGATGGTGGAATTCTTACAACTGCGACAAACAGGGACAATATCCGAATATATCCAGAAGTTTGAGGCTCTTGCTCGATTTGCTCCACTCTTGGTGTCAACAGATGAATCCAAAGTTAATCATTTTATTCAAGGATTAAAAATGGAAATCCTTGACGGTGTCAATATAGCAGGAACGGAGGATGCCCCTTACTCAAAAATTACTGCGAAAGCCCTAGCGGAGGAGAATGTAAAAACTATGGCAGCAAGGCAAAAAGAGTTTAGTCAAAGACTCTAGAGAACTAATCAGACTACACAATGAGCTGCTCAACCCGTTAATCGTGGAATAAAGAGACCCTCTAGGTTGGAATTACAAGGCGGAAAGGACAAGCATCCGATGATTGAAGTACTCAATCAACCCAAGTCCTACCCAAAATGCCATAAAAGCCACTTTGGCCCATGCAAAGTTGTCTCCGGCCTTTGCAACAAATGTGGAAAATAGAGACATATTTCACAATATTGCCCAACTTTGGACAGAAAGCCAGAGGGAATAGCTCCAATAGTTTTCTCATTATATGGAGAAGAAGAGGAGGCAATTGAAGAAATGATTGATGAGGGGGTCGAGAACGAGGAAATAGGAGTTAATGATGAAATACCAGCTGCTGTGTCAGGTACTCATGACTTTTGATAAGTTTGTACCTTCTTTGTAATACTACTTCCTTAAATAAAAACTTTTGTTCTAGTTATCATGTCAGGTACTATCTCAATTAATGCTATTAATTCTTATACCTTATTCGATTATGGTGCTATGTACTCATTCATTTCAACTAAATTCAGCACCAAAATAAGTTGTCTTGCGAACCTTGCATGTTGTGCACATAAAGTCCATTGTGGTATTCTAAACGCTCAAGAAGTTGAGATTTGTGGCCACTTATTTCATGCCAATTTAATTATTATGGATCTTAAAGGTTATGACATCATTGTAGATATGGATTGACTATCTCAACATCAAGCTATTATCGATTGCAAAAAGAAGGAAGTAAATTTCTACTCTCCTGACGGTAATTCCCATATTTTTCAAGGAGCTAAAGACAAGAAGAAGTTTGCCATGATATCCGGAATCAAAGCCGTTCAATTATTGACAGACGGCTGTGAAGGATTTCTTATTAATGTATTGAATTCTACGGTAAGCTCAAAAATCAAAGTAGAAGATGTTGCTGTAGTCTGAGAATTTCCTGGTGTCATTCTGGATGATCTTCCTGGACTACCACCTGATCGAGAGATCGAGTTCATAATTGACCTGCACCTAGGTTCGAAACCCATTGCTAAGAATTGTATAGAATGGCGCCAACTGAATTGCAAGAGTTAAAGCTACAAGTGGAAGAATTGGTCAACAAGGGTTTTATTCGACCAAGCTTCTCTCCTTGAGGAGCTCCAGTTTTATGTGTCAAGAAGAAGGATGGATTTTTACGCATGTGTATTGACTACCGAGAACTCAACAACGTGATGATTAAGAATAAATATCCCTTACCAAGAATTGATGATTTATTTGATCAATTGCAAGGAGCAAGTGTATTTTCCAAGATTGATCTTTGTTTGGGATATTATTAGCTAAAAGTTAAACAAAAGGATATTCCAAAAATAGCTTTCTGAACGAGATACGTGCATTATGAATTCCTTGTGATGTCTTTTAGACTGACCAATGGTCCGACAGCCTTCATGGACTTAATGAATTGCGTCTTCAAAGAATATCTGGATAAGTTTATAATTGTCTTTATTGATGACATTCTAATATATTCACACTCAGAGGAGGAACATTGAGAACATTTGCGAATTGTTCTTTCTATTTTGGTCAAACATAGCCTGTATGTAAAATTCTCCAAATGTAAATTTTGGCTGAACAAAGTAAGTTTTCTTGGCCACGTGGTCTCAAAAGAAGGCATCGATGTTGACCCATCAAAGATCCAAGCAGTCATTGATTGGACACAACTAAAGAATGCAAGCGACGTGAGGAGTTCCCTAGGTTTGGCGGGTTATTATAGACACTTTATCAACGGGTTTTCAAAATTGCCCTACCTTTAACGAGTTTAACAAAGAAGAATGCACGATTTTTATGGACGAATGCATGCGAGGAAAGTTTTCAAGAATTAAAACATTTATTAACTACTACTCCTGTTCTGGCGTTATCTGATGAAGAAGGAAAATTTTGTATATATTTTGATGCATCTAAGCATGGACTTCGTGAGGTACTCATGCAAAATGGAAAAGCAATTGCATGCTTCAAAACAGCTGAAGCAGCACGAAGTTAATTACCCACCTCATGATCTAGAACTCGCTGCTGTTGTTTTCACTCTCAAGATCTAGAGGCAGTATTTATATGGGCAACGATGCAAGATTTACACTTACCATAAGAGCTTAAAGTACATTTTCATACAAAAGGAGTTAAATATGAGGCAATGGCATTGGTTGGAATTCGTCAAAGATTACGATTGTGAGATCGAATATCATCCTGGTAAAGCTAATGTTGTTGTCAATGCCTTAAGTCGAAAGCTCACTCGTATTATATGTGAAGAAGTGCCTAAAAGACTTCAGAAAGATGTGCGTGAATTGGATGTAAATTTGGTGCCTGCTCAGTTAGATATCCTTTTGTCAACGTTAATATTGATGCCTTCCATTTTAGAATAGATTAAACAGGCCCAACAAGAAGACAAGTTATGCAAAGATTTTAAGATAAACCCGACGTCAACAAAGTATAAGGATTATTCCATGTCTGTCGATGGAATAGTAAAGTTTAAAGGAAGATGGTTTGTGCCTAGTGATTCACATTTACAAATAATAATTCTACAAGAGGCTCACTCTTCAAGTTTCTCTATTCATCTAAGATGCAAAAAGATGTACAAGGATCTCAAGACTCATTACTTTTGGCCAACAATGAAGTATGATATTGCAAATCATGTGGGACTATGTCAGATTTGACAGGAAGTGAAAGCAAAACATCAAAGACCTGGTGGAATGTTGCAACCTTTGCCAATACCTAAAATGGAAGTGGGAGCCCGTCACGATGGACTTTGTTATTGGATTACCTAGAACTACCAAAGGACATGATATGATTTGGGTAATTGTGGACAGATTGTCCATAGTCTCCCATTTCTTACTTGTACAGATGACGTATAAAATGAATCAATTTGCCCATTTATATATCGAAGAGATCGTTCGACTACATGGTGTACCAGTTTATGTTGTTTCTAACTGGGATTCATGTTTTACTTCAGATTTTGGAAGAGTGTAAATAAGGCCATGGGCACATAATTGAAATTCAGTATTGCTTTTCATCCTCAAACGGATGGTCAAAGTGAGAGGATAATTCAGACACTAGAAGATATGTTGCGAGCATGTGTACTTGATTTCCAGATTGGATGGGGAAAGATACTGTCGTTAGTAGAGTTTGCCTATAACAACAGTTTTCATGCCACGATTGGAATGACACTATACGAAGCATTATATGGTAGAAAATACAGATCTCCGTTATATTGGAGCAAAGTGGGAGAAGTTAAATATTTCAGCCCAGATATTGTTCAGCAAACTGCTGAGTCTGTGGCTTTGATCCGTCAACGTATGCTGTCAGCTCAAAGTATTCAGAAGAGTTATCCAGATCATCGTCGAAGAGATTTGGAATTTGATGGAGATTTGATTTATCTCAAAATATCACCTTTCAAAGAAATTATGCGTTTTGGCAAGAAGGGAAAGCTAAGTCCGAGTTATACTGGCCCTTTATGATCACTAAAAGAATGGGGAATGCAGCTTATCAATTGCAATTACCTGCCTCCATGGAAGGTGTACACAATGTATTCCATGTATTAATGTTGAAGAAATGTCTGGGAAACCCAACTCTGGTTTTACCTCTTAAAGATGTACAGATCCAGAAGAACCTCAGCTACGAAGAACGACCAATACAAATCTTAGACTAAAAAATAAAGAAGCTTCTAAACAAGCAGATCCCATTAGTAAAAATATTATGGCATAATCACTTAAACGAAGAAGCTCCATGGGAAAGGGAAGGTGAGATGAAAGCCAAATACCCAGAATTATTTATCCAGCAAATTTCGAGGACGAAATTTATATAAGGAGGGAGAATTGTAATATACTGAAAATTAATCAGGATGTAATACCGCGATTAATACATTACAAAATATGAGAAGACCAATGAAAGGATCCATAACAAAAAAGATGGATAAAAGCATACATGTTTTAATACATGAAGTCCAAGTTAAAGATCCATTGAATGGAAAGTCATGGCCCATGGTGGTGTTAGGGATTGAGGAGGGTCCAATGGAGGACTAAGGAAGGAATGGATTGACTAGAAAAGGGATAAAATTGTAGATGGACTGAAGCAGCCCACGGCCAGGCCTACTGCGCGCGCCTAGCAGTAGTCAACGGGTGCGCCACCCAGACAGCAGGCCCACCAACACAGGTGGGCCACCTAGATAGCGCACCCGCCTTATCGACAGCGCGCCCGCCTGCCTTGACCGCCCGCCCACCAGTGTTGACTGTGGCACCCAGTGCGCCTCCCACATGCCACCTGCGGCAATTCTTCACCTAACATGGAATCTGTGCATTCTTTTGTATATTTTAATGTCTCCATGTCCCCTTGGGTTGCCTATAAATAGATGGACAAGCCTTCAATGTAAATCACAACTTCCAACTTGAAATTTGAGAGCATTTTTGCTTAGAGAGTGATTTTCTTCTTGAGTTCTCTTTGAGGACTTGATCTTCTTCAATTATTTGATTGAAGAGATCAAACTTGATAGCCTTGGTTTAACCAGCAGGTTTGGTTTGGCCCAAGCTTCTCTCTTTGATAGTTCGGTTCTTATCTCTCCATAGACAACAGATCGAATTCCTAATACCGTTTGAATCTCCAAGGCGTCCTATGAACATTCTGCATTGTTGTCAAGTCTCAAACATCTGAGGGTGAAAGTGTGGAGGAGAAGTTACGCTTGGGAAATTCTACAGCAGGACCTTTCTACAAGAGGTAAGAAATAGGATGCGATGGCTAGTAGAGGCCTTGTATCATGGGATTTTGTGTTTCCACTTACTTTAAATAAATGTTGAAAATATTGTTGGAATTATTCTTATAAATTAACAATAAAACAAATGTTAAAAATATGATTGGAAATATTATGAGAATTATCGTTAAAATAATGTCAACATAATTATGGAGATTATTGTTATAATTAATGTACGAAATAACAAAGATAATGTGTAAATGTAAAAATGACGAAAAATATATAAATTGCTTTAATTTCATATATGGACTGGTATGTTGCTGTTAATTCCATTGTATTGTTATGAACTGTACATGCATCATGATAGGGCTTATGAAACTGCTGATATATGCATTGCACGTTTATAAATGAACCAATAAACGTATATAGGTGTATGAGATCGGTGGTAACGCCCCTAATGGATGAATCTCCTTGCCAGAGTAATGGTTAAGCCACAAGACGGTATAATTGATCCATCCAAGATTGATGACATCTCATACATCTGGACTGTTAAGTGAAATTAAATAGCTTGAAGAGGAGATAGGTTCTTCTCTAATAACGACTACATAAGCATTTCATGGCATATGCATACATTATATTTCTTGCTGAGCTAGGGCTCATTGTATTACCCGTGATGCAAGTAAATATTAATGAAGGAAGATGCATTGCCAGGTGAAATCTTGGGTTATCAACAAAAGAAGATCTTATGAGTTATTGCTCAAGAAACATCGGTTATTTAAATTACGATTTTATGAAATAAATGATTTGTATAAAACAGACTGTATTTTTAATTGTTTAAAATTATAATTTGTTTTATTCCGCTCAATTACTCTGATTTTCAACTTAACAATTTATTTTGAAAAGTTTAAAAGAAAAATTTTAATTGATCATGAATTTTGAAAGAAAGAAAATTGATTTGTATAATTGAGGCATTACATAAATAACCATCAATAATTCCAATTTAAACAACAGAGAGTATATCCAAGCCTAAATAGAGCATAAGTTATCACATACCGTATTATTGACATCCTCACACTTTTCTCTTCCACTTATTATTTCCATAAAATTCATAACAGCACTTAATACTCTAACATGCCATCGACAACAACCAAGCAGAGAGTAAACATAAAGTATTACCATCACTCTAACACTAGCATGTATATAACAAACCAATATTACCAAGCGTAAGCATTCATAACCCAAGAACCAATAATCACAGGGAGCTAAAGTCCATGAACCAATAGAGAGCATTTTCCAATAATAGAGCATTTATCTAATCATTAGGGCATTATATTCTCCATCAACATACAACGGGGAAGAATCACAATGACAGAGCATCACATTTATCTTCCGTGAAATTCATAGAAGGGGTAAAGAGATATCTCAAGTGAAGAACACTCGAGGACAGTTTCTCCACTTGAAGTCCACACTCTGCTCCTTCCTATTCTCAGCTTCACAATCACCTTTCTCCTCTTCTTGACACCTTCAGTAATCAATATCATTCAATCCATCATTGACAATGACAAAGGATCATTCACCACAATTTTTATCCTCTACCATTATTCCTATAAAACCCATAGCCAGAGAAGGAAGTCCTTACCTTGAAGAACTCCCGAGAAGACATCAACAGATCACTGCTCCACTTCCCACCTCCTTCGTCTTTTCCTTCTTCTTTGCTTCCTCTCAATCGTAGCTCTCTGTAAAATGAAGAGTTCAGAATGCACACCCATCCCCTGCCATCGATTTATAGACAGAAGGAGACTTTGCAGGGATGGCAACAATGTGAATGATCACCCATATCGATGGAGGAGGTCCAATATTCAATCTCCACATGGAAAGTTCCTTATCATTTTTTAGAGAATCACATGAAATTGTCAGAGAAGCAGAAAACTAGTCGTAGGAGAACATCTGATTTTTCACAAAATTGAGTTACTCTGATTGACAACTTGGTCAACAGGAACAGTCGACCAACATGTCTACTGGTCTCGAGGGAATTTCGCACCTCATCAGAACGTCGGCATTTAATCCTTTCACCTCGTCCTTTATTCATTTAATCCATTTCAAATTCTTAATTCATTTAATCAATTTCAATTCTAATAATTTCTATCAATTAAATTTTTTTAATAATTGTCCAAATAATCCTATTACACCCAATTATCTTCTCTTAATTATGTTACGAGAAATCGGGGTATTACATTCCATAATAAAACATTCCCAAAATCACCAAAATTCATAAATATTATTATTCTTAGTCCTAACTTGATTCTAGGTATTAAAAATGTCATCCGTTATCTTTTCTCTTTGTATAGCTAAAAAATAATCACTCATAATATGGTTAGAGAATCTCCGTGCTTGATTGTTGATAAATGGAATCCAAAGTCCATCACCTTTCTTATTGGCATTTGTGTTTTTTTTTCCTTGGAGGAAGAACGTGTGAAGAGGTGTTCAACTTTCAAGAAGAGTTATATTGGTGGAGTCATCCATATGAGGGTTCAAGTTGTGAGTTATTGAATTTTTGATCAATCTAATTCATCCTTGCATCTTTCCAAATCCATGGCAAATTTCTATCTCATTTTTGGAGTTATTCATCCTTCATCAAAGTATTGTCTGTCTAAATTTCATGAAAAAGCTTTTAAATTCAGAGAGATATTGGTTTCCAAAGTCGGAATTTCCTAGAAGAGTTTTGCAAAAAAAGTTATAGAAAGTCTTCAGTAGGTCGACCTCCACCCTTCAGCAGACTAACCACTTTTCACCTTTAATTTTGTGGACAATCGAATCTATCTTCTTCTCAGTCATTCTTCGAAGGAGCTGATCAACCACCCTATTTAGTTCTTGAAGCTATCAATCATTCATCTCCCTTCAATTGATCAATCACAGTTTAAGTTTCCTAAACCCTTTCGTTGGCACATCAAGTGTTACAGCCGACCAAATTTTAATTACCACTCGCCTGTAGCAAATGTGTTGTTATCTGTAGATGTGTAGGCATTCATGGAGGTGTTGGTGTCTGTAGTAAACATCTAATATTGGATTTTCCTTTGGCAATAGTCGTGCGATCCAAAAAAAATTGAGAATAAAAAGACCTCGGGTTATCGTGTGGTCACCGAAAGAATAAGTAGCGGCCGACCGATAATCAATGGATTACTAAATACATTGCACCTTAGGTGTCACAAAAGAATGATTAAGGCTAGTAGTTTACTAATAAGCAGACTATGGTGTTTAGGAGAGAACTAAACATGAATTTAGGGCTGATCACTAAGGACTGCGAGGCTTGACACCTCATGTAACGACCAAAAATTTTAAAGTTTTTTTATTATTATCTTTTTACTAAAATGCGAAATGATAAAATCTTGAGTCGTTATTTTGATAGCGGAAAACATAACAAATTGTTTGCAGCGGAAAAACATACTTGTAACATAAAATCCCACTATATATATAAAGATCCACATTATTAAATCCATAACATAAAGTTTCAAGATATTAAATCTTTAACATGAAATCCCACAATATTTAAATCCTTAACATAAAATCCCCCAATGTTTAAATACTTACATAGTGCATAAAAACCATAATTTTTAAAACATAAAATCAAGCCCATTTTAGCAAAGTAACGCTCCACAGGTTAACATTGCTTGACAACTTCAAGTTTCACTCATGGAAACTGATGCACCAAGGGGTGCAAGATAGCAACAATGGCGATAGGCGGATGGTGGCTTATGATAAAACAAAATGCCCGATGCTCTAACTTTAGTTCCAGATATCCAATTGAGAACAAATTTGGAGGAATCACCACACAAACAAAGAAGAGACGCTCCACCAAAAATCACAAATATTTGGAAGTTAGGCTGAAGAAACTCCACTACTCAAAATGGTGCCAGTAAATTACAGTTTCGGACATCCAGATTGAAGATGCCCTAACTATAACTCTCGACGTCCAATTACTACCAAAATTGGAGGGTACGCTGAAATAACAAAGAGATAGGTCTCCACCAAAACTCATGACTCAGTTCACTACGAGGAGGAAGTTATGCAATCAGGAACCCAACTACCCGAAAAGACACCATGAAAAAACAGTTTCAAGTACCAATCACAAAAGTTGCATTAAACCTTAAAATCAGATCTAATCAGCACCAAACTTTAACCATTTAATTACAATCTAGAGAGCAATAATGTCTTAAATATCCAAAGCCAGAAATACAACACAAACTGAAGAAAATTGATTCACACTTATAAGCTGGTCCGATATCACCTAGGATGGACCTCTTGTGCAAGAAGCCACTCCACCTTGTTTTCTCCCTGGTCTTCTAGCACCTCACGCTTTGAAACACCTCTGGAAGAGATGTAGGAGGAACTATTATAAGGGTTTCTCTCTAAGACCAAAGCAAGAACAATGAGAGAAACAATTTTTGGTACAAGTTATCGGATGAAATCCAAGAACAAGTGGCCGAGATGTTTGAGAGGGAAACCTCCAAACAAAAAGCTTCAGCTTAGTTTTCAAATTCCAAATTAGGGTTTTAGGACAACTTAAGGAATAATAAATACTTCTTTAGTAGTTGCCCTAACATCAAAATTACAATTGTACCCTTAAGTCAAAATTTAGACATGAATGATTAGCTAACACACTAGTCGAGCACTTCAAAATTTTCATATTCAAAACAACCCTAAATCTAACCAACAAATAACAAAAATCCAGTAAACCAACAAAACATAAAGTGAGAAGACATGTCAAACTATTTTAAACACATATCTTCAGCTAGGGGATCTACTTAAGCCTCAGTTCATGGACAACAATGTGGTCTCGGTCATTTTGCACTAGCCAAGAGGTTGTAAGAGTGTTCCAAGTGATTCTGTGTTTTGGCCTCTCCTTATCATCCTGCTTAGGTTCCTCTTTGAGTCTCTCAAGAGGGATGCCCCTTGCAAAATAAAAGTTTGTTAGAAAAGCAATGATCCTCATGGCTTGGGCCTAGGTGATCGACCTTGTGGTGCATCATCCTCCCGAGGTGATTGAGGATTTGACTTCAAATCCAAGGCTTGGCCCACTCTTCATTTTTCTTCTACAACATCCTTCTCCTCTCCATGCCTTATAACATTAAGTTGAGCCTCAAGACTCCTAAATTTTATGCTCCCTCTTTCTGTGCATGGATGTCACCTTTTTGCACATTTTAAAAGTGAAACACTTTTCTATAATCTCGCGGTCTTCTTCACGCATATGTGGCTCAAGGATCAACCCCTTCTTTGTCTCATGTAGATTCACCTTTCCCAAGTAGCTTACTAGACTTTCACAATGGATTTCACTCACCATGGATTCTAAGAAACCGCACGTTGGCACATTAGGATTGCCATCTTAAAAAAAAACATCTTCCATGGGACCATACCCATCTTTGAGCTCATATGTGCATAAATTATTCCAATGACCCGAGCACTTTTCATTTTCATACAACCTTTTAATCCAACAGAACCCAAAAAATTTGGCATTTAACTTGGTTAGGAAGGAATACCTTTGTCTTGGTGTATTGATCGTTAGTGTCATCTTCTTCTTTTTGTGCTTGATCTCATAAGGTTGGTATTCTAATAGCTCAATTCCAATCATAAGAAAAGTAGCTCTTTTCTTTTCCTCGTAGTCTTTCTTAATTTGATCTGATTCTTGAGGAGTTAGCCTTATAGTTTTTTCACCCCTCTTGAAAGTGTAACAATTAGAATGGCCATCATGGGAAGCTCTTTTATCAAATTGCCACGGCCTACCAAGTAAAAGATGGCTTGCACACATATGTGCCACATCACATAGTGTTTCATCAACATAATTCCCAATGGAAAATGTAATCCGAGCTTGTTCGGAGACTTTGACATCTACTCGGTCATTTAGCCATCCTAGCTTGTATGGTGTTAGGTGTATTGTGATGGCAAGACCAAGCTTCTCCACTAACTCCATAGAGGTAACATTTGTGCAGCTTCTCCCATCAATTATCCAAGAACACACCTTGTCCTTAATTAAACAATAACTATGGAAAAGATTTTCTTGCTGGCACACAACTTCTTCGCATATTTGGTTGGTGAGATTCCTCTGAATAACCATAAGAAATGGACCCTCTTGAGCATAATAGGCTTCTTCTTGAGGTTAAAACTGTGTACTTAGTGGTTTCATAGCTTCGTCTTCACTTTCTATTTCTTTTGTATCACCCCTCATCACCATAACTCGCTTGTTCGGGCATTGTGAGGCAATGTGTCCAAGGTCAAGACACTTAAAGTACTTTATGTCTCTCAACCTTAGCTTGGTGGCATCAATATTAGTTTTCCTCTCTTCAATGCCCCTGCCCTCATGTTCCTTTAAAACTAAATCCCTATCTTTTCAATCTTGGTTGAAGGCTTGTTGGGAATTGCATTTTTTTTTAAAGGCTGAGTAGTGTTTTCCTTCAATTTTCTTTTTCTTTGCCTTTCTGTCTTCAAGGCCAACTGAACTACCTCATCCATGGTATCAAAGGGTTGTAGCTCCACCATGTCACCAATTTCCTTATGTAGGCCCTTAATAATGCTCTAACTTTCGTTCTATAGATCCAATTGAGACCAAATTTGGAGGAGGCACCACACTAACAAAGAAGAAAAGCTCCACCAAAAATCACAATCAAAATCACAAGGATTCGAAAGTTAGGGTGAAGAAACTCCACTACTCGAAAGGGTGCCAGTAAATTATAGTTTCAGACACCTATATTGAAGATGCCCTAACTATCACGCCCGACGTTCAATTACTATCAAATTTGGAGGATATGCTGAAATAATAGAGAGATAGGTCTCCACCAAAAATCAAGACTCAATTCACTACGAGAAGGAAGTTATGCAATCAGAAACCCAACTACTCGAAGAGACACCACGAAAAAACAGTTTTAGGTACCAATCACAAAAATTGCATAAAACCTTAAAATCGGATCCAATCAGGACCAAACTTTGAACATTTAATTACAATCTAGAGAGCAATAATGTTTCAAATATCCAGAGCCAAAAACGCAACATAAACTGAAAAAAATTGATTCACACTTACAAGCTGGTCTGATATCACCTAGGGACAGTGATAACGACTTCGATGGACCTCTTGTGCAAGAAGCAACTCCACCTTGTTTTCCCCTTGGTCTCCTAGCATCTCACGCTTTGAAAAACCTCTGGAAGAGATGTAGGAGGAACTAGCATAAGGGTCTCTCTCCAAGACCAAAGCAAGAACAATGAGAGAAACAATTTTTGGTACAAATTATAGGATGAAAAGAACAAGTGACCGAGATGTTTGAGAGGGAAACCTCCAAAAAAAAAAAAGCTTTAGCTTAGTTTTCAAATTCCAAATTGGGGTTTTAGGACAACTTAAGGAAGAATAAATACTTCCTTAGTAGTTGCCCTAACATCAAAATTTCAATTGTACCCTTAAGTCAAAATTCAGACATGAATGCTCGGCTAATACACTAGTCAAGCACTTCAAAATTTTCACATTCATAACAACACTAAATCTATCCAACAAATAACCAAAAGCATGTAAACCAACAAAACATAAAGTGAGCAGACATGTCAAACTATTTTAAACACATATCTTTAGCTAGGGATCTCCTTAAGCCTCAGTTCATGGATAACAATGTGGTTTCGATCATTTTTCACTAGTCGAGAGGTTGTAAGAGTGTTCCAAGTTATTGTGTGTTGGCCTCTCCTTATCATCTTGCTTAGGTTCCTCTTCAAGTCCCTCAAAAGTAATGCCCCCTGCAAAATAAAAGCTTGTTAGAAAAGCAATGATCCTCTTTGCTTGGGTCTGAGTGATCGGGGCCTTGTGGTGCATGAGAAACTCATCTTCTCTACTTCATCAATGTAGTCATCATTGCTAGCTTCAATACCTACACCACAAGGTTCAAACTAATTAACCTAATGCTCAATAAGTAGAGAATCACATTAATCATGTCACGTACTTAGTTCTCATACATCTTTCAACCTTAAATTCTCATAGCAATTGCAATAAGTAACAACGACTCAGAATAGTTCACTATAAACATATATAAGATATGATAAAATATCAACTCCATTTTTCTTTATTTTTCTTTACTATTTATCTTCTTTATCTTCTAGAAATGCTTACACTTACTATGAGACAATCTCACAATTTCGGGTGATAGGCACGACATCAGCCGAACCCTTTGTTAGTTGATGTACACATCAATGCACAGCTATCGACATCAACTGATCTACCCTGAAATCAATCAAATGCAAACTAATAGGTATCTGCACCCTCTTGGTTCTCCTTCAGATCAGCCCGTTCTCAAGACCCATTTATGTTTTTTTTTCTTCTTTTTATCTTTCTTATATGCTAAATAGAGTAGTTAAATTACAATTCCACTACAGTCTATCACATCCTCGAGTAAAACAACATTTAATAGTAAGCAAGAAATATCATCTCAATTCTAATAGACAGCAAAATTTCTATACATCATGTCTTTATTTGAAAATAGAATCTAGATTTATCAACACAAATAGTAGAGCAATAGATTCTCAAGTTAAATAAAAACAATCTCAAAATACAGAGCATCATATCCTATCACAAAAAAGAGAACATCACATGCTTGAGACATCAAACATAAAACAACAAACAATTCAGACAAAGTCACCTAGTGCCTTATGGTGTAGGTTGAATGGCTAAAACACATCCATTTCTACTTATCTGGATTCAGTGTAATATACTCTTCCAACTCTTAACTTAGTTGTGCCAAAATCTTCTCGGTCAGCACAGGGAAATTTTCTTCTCCAATTTCTTCTTTCAGTTCCAACTTCATTTCTTCTCCCTAAATATTTTGTATTCTTAATTTTTCCCCCTTTTTAATCCGAGCGAGCCTCGGTACATCCAAGCTAGACAATCGGTTGCAACCCCTCAACTGAGAAGTGTAATACGCAGAATTTTTCAGTTTAATTAAATAATACGACAATTTAGAATTTAATAGATTAAGTAGAGATTAACTATGGATTCTAATAAAGGAAATTAAAATAGGGGAATTATTAGAATTATTGGAAATGAAGGAAGTTAAAATAAATGAATAAAAATACTAGAATTATTAAATAATTATGAAATTAGGAGAGCTAAAGTGAAGAAGTTAGAAATTATTATATAGTTATGGAATTATGAAAGATTAAATAATAAATTTAATTTTATAGATAATAAAATGACATAGGAATCATAGAAGAATTAAGAAAATCAAATATAATAGAATTAGTAAAGAATATTCGTAATTAAGGTAAAGTTTAAATTGTTGGTTTAATAATAGATGCGAAAGAAATGGGGTAATACAAATGCTTATGACTCTCTTTAGTTCGTCTTGGAATGGGGGCCACCCAGACCAATCTTTTCTTACAGATTTTGTTCGTTACTCGTACATCGAGCGGGATATTGGAAGAATCCATGGCGGGAGAGTAGATCTTTGTCGGCTTTAGCCACCTAGGGTAAACAATCTCGCAGTTTCGACAAGGGAAAAGTAAAGTTCACTAATTCCTATCTACCTGACTGATCTGTACTTACCCCCCCATCCCCCAAGTCTCTTCATTCTTCTTTAACTTCTTCTTCTCACTCAGGGCGTATGGATACAACCCCAAGGGGGCACCCCCTAATTATTTCTATTAACGTGAATGCATGGGGACACTTCCAAAATAGCTAACACATACATGAATGAAGCATCAAAGATTCTATGATTAACAATAAAAGAACGGAATTCTAAATATATAAGGAAAACAAAGGTATATCCACGTATTATGTAGAGTACTAAAAGGGGAAACATATGAAACAATCTTAGAAATCAATCATTGGGAACATTTTCCACAATCAATCACTAGAACGTGCTAAACGGTTAATCAAGATTAGCTAGGCATACTTGTCTGAACGCAACAAGCTTGATTATACTTAAAGGATAATAGAAATCAATGGAATACTTAATTATCGACTACAACTAAAATGACTAACAGTTTACATGCTATTAAGTATAACGAAATTATGCAACAGCAAGCTAGACAATGGAACGAGTGTGACAACATAGAGCAGCGTACAATTCTCGAAATAAAGTAACGAAAACATGCTTCTTAAGGTGGGAATAAACAACAGTAAAATGTCGAGGCATAATAGCGAAACGTGTAATTTAAACGATTATATACAGCAGCAAAGTATGGGAAGAACGGAACAATAAACATGCATTCTTAATGATTATTTACAGCTGCGTATAACAATCAAAGTGAGACAGCAAGACATGCTTCTTAAACAATAATGAGCAATAGCGAAATATTGAAAACTAGAACAATGGGGCATGCTTCTAAACCGACAATAGCAGCAGTGAGAAATATTGAAAACAAAT